>CM046877.1:630439401-631039401 GCA_025667525.1 Glebionis coronaria | reverse complement strand
GCTCAATGTTTTGCCTTACCCATTGTCCCACCCTTCTATTTCTTCTCTCCTATTTTCTTCTATCCCATTGGGATTTGTGTTGGAATTGTGTTGTCTCGTCTTTCATCCGAAAACGAAGACGCTATCTTTGACCCTGGTATACGTTTATCGGATTTTTAAAGTACTTCATGTGCTTTTGGGCCTTGTTTATCATGTAAGCCCCACCAAAAATTGACCATACCATGATTATCCCTAAAAGATCACATTTATGGGGATTCGAGTCGAGCTTTTGACTCGGTTATCAAAAACAAGGTGCCTCGTGGGGGAGACCCATGCTTATCCATGTACATATTATTGCTTTCTAATTAGTTTAATGTAAGGGGATTTGTGCCCTTCCAACCTTTGTTCCGTGGTTGTTTGTGCATTGTGTCTTTTAGATCATCATCTTCACGATTGGAGCCTCTCGTGTTCGTTCATGGGAGCACTTGATCGTTTGCTTTGGAGGCCTTTCCCAATATCCATCATGATATATCCTTTTATGTTCTAACCTTAGGTTTTTAGCACACTTCATAAACGGCTATTACTTAATGGTTACACCCTTTCCATGCTAGATTAGGCATTCGACTACGTCTCTAGTATGGGTGTTTGCACCCCTAGACTCGAAACATTGAGGACAATGTTTAACTTTAGTATGGGGGGGTGAATAGATACTTGCCTTGCCAAACCTTCACGCTTTCCAAAGTTTATCGTTTTGTTATCGTTTTTGTTGCAAAATAAGGCTAAAAATGGCCAAATTTTAAAATTTTTCTCATGTTTTATAAGTGTTTGAAGACACGAATGTAGATTTTCCGATGGCGAGAATAAGAGTAATTTTTGACTCGACCGTGCGTGTTGAGCACTTAGCTTTGGTTCCTTAACTACATATTAGGCTAAGTCTCTTAAATGAGGACGAGAAATGATAGAGTTAATTATAAGTTACTATGCTAAACGTAGAGTACTCGTATTCTTTCAAAAACTCATGTGTTCTCGTTGTTTGCTTATTCTCCCTTCGCATGTAAATATTTTTTGCTTAATAAATATTGACTTAGCGGTTTAGTTTTGATTGTTGGGTTTCTAGTCTTTTCAAGTAGCTTCCGTGCAATTAAATTGGGAAGACATTAAGGTATCGCCAGCGTCACGGTTTTGAAGTATTGGCACCCTAATAATCGAAAGCTTCACCCAATAATAAGATTTCAAGTGCTCACCTAAATCTAGCAAACAATTTGAAGCCCCACAAGGCCTAAAATCTATGCAAAATTGAAAGTGAATCAAGCCTTAATCTTCGAAGCTTTAAAGATCCAAAATTCGCTTTAGCGTGAGGATATACGTCTTTGGCTAATAAAACCACCGATGATGGCGGATAATAAAAGGCAAGGCAAGACCGAAGTCATAATAAAAGCTTCATGGCGAAGTTGAATAAAAGATGGAGGTAAACCAAACATAATAAGGCCCTTCCGTTAGGGGGCGTATAAAAGTCTTGGTAATAAGTCTCATGTTCAAAACCGTTATAAAACCGTGTTTATCGATCCTTCTTGTCAACTTAATTTTTTAACATCGTTGTCTATTAGGGAGGGTTATTGATTTAATGGTCTCAGTTACACCGTTAGGACTCTATTTTTAGACCTAAATCTCTATTATCGCATAAGTCAATGATGTGTCCTCGTGATCATTAAGACAAAATAAAATATAAGAGATACAACTTAGGAATAATGGGAGAATAAGTACGCGATTAGGGCATATGAGTAGTGTTAGCATTACTAACTTATAATGACAATGATCTCGTTGCACGCTTGGCATGGAATTAAAGTGAAAATCGAGGACGATGAAATTATTTCTAACGAAGCATTCACGTGTTCTTATTCTATGAACCTAAACGTCCCATTTTGCGATGAGAATCATACATTATGTCTAAAAACACAAGTAGTAGCAATAGTAGTAATGTAGCTAGTTTATCATTTCAATAAAGTGAATAAAATTGAATTTTGGAGATGCTTTGATACTTTATTCTAGCATTGCATGAGGGCACGGCAATGGTTTAGTATGGGGAGTGATGAGACTGCTTTTATACATGGTCTCATCGTCCAAAACGGCCTTAAAATGCATAAAATATCATAAAATATGCCAAATATATGCTCGTGTGTTGTTACTTGTGTATTTTTAGGTACAGATATTGAGGAAATGGCAAAAGATCACAAGAATCATTCAAAAACGAACACGGGAAACGAAGTCGCACAATGAACCGGGCCCAAGTTTGGAATTTTACAAAATAACCCTTGAAGAATTGAAGATTGTCAAGTTTAGTCCCTCATCTTTGAAGAACTTGTCACAATTGACCCTCCAAATGTCAATTGTACAAGTATGGTCCTTAATGTTTGAAGATTATACAAGATCAGCCCTTGGATAATGAAGAAAATACAAAAGGAGCCCTTGTTAAAAGTTTTTGAAGAAGTTGTGCCACTTTTGACAACTTGTCCAAAGTTGTCAAGTGCAATTTTGGCACTGATGGCATTTAAAAACAAAGTGAAAAGAATGAAATAGCTTGGGGACCCAATCTGCCAACTACCCAAACCTACCCACCCAACCAGGATGCGACACCTCAGCAAAACCCACCCACCAACCCATAACCCTACCCAAACCCGTCCTACCCAAACCGGTTTTCATTTAAAAAAATGGTCAAAAGGTCAAATCCCCCAATTATTCCCCCCTTCCCTCCTAAACACGAATTTAAAAACATAATTAACCCAATTTGGATTAAACCTGGCTAATTAACCCTAGAACCCTAACACCCCACCCAGATTAATTACACCCCAAATCAAAGGGTTAAACCCTAAGATTGTCCAGATCCTAAATTAAACCCCATCTCACCATAACCCACCTCACCCAACATCTCCACATGGCCTGTGGACCCCTCCCCAAGCCTCCCCTGCAACGTCTTTTTCACCCAAAACCCTAAAACCGACAAGATTGATGGTTTGATGTCTCTACTTGGTCCCCAAGGCTCATCCAACGTCCCAAATCCATTCAAACATCACTGGCATCACATGGGTGACTTTTGACCAAAATTCGTCAAAGAAGACAAGGGCTTTTTAGGAAATTCCAAGATTAGGGTTTCAGCATTTTATTATTTTATTATTAGTTCTAGAATAGTCCATTTAGCAGTATAAAAAGGGAATGAGCCTGTTCATTCACCTTTGTTCCAGTTTTTAGCCAAAAAACCTTGTAATTCCTTTTTTTAATTAATAAAGCTTGGTATTTGTGTTTAAACAATTATAATTCCTTTTATTGAATTAAAAAGTTGTGTGTTGTGTTAAAAGCTAAAAGCTGAGTTCCAATTTAAAAGGTGTGTTTGATTTTCAGAAAGTTTTTCAAAAGGTTTTGAAATTAGGGTCAAATTTCATAAATCAAAGTTCTTTGAAGTGAAAGTGGAAAAGAAGGTTGATTTGAGAGTTTGAGGTTGATTTAAAACGTTTTTGAAAAAGATTTCAAGGTTTGTGTTAGAGTTTTTCAAAAAGGTTTTGAAAAATCAGATTTTATATGTACTTTGTTCTTGTTCTGTTTTTGATTTTTTTGCAGGTTTGAATTGTTGATCTTTGTTTCTGCATACACCCGGGTGTATAAGGAGGTGGGTTTACATCCACCAAGGACTTGGATGTAAGTCCTTGAGGTAAAAATTATAGTTCCTTTGGAAATTTTCAGAAAATTTGTAGTCTAAGTGATTTTGCATGAATCTGCTTAGATTGTGTGTTAAAGCTGTTTGATCTGTGTTCTTATGTGTTTATATGCATGTTAGATGCTATATGAACCAGTTTGATTGAGTTTGTTAGTGATTTACTTTGGAAAATTTTGGTTTACAGGATTTAAAGGACTGTTTGGATACATGTTTTAGCAGGGTCATAATCTTTGATTGTGTTTCTAAAAGGAGTTAGCAAGGTTAAAAAAGGTTAAGATAGGTTATTAGTTAGTTGGTAAGTAAGTTTGGAAAGTTTTGTAACAAGTTAGGTGGCTTAAAGTGAAAAAGTAAGCTAGAAATCTACTTGGTCCATTTTTCTGCTTATCTTTCATAAAAAATTCATGCTTGAATCTTGAAAGCTGTTAAGTGTTAGGGTCATTAGAGTTTGAGTTTGTTTGAGCATCAGTTTGTGAAGTTGTATGCAAATTTTTGGAGGTTGAAACTCATTTGAGTGCTTGCTGTTAGCTAAGAAAGTCACCAGGCCCCTAGAAAGACCTCAGCAACATCCATATGCTTGTTTTTGTTTTGTTTGAGTGACTTTTGTGTGCTAATTGCTTTATTTCCCGTTTATTGTGACTCCCTACACTCAGAAAGAGTGTAGGGGTGCCCTTGTCCATCAACAAACACCACCAAACAAGTACACAACCAAGTCCTCTTGGATTTCATCACAAGTGAAGAACTCTTCACTTGTTCATCAGAAACACAAGCAGACTTGGGCACGTTTTGCTCAATTCTTGCTTTAATCTTGATTAATCTAGTTTGTGTTTGAGTTTTTGTGTGTTGAAAAGTTACTGGAATCAAGTTCTAAAAGTAAAAAAAAAAAAAAAAAAAAATTATAAAAAGCATACCCGCACCGGACTCGAACACGCGACCCCTCGTTGGGGGTTTAAGCGTGCTTACCAGGTGATCTAGATAGCTTTTTACGTTCTCTTTTCATTTCATTACCTTTTTAACCCCTTTCTATTTTGTTCTCATTATAAATAAGCCGTAGCTTATTTTATTTTTCCTAGCTTATTTATTAAGTGTTTTTAGCTTATTTGAATTTTCCTAGGACATTTATAGGCTTAGGGACTTTTCTGTTTTAAAGTTTTATTTTTCCTTTTATTTAATTAATTAATAGGATTATTTTTAGTTTTAAATTTAGAAAGTCTATAAAAAAATAGTGAACAGTAATAAAAAAATACAAAAAAATAGTTTTTAGGTTTTAATTTGTATTTTTGAGGTTTACATATCAAAAAGTTTTCAAAAACTTTAATTTTTAATTTTATTTAATTTTAGGGTTTTTAGACAACTTTAAAAATTAATAATAAATTAACTAAAAGGTTTTAGGAGCTTTAATTTACATTTTCTTCTTAGTTAGAATATTTAGGATTTTTGAGAATTTTTTAGAATTTATTTAAGAACTTTTAATTTTTTTAGATTATTTTAATATTATTTTATTCATAAAAATAAAAAGTTTTATTTTTAACTTTTTTTCATTTTTCCTAGATTCTATATATTAAAATAGGACCTTTGTCACTTTCCAATTAATTTTTAGGCTTTTCAATTAATTTTTAGAATTAATTTAAGATTTAATAGATTTTAATAGTTTTTAGGAGTTTAAAAATAGTTTAATTTGGTTTTAAAATTTTTAAAAATAGTTTTTAGCTTAATTAGGTCATTTTTGAGGTTTACAAACTATTAAATCTTGTTTAGGGCTTTTTAATATTTAAAAGTGATTTTTAGGGCTTTAATTAGCATTAAAAAGTCATTATTAAATTAATTAAAAGGTTTTGGCAAGTTTGGATTTTTTGTAAACTCTTAGAATTTTATTGTGGATTTTTAGTAATTTTTAGGAATTTTTAGATTAAAATTTTAAATTTTGCACTTTTTACGTTCTACGTCGTAACTTTCTAGTAGTGTTTTCGCCTTATTTTTCTTTTTTTTGTCTTCGTCATTTTCTCTTCTTTTCTTCTCATTAATAATCAAAAACATAATTCAATCATTCATTACACAACGCACTAGCCTCCTCGAGAACGAACTCACTTTTAGGGTCATTCACACACGGTTTTCCTAAATCGTCGTGCACGCTTACCCTATTTTATTGCTCTTTTCCTAAAGGGTAGTAAAAACACTACATCACATCCGCTAAGAAAATGCACAACCTCGTCCTTAGAAGGTGGACAAAGAGGTGTCAAAACATACGGGCTGCAGATGTTGCTGTCATCCGGTGTCGTCTCCTTTGAAAGAATTTTCTTCAAATCCGTAGAAGGATGAAGACCATAATCATCAAAGTCTAAAGGAGGAGCATCACTCTCATTTGGGAAGTATGTATTGAGAAAGGTAGCAAAGTCTTCCTCAAATGAGTAGTCATCCAAAGTAGGATCAAGTGTTGTAGGCGGAGGATCTTCAGCATGAGAAGAATCACTCGAGAGAGTATCGGCCTCATCAAAATCATCATAAGTGGGCATGTCGGGATACTCGGAAGTAAAATCATCATAATCATCCCCATCGAAGCTAGAATCATCATCATAAGCATCATAGATCGGTGGAGAATCATATATGGGTGGAGGTTCCAAATTGGAGAGAGAATCATCCACATCATCTTGAAAAAGTGGATTATCATTGCAAGAATCGAATAGAGGATTGTTGTAGACGACAAAATCATCAAGCGCATTAATCATATTCGCGGATTCTCTTCCATTATATTTGCTTGTAAGCTTCCCCATTTCAAAAACTTGTGCATCATCCCCGACTCTAAAGATGAGTTCACACTTATCCACATCTATTAAAGCTCTACCGGTTCTCAAAAATGGGCGTCCAAGTATTAACGGAATATGAGGGTCCATTTCATAATCAACAACGACAAAGTCGACCGGAAAAGTGAATGTGCCAACTTTAATGAACACATCTTCGGCAATACCAACGGGGTAAGCGAGAGTGCGATTTGCAAGCTCAAGAGTCATCTTCGTGGGTGTAAGGTCGGGCAATGATAACTTTTTCCAAACGCTGAAAGGCATCAAATTTATACTTGCCCCGAGATCGGCTAAGGCAGTAAATTTGTCGGTTTGGTTAAAAGTACAAGGTAGCACAAAACGACCGGGATCTCCAAGTTTTTCCGGAAGTTCTTTAAGAAGGATTGTAGAGAAATTTTCATTCAAGCGAGTATTAACAAACTCGACCATCTTCTCCTTCTTATTAAGCAATTCCTTAAACATCTTGACAAATTGTGGCATTTGGGCAAGAGCTTCAACAAGGGTAAAGGTGACGGTCATGCCGGCAATCTTGTCCAAAAAGTTAGAGACTTGAACGTCATTCTTAGTCAAAATTCTAGCCTTGTTGAGTCGAGAATGGTAAGGAATGCTGGGTTTATAGGTGGAAGGTGGGGTTGGTGAAGGGTTCTTGTTGGGTACTTCTTCATGACAAGGCGGAGACGGTAACGGTGAACTAATACTATGTGTGGGAGTAGTAGGGACAAATGGTGGTGGAGGAGGTGTAGATGGAGTAACTGGGGGTGGGATAGATGGTCCTACTAAAGTGGCTCCACTATGGGTAGTAATAGCACTCACATTCGCTCTCGGGTTGATGACGGTGTTTGAAGGTAGAGAGCCCGAAGTAGAGGGTTGAGTGGTTGGTAAGAAACTAGCCAGCATATTCTTCAAATCATTTGTTTGAGTGCTGAAGGAGTTTTGTATATCATTTCGAAGCTCGAACCTAATGTCATTCCCTTGCTTAGTGATATCCCCTTTCAAATTGATAATTTGGCTTTGTAGATTCTTGATTTGCTCTCTTTGGGTTCTCATTAAAGCTTCAACATCTTGATTAATGGGTGGGGCTTGTTGAGCGGGTGGGTGATAAGGATTAGAAGCTCGAGGTGGGATTTGGTTACTTCTATTGTAATTGTTGTTGGGGTTGTGGTTTTGAGGAGAAAAACCGGGTGAAAGGTAGTTGTTCGACCTGTAACTTAGCAAATTTCGATCCCCTTGAGGTCGGGCTTGGTAATTGTCCGGTGAATAGTTACCATAAGCCGCATACACGTTTTCTGGATTACCTTGAGTAGAAGGAAAATCAGTGTATGAGTGTGGACCGCCGCATGTCTCACAAGAATTTGCTACAGCTTTAACTTGTTGTTGTTGGTTTGTAGCGATGAGCAAGATATTTTTGTTCATTTCGGCAATCATGCGGGTGAATTCGGTCATATCGGGGTTTGCTGAAGTAGAAGAAACATTGACTCTCGGGTTGTTCCTTGAAGAAGCGGAGGAATCCCAATTTTTGTGATGAGTAGTCATGTTCTCAGTAAGCTCTCTACACTCCTCGGGTCTTCTTTTCATAAATGTGCCACCGGCGGCTCCATTAATCGTATCACGATCACGAAAAGTCAAACCGTTGTAGAAAGTATCAATTAAGGTAACGGGGAGCATGTTGTGGTTTGGAAATCGATCGATCAAAACGTTATATCTTTCCCAAGCATCAAAGAGAGATTCATCGGGTTCTTGCATGAAACCGCTGATTTGATTTCGAAGGCTCGTGACCATGGATGGTGGAAAGTAGCGCGACAAAAATCGTTGAGTCATGTCGTCCCAAGTATGAATGGAATTCTTCGGGAGACGATCAAACCATTTTTCGGCGTGGTGTGATAAAGTATGTGGAAAGAGTTGAAGGCGAAGAACATCCATAGTAGCACCGGGCAACTTCATGCTTTGAGTAATAGTAATGAATTTGTCGAGGTGCTTATTGGCATCATCATCCGGCAATCCACAAAAAGGGTTAGTTTGCACTTGCTGGATCATGTGATGCTTCAACGAAAACTCTGGAGCCGTGATTTGCATCGGCGCAATCGGTCCTCCTCGTCCAAACATTATGGGTTGACAAAGCTCCTCCATTGTCCGAAGATCGGGCTGTGGAAGAACATTGTTGTTGTTATTGTTGAGGTGCGGTGGATTATTGTTGTTATTCACACCTGCCATAGCTAAATCTTCACGAGTCTCGGGCTCTTGATAATTTGAAGATCTAGTACGCATACACCTGGGAAAGCAAAAGAAAACAATACCAAAACAATAGACAATATATATACACTATAAAAATAAAAATAAAATCTTTTTGGATTTTTGAAATTTTTTTATTTTTATGGATTTTTATCAATTTTTTAATTTTTATAGATTTCTGAAAAAATTTTGAGTAAGAAAAATAACGCTCACGAATGAAAGGATCCCAAAAAGCAACGCGTCTCTCACAGAAAACCGTTAATCTTTACGAAAAGAGCCGGCAGCGGCGCCATTTAATAACTGATATTTTAATTATAAAAAGTGTTCTTTGTCGTATGTCTAATCGAATTGATTATTGGTAAACGTGTGACTCAGTCGTCTTTTGGTGAATCAAATGTTGTGTCGTTGTAGTAAAATTAAAAAAGTGCACAAACTTTAGAGTAAATGGCAGTAAATAAAATCTAAATCTAATTGAAAATAAATGACGGGAAATAAAAACGTGATGGGAAATTAAATAACGCGAACTTAAAACTATCCTAAAGGCAAGCTTAAAATAAATCTAAAGCAAGTTAACTAAAAGTGCGACTAAGTAAAAAGGCGGGAAAATTAAAGTTTAAAACTTAAAATAAACTAAAAATGCTCATTCGGAAAAACACCTTCGTTCGGAATAATCCTTCGTTCGGAATGTCACCTTCACTCGGAATGATTCTTCTTTACTCGGAATGTTTACCTCATGCAGAATAATCAAACAAAACACTCATCCGGAATAAAACACTCATTCTGAATATTACTTCATCCGGAATACCACGTTTATCCGGAATAAACCTTCGTTCGGAATAAAGCTTCACTCGGAATAAAAGGGGTTGATTCGGAATAAAGTGCTTATTCGGAATAACTTTTCTTCATGCGGAATGTTGGTTTATCCGGAATATGGGCTTGGTTCGGAATAAAGGCTCATCCGGATTAAATCCTTGGTTCAGAAAACATAAGCTTCATTCGGAATAATGCTTTGGTCCGGAATAATGCTTCATGCGGAATAAAGGGTTCATCCGGAATAAAGACTTGATCCGGAATAAATCCTTTATTCGGAATATATCACTGATCCGGAATAAACTAGAATAAACCCTTCATTCGGAATATTAAACTACAACAGCTGGTTCGGAATATTGTTACTGACGCGGAATAACCTGGAAAACAGACTAAGCGAAGAACAAGGAAGATAAAAAGCTACGAATTATAATCAAGAACTACCAAATTAAACCCAAAGATTAAACCAAGATAAACACAAATGATCAACTAATGATAATCTATCAATCCAAATCAATAAAACTAACAATAATAATCAAAATGATCAAAACCCACTTGATCAAATCAATAAAAATTGAAGAACATGAACATAAACATAAGATTAAATCCAAACAAGAAGAGTAGATAGGAGATTAACAATAAAAGTAAAGATTCAATAACAATAAAAGTAAACTTACTTGGAATTAAAGGAATTAAAAGTGCAAGACAATTAAGGCAATGACATGAAATTAAATTGCAAGTAATGTAAATGGTGGAGAGTTAATTTGTCAAATTAACTAACAAAATGAAAATGAAACTAATGAGGTCTATTTATAGGAGAGGAGATGATTAGTGGAAGCTTCCTCCTCTCTTTCTTCTTCCTTTATTTCTCGTTTAGTCCTCAGTCTTCTTAATTCTTCGACTTTTTTCGACTTTTATCTCAGGATTAATAAACTCGTCTTGTAATTTCTTCATTAATTTAGACTTGAGTTCTTCGGCTTTTATTAAACTTCCGTCTTTAAACTTTTTCTTCGATAAATCTTCATAATTGCCCTTGGACTTCCGTTCTTTTTGCACTCTTGATTTCTTGACTTCGTCTTTTGTCTTTTTCTTCGATAAAAGCCCGTGAAAGCCCGTGTTTTCCTCCCTTTCACATTTTGATCCTAAATCACAACAAAAACACAAATCACGCATAATTCTGACATTTACGACATAAAATACACGTTTTGGCTTGGTTATTATTGTAGTTAAGTGGTAAAAGGATGGGTTTTTACACACCTATCTCTATTCTTCATAGAATCTGCAGGTGGTGGAATTTGGATGCGCAGGATTGGCATTCTTTTAATGATTGGCAAATTTGGTTAGTCTCACTTCGATTGCCTTTAGCTATTAAATCTCTTTTGGAAGGAGTTTTTTCGGTTGCTTGGTGGTCTATTTGGAGATTTCGTAATCGTCTTCTTTTCGACATTGTTACTCCTAAACGTGCTGAGGTGTTCGACGATATTGTTCTTTGTTCTTTTACGTGGTGTTCTAATCGATGGCGTAGCTCTTTTTCTTGGATAGATTGGCTTAAAAACCCGTATGTATTTCCTTGTAATGTTCTAGCGCCTTGCTAGTTTTAATAAAATTTTGCCGTTAAAAAAACAAACACACACACTAAATAAATCAAGAAAAAAAAAGAAAGAAAAAAATATTCTCTCTTCTTCATCTACTCGTCAAATTGTGGCGAAGCCGCGACAAAACAGGGGGGTCGGTGTGGTGGAGAAGGCCGCAAACACCGACGAGGGTGTCACCTTAGTCTGGTAAACGCCTCCTCGCTGCCACACCGTTTGCTCTAACAACACCGTTTGCTCTAACAACACCGTTTGCTCTAATTACGGAAAAGTTGGTTTAATTTGAGTAACATTTGTGTTAAAACAAAACACTCACATATTTTGTTGTGTGTTGAAGTCTTTTAAGACCATATCCAGATATACGTCGAATGTACATGATGAAACTGTGTTGTGTTAGTACTTTACCCAACACTGAACCAGTCTAATCAAAACCGAACTAACGTTACTCGGTTTGATTTTATATATTCATAGTTTTGCAAGTAAACATTCATACAAATGATTATTGTCACATATGTAATGATATATTGTCAAGTAAGCAGAAATATATATCAAACACGCGTATAAACAATAAAATAAGTATATTACTCCTATTTCTCCTAAAAAATATTAATATATAATTTTGATATATTATTTATTTATTTATATTATATTATATTTATATTTTTATATAATAAATGGTTCGGTTCGGTTCGGTTTTTGAATAAAAACCGAAACCGAACCGAAACTTTTCGGTTTTCGAAAACGTAAAAACCGAACCATCGGTTTTTATATTTGGTCATCTTTTTCGGTTCGTTTTTTCGGTCTTTCGGTTCGGTTTCAGTTTTTCGGGTTTTTTTGCTCACCCCTAATAGCTATATATTTTAGGTTTATCTTCATCTTCACTTTTTTTTCAGCCGCTTCTTTTTCGCCATGAAACAATCATGAACCGATTCTCTTTCCTCCATGAAACAACGATGGCAACAACTAACCACTCAAGGGGTGGCCTAGTGGCAAAATGATTTGTGACTATCACTCCAAAGGGTGTGAGGTCTCAAGTTCAATTCCCACTAGGTGCAAACAACCTTAAAGTGGCCACGCCAACCTCCTGAAAAGGGAGGGCTTTACCTAGTTTGAGTCTGTGTGGCGGTGGGCTCAAACCCCGTGGATTAGTCGGCCAATGAGTCAGAAATCACGGTTACATAAAAAAAACGATGGAAACAACTCATGCAAACAGTTGTAAAAGTTTTATATTTACCCTTTTTGTTATAATGAAGATGAAAAACAGGAAGAAAATCAAAACAAAAGGTATTGCTAGATTCATAAATGGATTGTTGGTAGAGTGACATGTGGCAAGGTCGGCTCATAGATTTGGAAGTCACTTGGCGACCAGATCGCCTATCTCTCTTTCATTGTTTTGCAATCTTTGAATATAATATTGAGTATCTTTTTGTCTTATATCCTCAACAGGCTGGATCAGTTTTCTGATAAATCTAACAAGACCACCATGTGGATTAAACCCCGTGGATTAGTCGGCCAATGAGTCGGAAATCCCGGTTACGAAGAAAAAAAAAAGACCACCATATGTTAAGCCCCTTTTTTTGTTCGGCCCATACACACATTATTTCCCTTTTTCATATGCTTTGATCTTGTTGTTTATCAGCCTCACATTACACCAAAACAACTAACAAACCACTCTCCACTTTGATCTTGTTGTTACATTAGCGTCATATTACACCAAAAAAATTAACAAAATACTTTTTCTCGTGACATTTCTTTCTCCTCTCTACTTTGGTCTCATCCACTATCTTTAGTTTTTTTTTTCTTTTTTACATAAATTATAGTAATTCATTTCATTCAAATAAAAATT
The DNA here is from genome assembly GCA_025667525.1 of Glebionis coronaria. NCBI lineage: Eukaryota > Viridiplantae > Streptophyta > Magnoliopsida > Asterales > Asteraceae > Glebionis > Glebionis coronaria. The sequence continues at coordinate 631,026,444 of CM046877.1, read as the reverse complement.
ACAAATACATAAATAGAAATACAATACGAAGATAAAAACATTTTAAAAAGTTACGATAATTAGTAAATTTAAAAAATAATAATAACAACAAAACATAAGGGTAAACATTATAAATATAATTAAAAAAACAACTTATTAAACAAGTCTACACTTATTAAACAAACACACATCGTTAACACAAACACACACACTAACGAGAAGATGTAAACCACATTTAGTGGCTATTGAATCCATGTCTTGTCCGAACTGTGCCACCAACGAGGAAGATGTAAACCACCTTTTTTTCTGCTGTGATTTTATGCCTGCTATTCTTCATAGAATCTGCAGGTGGTGGAATTTGGATGCGCAGGATTGGCATTCTTTTCATGACTGGAAAATTTGGTTAGTCTCACTTCGATTGCCTTTAGCTATTAAATCTCTTTTGGAAGGAGTTTTTTCGGTTGCTTGGTGGTCTATTTGGAGATTTCGTAATCGTCTTCTTTTCGACGTTGTTACTCCTAAACGTGCTGAGGTGTTCGATGATATTGTTCTTTGTTCTTTTACTTGGTGTTCTAATCGATGTCATAGCTCTTTTTCTTGGATAGATTGGCTTAAAAACCCTTATTGTATTTCTTTGTAATGTTCTAGCGCCTTGCTAGTTTTAATAAAATTTTGCCGTTAAAAAAACACAAACACACACACTAAATAAATCAAGAAAAAAAAAGAATGAAAAAAATATTTCTCTTCTTCATCTACTCGTCAAATTGTGGCGAAGCCGCAACAAAACAGGGGGGTCGGTGTGGTGGAGAAGGCCGCAAACACCGACGAGGGTGTCACCTTAGTCTGGCAAACGCCTCCTCGCCGCCACACCATTTGCTCTAACAACACCGTTTGCTCTAACAACATCGTTTTCTCTAATTACGGAAAAGTTGGTTTAATTTGAGTAACATTTGAGTTAAAACAAAACACTCACATATTTTGTTGTGTGTTGAAGTCTTTTAAGACCATATCCACATATACGTCGAATGTACATGATGAAACTGTGTTGTGTTAGTACTTTACCCAACACTGAACCAGTCTAATCAAAACCGAACTAACGTTACTCGGTTCGATTCTATATATTCATAATTTTGGGTTGTGGTTTGGTTTCGTTCGGGGCGGTTTTTTTTTGAAAATGAATTAAACTTATCGGTTTGATTTGAAAATTTGTTTTGGTAATTTGTTTGATTTGTCTTACAAATTCCCGTATTTTGGTATGGTTTTTAATTAGGATACTATTTAATGACAGTTAAAGTAATTGGTTGCTTATAAATAAGGATTAATAAAATTAATTTTATTTTAAATATTTGTTTTGTACCTTTTGTATCCAAGAAGTGGTATTAGAGAGTCAATTTCATTTAGCAAGAAGTAAAAATAGAGTTTTGATATTCAGACCTAAAAGATAGACCTACTAACGTACCTAACCGCAATATTACAACACATGTCATCATTTTATAAGTGTAACCAAACTTAAGTATTTAACCTACGAGGCATGCAGACCCGCGCATTGCACGCGGGTTGAAGACATAGTTTTATTGCTTAAGGTTTCACTCCAAAGGTAATTAGAAAGTATGTAGATTACTTGCAACTATGGGTAAAATGTTCCCGAACGTGTAACGTTTCGGAGTTTATTTTTTATAGTTAGCGTTATATAAGTTTATAGTACTTGTGTAGTTGTAAGATGGTGTTTATTTTATGAGAATTGAACCTTTTGTTATTTGGTAATTAATTTCTTCGGGATGAAATATTTTTGTTCGAACTATGTGTCATTTTCTCAATATTTAGTTGTAGCGTGTTAAGAACAAATATATTTTAATTTAGGGACTCTTGTGATAAAATTATAATTTGAGAGAGAAAATTTAACGGTTAGTCGACTTGATGTAATTTGAACGTATATCTTTTTAAGAACTTAGCTTTAATAGTATAAGTTTTGAATGGAAGTTTAAATGTCATTATTAATCACAAAACTAAATAGTGTGCCAACGCTACGTGACCTGGTGGCTCGACCGAGTTGACTCGATGATCGAACCCATGACCTGGTGACTCGATCTAATTGATCTGATGGTTGAACCTATAACTTGGTGACTCGACCTGGTGGACTCGAAGATCGAACTCGTTACCCGATAATTGAATTTTGTATACTCGGTGGTTGCTCGATAAATTTGTTTTTAAGAAATAATTTAAAAAAATAATTGGAGAACCTCTAAAATAATATATGCATAACAAAAAATTTAACTTTAATATAAAAAATTAGAAGATTTGTCTAACATTCACATCTTGTTTTCTTTCTTCCACAACACGATTAGTAAGTCTTTTAAGGGAAGCATGTCAAACACGTGTCTCGGCTCTTTAGTTCTAAGCGTGTCTTACGCGTTTCTCGACTTGCTGGTGATTTAGTAAGTCTTTTTTTATTGTTTATTTAATTATCGTTATAATTATATCGTCTTAGTTTTACTGCTTTCTTCATTACTGTTATTTATTTTTTGTATTCATATTTTGTTAGTTTTATTAATTGTAACATGTTTTTAATAAATGTATACACCGTTTCTCACAATCTTAAAACAGATTCGTTTAACAGAATTAAAACCTTTTATTAAATCGGATTAATATTTTTAACAGATTTATTTACATTGTTTTCTGTCGAAACAAAGATTGAGTTTCATTAGAAATCAGTTTTATTTTTTCAGATTTTAATTAACAGTTCTGTAACGTTTTTATAAGCAGTTGTTCTAATCAGTTATATTGAAACCAAGATTGTGTTTCTGTTAAACTGATATATTTGATAATTACATCTGATTCATTGAAACCAAGAGTGGGTTTCTTTGAAGCAGATCCAGTTTAAGTATATACAAATCACGATTAAATTTCTTATATACAGATTTATAACAATTGTATAACTGTTTGTGTTTTGATCTTGTTTGATCTTTCACAATGACTATCGGTGCTCCTTAAACTCCTGCAACTACTACTGTGAATGTAACTGGTGCGCTAGTTAACCACACTGTTGCTAATCATGCTGAAAAACCAGAAAAATTCAATGGGCATAATTTTAAGAGGTGGAAACAGAAGATGTTCTTCTATCTCACAACTTTAAACCTTGCGAGGTTCTTAAAAGAGACTGTACCTCAGGTGGAACCTCCTCGGGAAGGTCAACCCGCTAATCAACAAGCTGTGCAAGTTGTTGAAGCATGAAGACATTCAGACTTGTTGTGTCACAATTATGTTCTGAATGGTTTGATGGACTCTTTGTACAATGTGTAACTAAGACTACCAAAGAATTATGGGAGTCATTTGAACGCAAGTACAAAACTAAGGATGCTGGTACAAAGAAGTTCATGGTAGCTCGCTTTTTGGATTACAAGATGGTTGATTCAAAGAATGTGATAAAGCAGGTTCAAGATCTGCAGGTTATGCTACACGACATTCATGCTGAGGTTATGACTTTGAGTGAAACTTTTCAAGTTGCTGCTATCATTGAAAAGTTACCTCCAAGCTGGGTAGAATTCAAAAACTACTTAAAGCATAAGCGAAAGGAGATGCGTGTTGAAGACTTAGTTGTTCATCTTCGTATTGAAGAGGACAACAAGCAGGCTCAGAAAAACACTTATACACCTGATTCTACAAAGGCAAATATGGTTGAGCATGGTTCGTCTTCTTCAAAGTCTAAAGGCAAGAGCTTTGACAAAGGGAAGAATGACAAGAAGAGCAAAGGGAAGTCTGAATACCTTGCTCCTAAAGCTGGAATTGTGAAGTAGAAGTTCCAAGGAAATTGCTTCAACTGTGACAAGCCAGGTCATCGTGTTGCTAATTGCAAAGCGCCAAAGCGGGTGACTCCACGCGAGGCTAATATGGCAAATGATAATGTGAACATGATTGCTATGGTGTTTGTTGTCGTTGCCATTATCTATGAAGTTAACCTGGTAGGTTCTAATAACAGTGATTGATGGGTTGATACTGGGGCAACCCGTCATGTGTGTGCTGACAAGAGTATGTTTCACTCTTTCAGAGCGGTTGACAATGGAGAGAAGCTCTACATGGGCAACTCTGCGACTGCTGATATCAAGGGCGATGGAGATGTTATTTTGAAGATGACATTCGAGAAAGAGCTCAAGTTGACTAAAGTCTTGTATGTTCTGGAGATTCATATGAATCTTATGTCCGGTTGGCTTTTGAATAAGTTTGGTTTTCGTCTTGTTTTTTAGTCTGATATAGTTGTTCTTTCTAAGAATCAAATGTATGTTGGTAAGGGGTATGCCCTGAATGGTATGTTTAAGCTCAATGTAATAGTTGTTAAGAATGCTATAAAAAATGAATTATTCTGCTTACTTGATTGAGTCTTCTAATGTGTGGCATGGTCGTCTTGGACATGTTAATTTTAACTCAATGCATCGTTTGATTAAGTTTAATAACATACCAAATTTTCAAATTGATTCAAATTATAAGTGTGAAACTTGTGTCGAAGCCTAAATTACAAGATCATCTTTCAAATCGGTTGAACGAAAAACTGAACCACTTGGTATGATACACACAGACATATGTGATTTGAAATCACTACCCATAAAAGGTGGCAATAAGTACTTCATCACGTTTATTGATGGTTACACAAAGTACTGCTACGTTTACTTGTTGAAAAGTAATGATGAAGCTATAGACAAGTCTGTTCTATACAAAACCGAAGTTGAGAATCAACTTGGTAGGAAAATCAAGGTGGTACGAAGTGATAGAGGAGGTGAATATGTGTCTCCTTTTGCTGATCTATGTGCTAAACGTGGAAGTAGACACGAGTTCACTACTCCTTATTCACCTCAGCAAAACGATATTGCCAAAAGGAAGAACCGTACCTTGAAAGAAATGATTAATGCCATGTTGTTAAGTTCTGGTTTGAGTCGGGACATGTTGGGGGAAGGCATTCTAATGGCTACTTATCTTTTAAACAATATACCTCGTAAAGATAAAGAGGAAACCCCATATGAACTGTGGATGGGAAGAAAACCATCATACCATTACTTACGAGTGTGGGGGTGCCTAGCCAAGGTAGCTGTGCCGACACCTACGGCCCAACCAATTGGACCTAAATCTATGGATTGTATATTTGTTGGATATGCTAAGAATAGCAGTGCTTATCGTTTCACGGGACATGATTAGAAAAATCCAGATATACACAAGAACACAGTAATGGAATCAGGGAATGCTTCTTTCTTTGAAAACATATTTCCTTGTTTAAATAAGGAAACTGGAAGCACATCTAGAACAGATGATGCAGTTGTCCAAGATAAGAGACAACGAGATGATAATGATCTCCAAGATGAGAGGCAAGATCAACCCGAGGAAGAAGAGTCTGAACCTAGAATAAGAAAACGGGCAAGAACCAAGAAATCATTTGTACATGGTTTTGTTTCTTTTATGGTAGAAAATAAACCCACTTCTTATCAAGAAGCGGTACATTCTTCGGAAGGGCCTCGATGGAAAGAAGCGATTAACAGTGAAATAGAGTCTATTTTACAAAATCATACTTTACCTCTTGGTTGTAAACCGCTAGCTTATAAATGGATCTTCAAGAAAAAGATGAAAGCTGATGGCACCATTGCCAAGTACAAAGCAAGATTGGTAATCAAAGGATTTTGACAACGCGAAGGTCTAGATTATTTTGATACTTATTCGCCTGTTACGCGAATAACTTCTATTAGAATGATTCTTGCTATTGTTGCATTAATAAATTTAGTAGTTCACCAAATGGATGTGAAAACGGCTTTTCTAAACAGAGATTTAAAAGAAGAAATATACATGAACCAACCCGAGGGTTTCATGGCTCCTGGACAAGAGAGAAAAGTTTGTTGGCTGGTTAAGTCATTGTATGGCTTAAAGCAAGCTCCTAAAAAATGGCATCAAAAGTTTGACATGAAAGACATGGGTTTGGCGGATGTGATCCTTGGAATAAAATACGATCTCGGAATGGAATATCATTAAGTCAAGCACATTACGTGGAAAAATTCTTAATACTCATAATACAGGGTACTTCATTATTTGAGATACAGTCGTGATTATGGACAGAATTATGCTAGATATACAGCTGTTGTTGAAGGATACAATGATGCAAATTGGATACCTGACATAAAGGATTCTAGATCGACTAGTGGATATGTATTTACACTAGGAGGGGTCGCTATATCTTGGAAGTCTTCCAAGAAAACTTTAATAGCCAAGTTCACGCTGGAATCAGAATTTATCGTGTTAGATAAATGCGGAGAAGAGGTGGAATGGCTACGTCAATTCGTAGAGGATATACCCAGGGGCCTAAACTAGTAACGACCATTAGTATACATTGTGATAGTCAATCAGAGATTGTCATAGCTTATAACATAATGTATAATGGAAAGTCTAGACATATCCATCTTCGACATAATTATGTATGACAACTACTCTCAACAGGAGTTATCTCAATTGACTATGTGAAGTCAAAGGATAACATCGCAGATCCGCTTACAAAAGACTTAAGCAGAGAGTTAGTAATTCGTCTAAAGGAATGGGATTAAAGCCCTTGAAGGAATGAGTTTCTATGAAGGAAAACCTAACCTAGTTGATTGGAGATCCCAAGATCTGGGTTCAATAGGACAACCTAATCATTGAAATGTGGGGGAAGTCACGTCAATGTGGGGGAGTTACTTAATACAGTAACTTTCCTAGTTCATTCCTAGAACAATGTGACTTATTGAGAGGTTAAACATATGACTTAAATGATTCAGGATGAAATCATAAAGCATGTTGATTCAAGATGAAATCATAAAACCTATGTTTTTAATGATTCAAGATGAAATCACGTATGTGAGAGAAAAGTAGGGGTCGTTTCGAAGGAAATTGTAGGGGCGCAATTTCTAAGAGCTCTTGTAGAACCAGACTAGTGTTCATGACCATAACGAACACGACTATAAGAACTTGACAATGTTAGAGAGAGTCTTGTATGAGTGTGTATTGTCGTCTATGTAAACAGAGGCTAAGTTCAAAGACATCGCATCTACTTGTCAAGTTCCGTCCCTGTTGGTCTTGGGTTTTATACGGGCTTGTGATAACATTCATTTATATAAAGTAACAACAACAACCCTAATAATAATCATAGAATCCAAACGGGCCAAAAAGTAGGGATTGTAAAGTTGGCCCGACATCCTAACTGAAGTCGGTATCTCAATCCCCTCTATATCTCTTATAAGGCATTTTGCACTTTTATTTTTAAAATAGTTGAAATTTCAACTTACAATATATAATACTATTTGTACAACCAAGACAAGCATGTATACTAAAAGTAGAAAATTTATAATATGTCACATTAAAACTTGTAATTAATTATATTAAATTATATAATTAAAACACCCTCTCACCTCATTTTATAACTAAAACAACACATAGTACCAATAATAAAAACATCTTACAAATGTAATTAATAGTATATAATAATTACAATAACATAAATATAATTAAAATCTCATAATTAAAATACCATACTTACAAATATATGTGCATAATGTACAATGCATACAAACATGACTAAAACATTAAACGAGCTTATTACTATTTTTGGAAATTTACTATTTATGGAAACTTACTATTTTTAGAAACTTACTATTTATGAAAACTTACTATTTTTGGAAACTTACTAGTTATGGAAACTTACTATTTTTGGAAAGTTACTATATATAGAAACCTGCTATTTTTTGAAAGTTACGATATATAGAAACCTGCTACTTTTGGAAACTACTAATTATGGAACACAAGAAACATGTAATACATTAATCAAGAACACATGAAACGTATAATATTAAGGAAATACACGATTAAGCATGAACAAGTCATTCAAGTCATGAACAAGTAACCAAAAATTAATAATAAACAAGCAACTCATACACATCCTTTATTGTAGCTTACGTGAAGTCGGTATGTTTTTCCGTTGTTCGTCTTTTGCCGATTACTGGACATAAGGTACGGATATTTCGTCCTTCAGTACGGACATATCTTGCTATGCATGATTAGGATTCTCCGTTTACTATGCCATCTGTATTCCCCAGTTTTCAAATCATAAAACTTTTCATTGTTTGCCATGCTGTCATTTTAAATTGCCCGAGCTATGTATATATATATATATATGCATGACCATGACTTACATGACCACCTAGTTATGGAGGTACCATAACCATGACATATGAGGCACCTATGTCATGACTCTTTCGTGACAAGAGTGATTTCTCGCGGCGTCCCTCCACGTTCATGTTGGCCATTATTATTATTATGTAGGGCGTATGGGTGCATCCTAGTTACATGTTTACATGTTTACAGGTTTACACGTACATGATAATTGGTTTAGTGTGTGCTCTACACTCCATCACATTGGAGATGATCCCTCCACCTAGATTATTATTTATTAGAGGTCACCCCTCTAATAGCATGACGAGGTCACCCCTCTAAGTATTCATGCACGTTGATAATATGTTATGACTTATATGAGCTCGTGGGCATTTAAATTATATTGCATGCATAAACTTAAGACTTTTCAATTATCTTTTTATTTATAAATCATCTTCCAGGTTTTCTATGACATACACATATTCCGTTGTATTTCATATATTTTACTCTTATTTCAGTTATTCTTATCATGTCATTATATCTGTTCACTAAACGTATTGCTCAGCCGTATTTTCTTTCCATGTCCCATACACGGGTACTCAAGGACAGACTTCAGCATTTGAGAGTACGTATATCAGATGGAAGATACCTTAGACTTCTTTCCTTTTGCATTTTAAATACTTATACTTGGTTCGACAATGTTTAGTCCTTTCTACTTCATTTACTTTATGCATGTTGAGCTTATGTTTGGAAGCCGATGTTTGATTCCGGCTTTCCTTTTGGTCATTTATGTTTTATGACATTATAACTTGTTATGCTTTGATGATATGCCATAATTATGACATAACGGCCTCCTTGTCAAATTAGGTTGTTACATTTAAAATGAAGAAAACCTAAAATAAAGCTAAAATAAGTTTATTTTAGTCATTTTACTTATCAAATAATCAAATAATCAAATTTGCCAAACACTTAAAAAACTGATTATCTGATTATTGTGATTTCAAACAGCATAATTAAATCTAAACACTATTTTCTAGAATGACATTTTTAAAATGATGATTATCTGATTATTCTTTTTTAAAATGAATAATTAGTTTTCAATAAGCGATCACAAACACCCCCAAGGCAAACTAAGTCCTAAGTATTAAAAAATATTTTCTAAACCTCAAAAATATTCAAATAAATTATATAAAACGAATTATATTTTTATGACTATTTATGAATTTCTTATGAGTTATAAACTATTTTAACTAATAAAAATCCTATTGAATAGCAAATTTATTAAAAAAAATCAATATTTTTTTCTACTTTAGAAAAGTCTAAAAAGTTCTAAGAACTCAGAAAAATAATTTAACAACTTTTTATAATAGTAATTTTAAAACATATATTAAACCTTAAAATCTATTACATAAATATCATTTGCATTTACATAAATACCCTTCTCATTTTTATAATTAAATCAATTTCCTTCTCAAACTTTTGCAATTATATAAATATGCTTATCAAACTTAAAAATACTCATACATATTCAAAGATTAATTAAATCACATTTGTATTAATTCTAAATTTTAAAACTATTTTTCATCTCTTTTTGTATTTTTTATGTTTTTAATAATAATATTGTTCATATATAATTTTTTAACTTCGTATGATAAAAAAAACATGATAATACAATTACAAAAATTTATACATAGATATGAAAAAAATATTACTCATATATATTAATTTGTTCATATTTATATTTTGGCATGGAGTAATAATAGTAGAGTAATAACACACAATTTTAATTTATATGTTTAAGAAATATATTGATATAATTACAAATCTTTTTCAAGGATATTAATGTAATTACAAAATATTAGGAAGGATACATTCATGTAAATTGAGCTTTCGGAAGGATATATATGTGAATTCCCGTGTTAATGTTGAGGGGTGGATTGGGCTTAGGGCTCCTTTTGGTTTTGGGCTTTATACGGGCTTGTGATAACATTCATTTAGAATCCTAATAGTAACCACACAATGCAAACGGGCCAAAAAGCAGGGATTGTAAAGTTTGGCCGAACAAGGCGGCAGATCTCAAACAACAAACAATGTCTGAGGTTGAATCCTCTAGCTTGGTTTCTCAACATCCTAAACAAATCGCCCTTAACCAGGTATATATTTTATAAAATGTATGATTCAGTTTTTCTTTTATAAGTATTTGCCTTAGATTGATTCTAAGGTTAATTTTTTTCATAGATTGATTAAATTTGTTTTTTAAGGATAATAATTTGTGTTTAAGGATTTTTTTTTTCATAGATTGATGAAACATCAAACAAATAATAAAGAAATTTTTGGTTTTTATTTTCTCATAACCATAAAATCTAATACATGTGTACAGGAACCTGTCCCCGCCAAGATCAGCAAACTTCCATTATCATATGGTATGGCAGTGATGTAGATTATACTGATGATGACAAGAAGTTCTGATGACGAAGAAGAGGAAGAGGAGTGGTTGAAGCAGGATTTGACGAAGATCAGCTGACGATGTTTTGAAAGAACACGCCTACAATAACATCCGCGGAAGGCTTTTCTCAGGAAAGTGGGCGAACCCCCCACCGCCTCCACCATCACTACCACCATCCCTCAGTGTTCAACAATCTCCCCCATTTCCACCTTTGCCATCATCACTATCATCCCTAAGTATCCAAGAACTGGTTACCTTACTGGACGAACACATTACTGATTATTTTCAGCATCGTCAACCATCTGCTCCAGGTCTTGAAAGACAGACAGAGGTATATATAACCCCGTCACATATTTCACCATCTAAAGTTTTAACTTGGTTTTTATTTATTTATCTAACATACATGTTGAATGTCTCACACATTTGCAGACCTTGCGCCCAGTCACGTGAGTTAGCTCCAATGCTTCATGAGCTTTTGAACGACAAGGATAAATACCATTTGACGACTACCATCTCTTCACGTCTCCATTCTGATCGAATGCTTCTTCTCTTTATTATCGTCTTTGAGTTTGTTTCGTCTTGTATTACATTTGGTTAAGTTCGTTTTACCAACTATGACTCCGCCAAATGTTCATCCTTCAGCAATATTTCTCCCTTATGGTTTTGTTTTCATGACTGTGTACTATATCATGGATGGAACCTATATTGCCATGTTCTCTTTTGTTAACCACAATGATTCAAACTAAATGTTGCACTAAGTATGTCATGAGGTTTGGTTCGGGTGATTGGATCTGGTGATGGATGGAGGCGGTCTGCCCTTGACCCAATATCAGGGTCATAAGGCATACCTAGGCTGGTTACAGGCAGTGGATTCCTGCTGTAGTAACATATTTTACTTAATGAGTTTGACATTGAACATAATGACACTATGCAGTTAAAACCATTTGTACATAAAAACATAATTACAATGTTTTCCCCAATCTTGACATGCTTGGCTAACTTATAACTATTAACAAATGATAAACTAAGGAACCTTAATTTATGTTAGCATTCAAATCAATATAATCTAAGAAACCTTAAAGTAACTAAAATACTCTTATTGCAGATTTTGCTTATATAAATACAAATTGACCAAATTACTGATTTGATATGTAAAACCCGTATTTAAGAATTCCCGAATATTAAATACGTACGCTCAGTTTCGGTTAAATTTTATAAATAATAATTGTTCAGAAATTAAGTTTCAAAAAAAAAATATTACGTATGTATTATACATAAATAATTAATTGTTAACAGTAAATACGCAGTCTCAGTTTTATTTAAATACAACAAAATAAATAATTATTCAGAAAATATTTATTAAGTTCATAAAAACATTACATATGTATTACGTAATTATTATTACATGGAAAAGAGTTTACGTTTCAGAAAAAAAATTTAAAACACGAGAAATATAAATACGCTTACGTAATAAATTACAAGTGCCAAAAATTAAACGAAAACTATATAGTATAAGAGGGCTGATTTTTATGTAGTAACAAGAAGGAAAAGTGGGTTTTTTTTTTATTTGGCCCAGCCCGTTTAAAAACAAAACACAGGAACAAAGTACACTTCCCACTCTGTTATCATAACAAAAAATAAAATAAAATTAGGGTTGTGGTCCCTTGTACCTGCCGACACAAAAAGACAAAAAAAATAAAAGAGGTCGTTGTTCCCTTTGTCTTTTCCAGCCGTGACGAACCAATAAGAAACATAAATCATGCCCGAATGTGATCAGAGGATCGAGAGTTGATCTTTTGATTTTGTTTTCTCCTTTCACGCAAACCAAGGTAAACCAATCACATATTTTTTTCCTCCTTCTGTTTATTTATTTCACGACCCAACAGGGTGTCGGGTTTTTGGTTGAATCCAGGAAAACCGAGACCAACAGTCTCGGTGGTGTTCTCTTCGACCTAGCAGCGAGCAGAAACCACCCCACACAGGGGGTTATATGATTTAAGGGGTCGGGGTGTGTTTGTTTAATGAAACCGAGACTCAAGGTCTCGGTGGCCTTTTCTCTGCCCAGCCGTGACCCACACAGGGGCGGCTTGGGGGCTGGTCCAGCGACCACAGTCGAAGACCACAGTCGAAAAACCTCAACCAGGGGTTATTAGTACTCAGCAGGGGCGTTTGGCAAATTTTCTGAGATTAAGGGGGTGTTTGGGTCTGTCAGAAAACGCAAGCAGTGAGAACCACTGCATTAACGGTGGGAATATAATGAAAACAGTGGGAACTTTTATGATATAAACAGTGGGAACTTTTATAATCAAAGCAGTGGGAACTTTTAGTAATAGCAGTGGGAACTTATATAAAGTGTAGTCAAATTATTTTATAAATAAGCTTTAAAAATAAAGTTAAATAAAATTGTTATTTTATTTTATTTTATTTATTTAATTAGTAAGACAAAATTTATTTAACGTTGTTCTTTTAACTAATTAAAGGTCGGATTTAACTATGATTTAATTAATAATTATTTCAGAAAAAAATAAATTTGGAAACTTTCTATTTATAGCAGGTTGCTATTTATAGTAATATTATTATGTTGGAGTACATGTTTTACGATAATCAGGAATACAGAGGATACGTTAATTAGGAGTAATAATATGAGAACAGTCAGAATTTACCAGTTTATCCATAAATAGTAATATAAAAATAAATTAAATTAAATTTAGAACATATAAGAATCAGTAACAGCAAGCAGTAATCAGACGACTTATTTTCCGTCCATTATTTATGTAGTATTCGTGAAGTCAGAGTCGATCCTTCAGCTTTCATTCTGATTTCATTATTGGACACGAGGTACGGATTTTCCGTCCTTTCAGTAAGGACTTCCTTTCTATGCATGATTAGGATTCCCCGTCTTCAGCCAAATGTTTTCCTCAGTATATGTTTAAGCTTATCAGTAATCATGTTAATAATTAAATAAATTGCCTGAGCATTATATACAAGCACGACCAGTTTATGTACTAGTTACGGAGGTACCATAACCACGGCACTAGAGGCACCGGTGTCGTGACTCACATGCAGGAGAGTGATATCCTGCATCGTCCCACTCATGTTCAGGTTGGCCATTTTTTATATGTATGTTTAGTGGGGCGTATGGATGCATCCTAGGCTTATAAGTGTTTCAAGTTATCATGGTGAATGTGGTGTGTGCTCTACATCCTTCACATTGGAGCTGATCCCTCCACCCAGCATAGTTATTTAGAGGTCACCTCTCTACAGCATGACGAGGTCACCCCTCCAGTTATTCATGCACGGTTGTTACAGCACTACCTGCCGTTAGAACATGAAAGGGAACTACGGCTGAGCATAACGCTTAGTGAACGGATGTAAAGCATGATAAGGAATTACTGAAATGAAACAGATGATAAATATTGGAGCTGTAAGACCGATAAGTAAAGTTGCAGCGGAAACCTGTGTATAATCTGTAAAGTCTGATTTATAGATAATAAGGCTGAACTGTTATCTGTTAAATCTGAAAACATGCATTTACTGTATTTTAATTTTGCCAGAGCTTATATAGGTCACGTGCTGTAACAACCGTGCATGAATAACTGGAGGGGTGACCTCGTCATGCTGTAGAGGGGTGACCTCTAAATAACTGTGCTGGGTGGAGGGATCAGCTCCAATGTGAAGGATGTAGAGCACACACCACATTCACCCTGATAACTTGAAACACTTATAAGCCTAGGATGCATCCATACGCCCCACTAAACATACATATAAAAAATGGCCAACCTGAACATGAGTGGGACGATGCAGGATATCACTCTCCTGCATGTGAGTCACGACACCGGTGCCTCTAGTGCCGTGGTTACGGTACCTCCGTAACTAGTACATAAACTGGTCGTGCTTGTATATAATGCTCAGGCAATTTATTTAATTATTAACATGATTACTGATAAGCTTAAACATATACTGAGGAAAACATATGGCTGAAGACGGGGAATCCTAATCATGCATAGAAAGGAAGTCCTTATTGAAAGGACGGAAAATACGTACCTCGTGTCCAATAATGAAATCAGAATGAAAGCTGAAGGATCGACTCTGACTTCACGAATACTACATAAATAATGGACGGAAAATAAGTCGTCTGATTACTGCTTGCTGTTATTGATTCTTATATGTTGTAAATTTAATTTAATTTATTTTGATATTACTATTTATGGATAAACTGGTAAATTCTGACTATTCTCATATTATTACTCCTAATTAACGTATCCTCTGTATTCCTGATTATCGTAAAAGATGTACTCCAACATAATAATATTACTATAAATAGCAACCTGCTATAAATAGAAAGTTTCCAAATTTATTTTTTTCTGAAATAATTATTAATTAAATCATAGTTAAATCCGACCTTTAATTAGTTAAAAGAACAACGTTAAATAAATTTTGTCTTACTAATTAAATAAATAAAATAAAATAAAATAACAATTTTATTTAACTTTATTTTTAAAGCTTATTTATAAAATAATTTGACTACACTTTATATAAGTTCCCACTGCTATTACTAAAAGTTCCCACTGCTTTGATTATAAAAGCTCCCACTGTTTATATCATAAAAGTTCCCACTGTTTATATCATAAAAGTTCCCACTGTTTTCATTATATTCCCACCGTTAATGTAGTGGTTCCCACTGCTAATGCAGTGGTTCCCACTGCTTGCATTTTCTGACAGACCCAAACACCCCCTTAATCTAAGAAAATTTGCCAAATGCCCCTGCTGAGTACTAATAACCCATGGTTGAGGTTTTTCGACTGTGGTCGCTGGACCAGCCCCCAAGCCGCCCCTGTGTGGGTCACGGCTGGGCAGAGAAAAGGCCACCGAGACCTTGATTCTCGGTTTCATTAAACAAACACACCCCGACCCCTTAAATCATATAACCCCCTGTGTGGGGTGGTTTCTGCTCGCTGCTGGGTCGAAGAGAACACCACCGAGACTGTTGGTCTCGGTTTTCTTGGATTCAACCAAAAACCCGACACCCTGTTGGGTCGTGAAATAAATAAACAGAAGGAGGAAAAAAATATGTGATTGGTTTACCTTGGTTTGCGTGAAAGGAGAAAACAAAATCAAAAGATCAACTCTCGATCCTCTGATCACATTCGGGCATGATTTATGTTTCTTATTGGTTCGTCACGGCTGGAAAAGACAAAGGGAACAACGACCTCTTTTATTTTTTTTGTCTTTTTGTGTCGGCAGGTACAAGGGACCACAACCCTAATTTTATTTTATTTTTTGTTATGATAACAGAGTGGGAAGTGTACTTTGTTCCCTGTGTTTTGTTTTTAAACGGGCTGGGCCAAATAAAAAAAAACCCACTTTTCCTTCTTGTTACTACATAAAAATCAGCCCTCTTATACTATATAGTTTTCGTTTAATTTTTGGCACTTGTAATTTATTACGTAAGCGTATTTATATTTCTCGTGTTTTAAATTTTTTTTCTGAAACGTAAACTCTTTTCCATGTAATAATAATTACGTAATACATATGTAATGTTTTTATGAACTTAATAAATATTTTCTGAATAATTATTTATTTTGTTGTATTTAAATAAAACTGAGACTGCGTATTTACTGTTAACAATTAATTATTTCTGTATAATACATGCGTAATATTTTTTTTTAACTTAATTTCTGAACAGTTATTATTTATAAAATTTAACCGAAACTGAGCGTGCGTATTTAATATTCGGGAATTCTTAAATACGGGTTTTACAATTCTTCCCCTCTAAAAAAATAATTCGTCCTCGAATTAAGGATACGACTGTACTGGGTTTTACAATTCTTCCCCTCTAAAAGAAGAAATTCGTCCTCGAATTAAAGAAAATAACTAATGAAGTTATAAGAACTGAAAGAACACGTAAACTGAGAAGACAAATAAGCTGAAGGATAATTTGTCTTCTAATTAAGACATAATGTTGTTGATAGGTTTAAACCTGACAAGACTTAAATGATCATGTAACGTGACATGGTTGAAGAGAACATAGAACATCATGACTGAAAGGACTTAACTAAATTTATTGAAGAAAATGATGAGAGGTCCGGATGGACTCCTCCGTTTCGAGTAGCTTCCCACTCGAAACGATTCCTTCAAGGGTCTAAACATAATTAAAATCTTGGTCCTGATGACCATGACCTGATGAATACTGAATATTTCTTGATTCCATGTTTAAAATGGATTTTCTTAATCTGATAGAATGAACAAGCTATAGCATGTGGATACATGAAATGGTACGTATAAATATCCTGAAATATAACATTTACATATCTGAGCAAGCTGCTGAAAACATATAAGGGCGACTACGTGAACAATTTCGAACGTACTACGTGAGCAATTGTGAACGTGGTTCATAATTATATGAGGTACGCTCAGCATGAATTATATCATGAACGTGATATGCGAAACATATTGTGAACGTGGTACTAGAATGTATCATGGACGTATGCTGACTGAGGAAAAATGCCAAACAATACGGCCTGAGACGTGAAATGTCTGCCTGAGTAAGGAAAAGCTGTGCTAACTCGAGTCTGGTTTCTTAAGCTTTGTGTGACCAACTCCGGTACCAGACCTGGAACGTATCCACGGAGATGGAAACACAAACTTGAACGTGAACAATGTCATGAATGCGAATCGTGAACTTAAACCATGAGATGAACTGAGATAATATCATACTGTGAATAAGACGTAGACGTGAAAGTGAAAATAATGTGAACATAAAATGAACGTGAACATATACGTGATCGTGAACATATATTCTGTCTGATATAATGGTCGTTTGAATACCTTGAATTCGTATAATTTACTTGAAATTTTTCTGTAGGTCCGCTACTGCGTGATCCTTTCAGATGAAAGAACCGCGCAGGCTAGCTACATGGTTGACGATAACTTAGATAGTATCATACTTTCTTTGAGCATGTGGTAGCTGATATCAATTTCATGGAATTTCGTCTCAGTTCTGTTCAGAAATTACTAAGGATCGTAATAACTTGCTAACGTAACGGTGTTCTGTCTTAAACATGCGGTATATCAGGCATCTAGATATGAACATAGCTGCATCAATGTGTGATACTGCTTCCATCCAAATTCTACTTGAGATCATGGGATATTCTGGTGAAAATCTGGTTGGATGGTCATGGAAGAATTTTTAGTGAGAACTGTCAGCAATTTCTGCGGCAGTAGTCAACTGAGTTCTAGAAAATTTTGTACTCTAGTTACCGACGTAGGTCTTGACCATCTGGCGGTAGTCTTCACCTTCGCAGGATTTCTGAATTTTCTTTCTGCTGAAATAGGGTGGCGCATAAATGCCACTTTGTTCAAGTGAGATTTATATCTGGAAAGTTGTGTATAAAAATAACTCCTATTGAAGATTCTGTACAACTGTGAGAAGATGAGACTCGTGTTCTTCTCTAGCATTAGGCAGATCAGAATGTGATCAATGAATATACTGATGATATTGCCTGAGAGTCATGAAAAAAAAATTATTCATAATTTCATAATATAGCTGCAGCATTAGGGAGCTCGAAGTATAAAATCAAAATTTTTAGAGAGACTATAATATGTGCAACAGCAGCCTGGAAACGTTATGTTCTTTCTCTCACCACTAATGGTAGCATGATCAGAAATTTGTTCTGGAAAAAGTTTAAGACATCGTAGCAGGTCAGATAAATCTGCTATTTATGGAATGAACATTGATTAAGAATGGTGATCTTGTAAAAAAAATTTGTGGTCGATACATGATCTCATGATACCGGCCTTCTTCCTGATAGACATGAACGGTGCACTTCCTGGTGGTGCGCTAGGGCGAATAAAGCCTCGTTCCGGTAATTCTTGCAGCAATTGCTGCAACTCTTTTAACTTAGCTGAAGCCCTGTGATCAAGAGTTCTGAAAACAGGTTATGTTCTTGAGACTATCTCGATGTTAACTTTCTGTCTCGTGGTTAGGAAGGAATTTCTTGAAAACTTTCTGAAATTATATCTGGAACTCTGGAATAATCTGCTGATCATGAATTTAAGGAATTTCAGAAGTGAATTTATAACAGGTAGGTAAAAGTATTCGTAGCTATGGACTGACAAGCCACGTGCTTGTAAGGTAGACGTAATTTGTACTGATTTTTCTGGCAGAAAGTATAATAATATATTTTGAATTTAGTAAGACAGATCTCGTCGTTAATTGAAAGGAAACCTTAATAATATAGGTGATTCTGTGGAGTCCTTTCGGCTGAGAGGTAGGTAATTACCTGATTTACATAAAGCTGACATAGGAATACGTGGAGTAAGGTGGCGACTTCCACTGAGTGGGTTCATCTGCATCCTCACAGAATGATTACCGTGTGTTTAATCTGAATAATAATCCAGTGGTGGTGACTGAATTTTAATAATCTGATTCATGTGTGGCATAATAGAACGGGTATAACCCTTTCTGAAGGGTACCCTGAATTTCTGAGGGTCTGGTTTAGAAACATACTAGAGTTATGCGTTCTGACTCGTAGTTTGAGAAGATATTCGTATGACGTGTACCATGACTGGTGTCCTGACAAATGTCTTCCGAAAAGATACCTGAAGCCTATGCCTTGACTGATGTCTTGACACGTGTTTTAGTAGATGAATCTGAACAAGGTTAAAAATTTTGGTAACTACTAGGATTGGCAGACCGATTAGACTAGTGACCTCTATATTTCTGGTCACGTTCGTTCCTGAGTTCCGATGTTTACTGACTGATTAATTATAAGCACGGTGGTTGTCATTACCTCCTTGTCTGTCAGTTTCCCGATGGTCGTTATTATAACCGTGGTTCATGTAACTATTTCTGCTAAGTGGCCGGCTAGTTACCGGTCCCCACTCTTCTGACTGAGAGATTAGATGAGTGAAGTGTGACATCTAGCTGAGGAAGTAAGAGCATGGAATAGAATGGTAGTGTCTGATGGTTGAAGTTTATTATTGTTAGAAATTTCAAATTTTATAGTTTTCGTCCTTGTTCTGAAGAGTCTTCGTAGTATAACCAGCATCAGCATCTTGAGAAATCTCCAAAGTTTTAGCAACATCAGCATTTGTGAGGTCTTCCAAGTGTTAGTTGCATCAGCATCTGGCAAAATCTTCAACTCACGAGCAGCATCAACATCTGGTAGAATATCGACAAGCGGAAATGCCTGAGGTGATTAAGGATCGATTAACGGTACACATGGTGTAAGGTGCATGGGGTACACCTGAAATATTGTACGTGAAGTACACGATGAATACTATTCATGTGGTACCGCTGAAGGTTTGCTGATATGATCGATACTGGTGTAAACCGTCTGACACGGTCAAAGGAAAATAATTTGATTTAACTGGTTAGCAACTGAACCGAAACAGTTAACATGATAGGCTAAACATTTCTGCGTAGACTTAATGCTGGTTGTATAGAGGCTGAAAAGTATTATTAAACGGAGTTTCATCAATGTTCACTATAAGGACATGATTGATAAAGACCAACATGATTCATGAAATAGGATTTTACTGTAATTCTTCTGTATCTTAGCATGAAAACATCATCACCTTGCTGAAAACGTAATCCTCATAAAGAGACATGAACTTAATCAGCATGAAAACGACATCCACTTGAGAGTACAAACTTGACTGATACAAAGAACATAGAAGAATAATCAACTGAGGTTTAACATCAACTGATGTGGATAGTTATGGTTTAGTTCACAGTATTCATAGTAAGAAGCCTGTGACTAAGTATGGGTGATTCTGGTTCGATCCATACTTGTCAAACTTTTATTCGACTGCCAAGTATAGAAATTTATCATCTGGGGCTAAATATGGTTGGCTATAGCGCAATTCATATTTGTCAAGATTTTAAGAAACATCATGATATGACAAAGGTGAACAACTATGGACCGGTTCACAAAACAACATTCGACTAAAAAACATGAAATTTGATCTGAACATTGGTGAACATATATGGGCTGGTTCACCAAGTAATATTCGACTGAAAGCATGAATCTGTCAAGAGTAAGGATGAACGCCATTGGGTCGGTTCACCAATACAAAAATCTGAACGGGCAAGGGTGAACGCCTATGGGTCGGTTCACCAAAACAAAATTCGCAGAAAAGCACATGCGACTAAATATGGCCAGTCCTGTACCAACCTTTTACTTAGTCAAAAACTTAGTAAAACTGACTGATAATCGAAGAGAACTGACTAATAAATGCATGAGAAACATGAAAGATAACAACGCCAAAATCTGGGAAGTTCCTGGTGACTACCCACTAGTCACAGGTCAAGTTTTAGAGCCTACAGGTCGAACCTTGCGCTCTGATACCATAAGTGTAACGCCCCACTTGTATAAGTGCGCCGTTACGTGTATTTATGGTGTGTCATCAAAGCATAAGGTAAATGTCCTAAAACATTAACTGACCATAAAGGAAATACCGGAATCAAACATCGACAATCCAAACATAAGCCCAAAACAAGAAAAGTAAAATACTGAAGGAAAGGACTAAACAATGTCCAATTAAGCAGAATAATGTAAGTACATAAAGTAAGAAGTCTGTATAGCTTCCATCCAAATGCACATGCTCTCAGAATCCTAAGAGCGTCCTGGTGTACCTGCCGTTAGAACATGAAAGGGAACTACGGCTGAGCATAACGCTCAGTGAACGGATGTAAAGCATGATAAGGAATTACTGAAATGAAACAGATGATAAATATTGGAGCTGTAAGACCGATAAGTAAAGTTGCAGCGGAAACCTGTGTATATCTGTAAAGTCTGATTTATAAATAATAAGGATGAACTGTTATCTATTAAATCTGAAAACATGCATTTACTGTATTTTAATTTTGCCAGAGCTTATATAGGTCACACACCAGGACGCTCTTAGGATTCTGAGAGCATGTGAATTTGGATGGAAGCTATCCAGACTTCTTACTTTATGTACTTACATTATTCTGCTTAATTGGACATTGTTTAGTCCTTTCCTTCAGTATTTTACTTTTCTTGTTTTGGTCTTATGTTTGGATTGCCGATGTTTGATTCCGGTATTTCCTTTATGGTCAGTTAATGTTTTAGGACATTTACCTTATGCTTTGATGACACGCCATAAATACACGTAACGGTCCACTTATACAAGTGGGGCATTACAGCATATCTGCTTAATCCTACCAGTTTTATAATTGTTTCTGATTGTTTATCCAAACTGCTTATGCGATTATTAATTAAATATAAGAAAAGCACATCCGAGTACATTACGAGTAATAAGCAATTGCATTAGCCTGTTAAATGCACAGAAAAGGAATATGCATATGATTAAAATGAAAACTGGATCATTATCTGCAGGCTGATTGTGGATCTGGATTTTTGTTCTCGCTAAGAAATTTCATCAAATTTTGTCCATGCATGCGAGTTCTTACATCAGGCAGTTATCCTTGTTTATGGTTTGTTATTGATAGATTTTGTAAGATGAGCGGTTATGTGGGTTGTAAAACGGGTCAAAATAGGTTTTGGTTCAAACGGTCTGGTCAAACAAATTTTGTCTGTGTCTCAAAGTGTATATGTGTGAAACTCAAGGGTGTTGGGATTGCTGATTCAAATGTGTATCTGATATTTCAAGAACATCAGCAGTTTTGACCCGTTTTCCTCTACAGTAACTTTATTCATTTTACACTTTAACCCATGTATAAGCAAAACTGGTTTAAAACTACTGAAAATGTCAAAATGCATGGCTTTGTTTTAACCATGATATCCGGACACATTGGTCGACTAACCCACGGCGTTGAACACACAGACTCAAACCAAGTAAAGCCCTCCTTTCCTAGAATATGAACAAAACTAAACTTCAATGAAAAAAATATTCGTACGACGTATATGTTGGCAAGTTTTGATTGGTTTTTAACATTTTCAAATGATATTTCCTACGCCTTGCCACCACTTTATAGACCTTTTTATGGAATGCATCACAGTTGTAGAAATCATCTACTAGATTGAAAATCACGTTTGAAAGTACGTGTTTAAGCTCTTGATACATAAAAACATAATTTAAAACTAGGAGCAAACAAACACTCCCAATATCCTCATCCTCCAATTCATTAAACTTATGATCCTTCTTGACAAGCTCGAAAAGATGTTCACCCTTGATATTAACTCTTAGGAAATACACGGAGGCGGAATTTAGACTTATTTTTCTCAATAAATGTCAAAAAATACATCTGACTAAATAAAGAGAAAGTCCATCATCTTCATTGGTATAAATTTACCTTCTCAATTAGGCAGCAACTATATGTGGCCTATTTAATTTACCTTCTAACAGTGATCATCGCATACTATTGTCTTTTTCAACAAACTAAACAACCATTTTTTCTTCATGTAATAAAATGGGTCGGACACTTTTAGTCTGTGTCTGAAACTCTGAAAGTGTATATGTATGAATCTCAAGGGTGTTTGGGATTGCTGATTCAAGTGTGTATCTGATTTTTCAAGCATATCAGCAGTTTTGATGAATGTATGAAACTGCTTCTTTTAGTAATAAGCTTGTTTTTAGGTAGGTACATACTTTTGAATATGTAATCGGTTAATTGCTGTATGAATTAAGACTTGAGTTTGGGCATCTTCTAACCTGTTTGACGTGTTTGAAACTAAAAGCAAATCACGCATGCTAATGACAAAAATCGAGTAATTAGTGAGATCTTCAAACTTTTTATCTTTCACTCGATGCTAATTTTATTGTCAAATAATTTTTTGCAGCGTTCAATTTACTTGTTAATCATTTGTGAGCGCTGGATTCACCGTAGTGGATGTGAATACACACAAGTCTACAACCCAGATTAAAAAATCGAACTAAAGTTAAACCTTTCAACCCAAAAAATTACTGTAATAAGTTTTACCAAAGTACTGATGAGCAAGTCAAATGGGTAAAAATAAAAATAGGAAGAGTCAAATGGGTGGAAGAAGTCATCCAAAGCGAAAAATATTACCCCGTGGTTCGCAAAACCTCTTATATCATTTTACTCAAAAAAATGTTAATCATAATTTGACACAGTAATCTTTATAACAAAGTTGGAAAATTAAGTAAAAAGTGCTTCGGTCAACCCACCCGTACTAAATTGACATGTTAAGCCCATTTTACTAACTTTAGGCTATGCACATCCCCTATTCTATGCCACTGTCTTGTTCTACTTTAGGCTTGGATACGAGCAGTTTCAAACAGATCTTAAAATTCCACTGTCAAAAAACACAAATTGCCGGTTCTGGACTTATGGGTCGAGTGTCCTATTGCAACATCTTTCACATTGAATTGTGTGGCACCTAACTCGATCCATCTGATTCTCGTCATGTAAGTGATGAACGAATATATATTTTTTAATGATATTTTGCTCTCAATTCAAGTAAGTACGTCCTTGTCCAATGTACACATGGCCATAATCGGACGGGATATATAATTGCCGGAGCTATTCCTTGTGGGGTGGACAATGGCTGGTGCCAAAAGGCACCCGGGGTTAAGGTGTTCCCGCCAATCTTCATCTGTTTGTGGAATAATCAATCCCCCTCACCGAGGAGATTAATAGGTTTCTAAGAAGCATGTCCTCCGGGGATATACAAACAAGAGTATGTTGATCATCTATGAAATTCTTTCAGGTGTAGAACCTTTGTTTGTCCACAAAGGCCAAAATGAAAGAAGTTATCTGATCTGGACAATGATGCAACTTCCTCGTCAGAATAATGTTTTTCAACAAGCCACATAGCATATGTTATGGTACATAGCGAGATGACAAGTGACGATGATATATTGGGAGATACAGTACCATTGACTAAGATGGAGTCAATGAGTATGTTCTGCAACTATGTTCTTAAGTTGAATTCACGAGCACGGCGAGAACCTCCACTATTTCGAGAATCACACCCTTTATCTCTTAGCACGGAAAACTTACAGTTGAACTCATGGAGCGAGTCACTTTGTTCAGGAGTAGCAGAAATCCGTATACTATAGGAGTATAAGTATGACTTTAGAACTATTTCCGGTTAGAAGGAAAGAGTTTTACCTACTTTATGATGTACCTAAGCATTTAAAAGATTTCATTCTACGCCTTTCACATTCATCTTATGGCCTCATTTTTTCATAGGATTCTGAGGAAATGCGCGGCTCTTTATGAGGAAGCGACCAGACAAATCTATACCTAACGAATTTATAACCTTCGAAAATGTTATGAGGAGCATCGACAATAACATCACATTTGACTCGTTTTCCTCTAAAGTAACTTTTGATGTTCGGCATTCTTTTAGACAATTTTTAACTCATTTGACCCGTTTTCCTCTAATCTAAACTTCTTCATTCATTTTACCACTTTACCCCGTGTATAACCAAAACTGGTCCAAAATTGCGAAAATAAATAGTAACACCACTGACCAAAATTCATAACTTAACATGTTATCGGAAAACCGAACCGAACATATTTCAGTCCGGTTTTCGATCCTGTCTTTTGTTGAATTCGGTCCTCAGTCTGGTTTTACAAAATACTGGCTTAGGATCGGACTAAAGACCGAAGACTGAACCGAATCAGACCATTTGAGTCCGGTCTTCGGTCCGGTGCTTTGAACTATTTCGGGTTTCGGTGTGGTCCGATACGGATTTAGACCATGATCACCCATATTAAAACCATATTGCTAGACTTATGGTTTTAATATGGGTGATCACGGTCTAAAAATCGAATAAGGGAAAAAATCGAAAACTAAACCAAATAAAATCGGTGTAGTTCGGTTGTACGTTTGGTCAATTTTTCGGTTCGATTCGATTTTCAAATTGCTAGACTTATGACCCGGTCACCCAGACGTTGGGTTAAGGGTAGACCGCCTCATGCCAACTGTAAATCCATAACCAGGCCCAATCACCCGAACCAAACCTCATGACATACTTGGTGGAACATTTAGTTTGAATTGTTGTGGTTTAAGATACATAGCAGTAACAAAAGAGAACATGACAATATAGGTTCCATCCATGATATAGTACCCAGTCAAGAAAACAAAACCATAAGCAGGAAATATAGCTGAAAGATGAACATTTGGCGGAGTCATAGTGAGTAAAACCGCAACTTAACCAAATGTAATACAAGACGAAACAAACTCAAAGTCACATTAAAGTACAAGCTAAACAAACGCAAAGTCACATTACAAGCTAGTTTAAGGATTCATAATAATAATAAGATAGAAGCATTGGATCAGAATGGAAACATGGAGAGATGATAGTCGGGTAAAGGCTGGGTGCAAGGTCCGCAAAAGCGCGAGACATTCAACAGGTACGCTAAATAAATAGGGCAGTGGATCTATCTCACCACGCATCCCGTGATCTAATACAATAGGGTAGTGCATCTGCATCAGGCGGGAATGACAGGGTGCAAGGCCTGCAGAAGTGTGAGACATTCAACACGTACGTTAAATAAAGAAATGAAAATCAAGTTAAAACTTAGATGGTGAAATATGTGACGGGGTTATATATACCTCTGTCTGTCTTTCAAGGCCTGGAGCAGATGGGTCACGAAGCTTTGCAAGTTTTTCGCCCAATAACTTAACCAGTTCTTTCGTACTGAGGGATGCGAGTGGTGATGGTTGAGGTGGCAATGGGGGCGGTTGTTGGACATTGAGGGATGGTGGAGGTGGCAATGGGAGTGGTTCTGGTGGTGGTGGTGGTGGTGGTGGTGCGGTCAAGGTTGTGCACCACTTCTTTGAGAAAACCGTTCCGTGGACAGAATGGAACGCATTTAGTCGCCTAATCTCCTCGACCACTTTTCTGTTAGATCTAGAAAATTTGGGGCCACGTTCTACCTGTGTCCCAGGCCAGTCCTCTCCATCGGACTCTCCATCATCAGTATATTCTCCAAAATCAGTATATTCTTCCCCATCAGTATCGTCTCCCCGGTCATTATTTTCTCCTCCGTCATTATCTTCTTCATCAGTATGATTACCATAAAAATATGACCATGGGTATTCGCTAATTTGCGGCTTGTCAAGATCGGATTCCTGTACACAATGTGAGATTCAGATAACTAAAAATAAGACAAATTAATTCAACTAGCTACCATATATGCAACCATTTGGTTTGGGACAGTGTCATTACACATGTATTAAATAAACTTTATGATTATAAGAAAATAAAAACCAATAATTTCTTGATTATTTGTTTCAAGTTTCATCGATCTATGAAAAAAATTATCCTTAAACACAACTTATTATCCTTAAAAACAACCTCAAATAAATCAATGACAGATATAATACTTACATTGTTAACGATTTGTTTAAAAGGTTCAGAAACCAAGCTAGATTCAACCTCCAACATGTTTGTTTGAGGCGCAAAGAAAGCAGCAGCAAAAGTTACTAGGGTGATTCAACCTCCAATATGTTTATTCGTTATACCTATAATGTTTTAAAACCAGGGTATTTCGTTAACTCAGTCTAGTGATCGGTTTAACCGGTAAAATCATTAAATTAACTCGGTTTTATATATATGTATTTTTTTTATATTTAATATTTAATATTGTATAATGTTATAATTTATCTTACGTTCAATTAAATTAGAAATGAGCGGTGGAGGACCGGACCGATGATCGAATTGGTCCAAAACCTCGGACCTAGACCGGACCGAAGTGATCTAATCCGGTTCGGGTCGGGCCGGTCTTGTCCGATCTTCGGTCCAGTCCGGTCCCAATTAGACAAAATAACGAATTTTTGGTAAAACTGAACCGGACTGGGCCGGACCGAGAAACGAGATGGTTCAAAATCACGGACCGAATTTGCTCGTTCCGATCTGGTTCGGTTTTCCAGTCCGGTCCGACGATCTAAATACTCACCCTTAGATAAAATAGATTTACTCATTACTTATTAAATTTAGTTTTCAATTCTATAACATTATAATGCAAAAATAATTAATTAGTTATTATAACTTGTAATAGTTTATAATAGAACGATATTACTCAGTGTTTTTAGTTAGTTTTGACTTTAATTTTTTTTTTGAAGGAGTTTTGACTTTAATTTAAGTAACAATAGTTATGATCACTTCGGTTTATATTTAAAACATAAAAATGTTTAGGGAAAAAAGTTTTCAAACTATTTTTTATGAAAAATTGTGACTTGGCGGATTTATCAACCCGTGTCAAACGGGTCAACGAAAAACCGGCGGTTCAATTCGATTTTTAAACAAGCAAAACCCGGTCACTTCTGGCCCGGTCTCTGATCCGGTTCACAAATCAACCGGTTCAATTGGCCGAGTCAACCCGGGTTTTAAAACATTGGTAAAAGGGATTAGTTTGTCTTGGTTTTGGTCAAACGAGTCACCAGTCCGGCGGTTTGAGGTGTTCGATCCATTAAATTATAGATTTGTAGTATTTTTGTGTTTTTATATTTTTTAAGTTTGCATTAGGTTTTTACGTTTTTTTGTCAATTTTTTAAGTTTTCGTTGGTTTCTTTTATGTTTTTGTTAGTTTTTTTGTTTTTGCCCGTTTTCATCCGGTTCTTTACGTTCTTTTACGTTTTCATATGTTATGAGTAATCGGGGCCAACCCGGACCGAAACTCAACACCAGAGAGTGGAAAACTGAGACCAAAACCACCCCAAAATTTCAAAATTCATGAGACAAAAATGCAAATACTGTATTGTAGCACTAATGGAAAATAAAGTAGCCATTCTAAATAACATATAACATAACAAGCTACAATCATTTTTTTCCTAAATTGAAACATCTTGAGGTAAGCAGACCCGCGCGATGCACGCTGATTGGGCCATGGTTGATGCTTGATGGTTCCTCGAACAAGCTTTTGTAAGTTTGTTTACAATGTTGATCGCGTGTTAAGGATACGGTTGCGTTTATGCAACGTCTTCCATTATAATTAACATTTGTGTATCATTTTCAATAATTGTTGAGAATGTATTGAATATAGAGTAGTATCGTGGTAATATGAAATACTGTAACAATTTTTTATGAGAACTCAGTTGGTTCACTACACTATTTTAGAATATGAAAACGTTTACGTTAAGGTCGGTGTTAAGGGAAAAAATATGTTGATAATGTTGTGACAATTTTGCTTATTGTTTATATTTGAGGGACCAATTGTGGCGTTTTTTAAATTTTTTAGAAGCCTCTTAAATTATACCCAGAAACAGTGTGTTTGCCTCTTTAGTTTCATTTCATAGGTACCCGTATAATGATTACCTACACAAATCAGTCATCATTTCTATTATATATAAACTCCCTCGGTTGTATTGGATAATCACTGCATCCGATAATCTTTCTATAAACCCTAAGCGTCTTCTAATATCAAGCAAAGATGAGTAAGAGGAAAATGAATTCTTTGATCAATGAAATCAAAGAGATCACTAGTGAGAGCAGCATAGCACGCTGTTTGGCTTTTTTTTTTAATCAAATGCAGGTGGAGGAATAAAACTTTACTAAGGTTATTGAGGGTCAAGCTAAGGTGGTTAGTGGTTTATTTCAAAGATTGGGCTGTTGATTGGTGAATTGAAGGATCAAGAAGAAGAGACAGAGGAGATTGAGGAGGGGTTGGACCATTTAAGAGACCTCCGTGCATGCGAGACAGATTGTTATCATTTTCCAGGGACAACATGGATGTGAAAGCCACAGATTCGTAACTGATGGAGCGCCTTGATCCTTAGGGCTATGGTGATAAGCTTTTGTAGCTTCTTTTGTGTATATATATAATTTTAAGTTCTAAATTGAACATATGTGTAATTTTAAGTTTTAAATTGGACATATATGTAATTTTAAGTTTTAAATTTGACATATATGTAATTTTAAGTTTTAAATTGGAGATATATGTAATTTTTTGATGAGGATGGATATATATGTAATTTTTACCAAAATAAAGGATATATATGAAATTCTCCCTTTTCTAAATATCCCATTTGAAACGCAAATTGCCCCCACTCATATATTAAAATCTATTTTTTAACATTTTAAAACTTAAAAATCTTCCATCTTTAAAGTTAAAATATTCGGGTTCGAGTTTCTTTGCCTCGCTGTTGCAAAAGAAGTTTTTGCCCCCAGCTGTTCAATTTTATGCGTCCGCACTGCCTACCGACACAAGAAAATAAAACAGAAAATAGAACCGAACAAAATTAAATATTTGACTTTCGATTTAGGTATGATTTTGACAATATAACCCAAAAACCAGAATTCAGGTAAAAATTTTCATTAGCAAAACCCTAATTATATTTATACAATTAAAATTTTGTTTACAAAATAGTTTTTATGTTTGTAATAATTTTTCTCTGGCTAAAAATTCAAACTGAGTTGAATTTAAATTCGGTTTTACTAAAAACAATTTATTTATAAAAACTTATTTATTTGTAAACTTGTGCGTGACAATAGGTTAGGGTAGCACATCAGACTCGAACCGAATCGAACAAAATCGGACCAAAACGGTTCAAAACACTGGATCGAGACCGGACCAAAATAGTCTGGTTCGGTCTTGTCTTATCTTATTAAACATAATCGACGAGTTTTTGGTAAAACCAAACCAGCCTAGACCGAAAAGTGAAATGACCGAAAATGTCAGACCAAGAACCGAACCCAAATTATCCGCTTTGATCCGATCAATTTCTGGTTCAGTCTGATCTGAATCAACAGTCCAAATGCTCACCTAGTCAGGTATAATTTAAATTTTCCTAACCACGCAATCCAAACGATCCAATAAGTAGGGATTGTAAAGTTGAGCCGAACAAGACGGCCATGTTGTTGATCTCAATAACCCCCTGTATACCTTTTGTGAGATTTTTTTAAAAGGTAAAAAGCGTGTTTTCTAGTTTGATGAAAATACGGTACATACGATTGTTTCATTTGATTAATTATCTTACTATCTTACAAATAATTAGTTATAACTTTCGTGCATTCACGAGATTACAAATAAATCAAATTTAATTTAATATTTTAGTTTAATATAGTCATATATAAAAACGTTTATGTTTAATATTTATATTTTTGATATTATTGGGTCATCAATTATAAGGGTATTTATTAAAATGTTAAACTAACAACATTTAATTGAAAGAATATATAAATTTATAATTATAACTTAACAATATTTAATTTATTTAAAATTTAACCATTAAAGTATTATTTATTACCTTCTTTTTTTAAAAATTCTTAGTTTCACAAATTTAACACATAATTTTATGTCTTTTTTTCTCCATCAAACTACTCCGTCAATTAATTTAAAAACTTTTACCAAATAAAGAAACTTTTAGATTTTCTTTTAAAACATAAAGATAAAAAAGAATAATCAAAAGATTATTTTCTAATAAAGAAACATACTTTTAAAAAAAGTAAAAAATTGGCACATTTCTATTTTTTAAGAAAACTGGAAACTTAGACACTTAAAATTAACTTTTATAAAAAATAGAAAAAAATTCACGTTTGGTCCCTATCGTTTACCCCAAACATCAAGTTTGGTCCCTATCTCAAACTAAGTGCACAGATCGTCCTTATCGTTTACGCTTTGGATCAAAATTGGTCCCTATCTTGGATGAGAGTTAGTTTTGGCTGTTATCTTTTAGAAATAGAGGGGTATTTTTGTCTTTTCATTTTCACCTTTCTCTCTCTCTCTCACAAATCCATCAAAACCCAAAACCCAGATCTCTCTCACTCAAATCAAAACCCAGATTACTAATAACTGCCTTCAGTATCCAACACCCACATCCACCAAATCTTATCCTTATCAAATCATATTACATTCGGAAAAAGTCTATGGATTATCACAAAATATTATATTGGCCTACAATGGGACGTAGGCTTTTGTAAAAGTCTATGGATTATCACAAAATTGATTTGACTTTTTTTTAAAGAAGTGAAATATAAAGGTTTATCATTATATCTAAACACTTATCTCAAAAGTCTTTATATCCACCTATGATTGTCTACCAGACTACCACAATAAAGATTGTATCAAAACATTTGGGTGTCAATAAGTTGATTGAATAATGGTGCCCTTCGCATCTTCTTAGGAGTTATTTGCTCCTCTAGTTCATAAGCATCACGTCCATGTTTCATCTTTTGTGTGAAGCTTAACTCTCTGTCACCACGCTTCATACCCCCAAGCTGTAACAATGTCAACCCACAATAAATCAGTCATCGCATACAAGTTAAACTATAAAATTAGCTTATAAGCCCATAGTGAAAGTCATCAGCCGCCCACAACTCAAGGCTGATTAGAAACCAATACAAGTCCTAATGTATACATTTTATTGGTTTTATACATACAACAAACATACATAATGGAAATGTATATAAAGTGGAGTCAACAGTATACCTTACAACCAAGGGAACAAAAGCGAAACACATCAACAAGACTCCGGCCACAAATCTCACAGTGGTTAGTAACTCCTTTACCAGGCCTAGGCTGTGGTCTTTCATTCAAGAACACAATCTTTGCACTATTGATAATGTTTTTGCGATCTTGTTTTTTGCGATCTTGGGTCCTTCTTACCCCTTCCTCTTTTCAAATCAGATCCAGATTCAGCAACAGCGGCTTGGTTCGAGGTTGCAGCTTGGATGGGGTGGCACTCAGATCTTTAGCTTTTGCTGGATGTAGGTTGAGATTGTGAAATTATATGTTACCTGGGCGTAGGGAGGTAGTGATGAATTAAGTGATGGTGGTTGTTAGATTTGTTTTTTAGATCTTAGATGGAAGAGCAGGGTAGGAGAGAGAGAAAGAAAGAGAGAGAGAGATGGAGATGGAGATGTGTGAGAGAGAGATGAGAAATAAAAGAAAAGAAAATTAAAATTTTTAAGTATATAAAAATATAACAAGTAAAAGACTGAAATACCCCTCCTCTCTCAAGACTTAACGGGCAAAACTAACGTCCATCCAAGATAGGGACCATTTTTGATCCAAAGTGTAAACGATAGGGACGATCTGTGCACTTAGTTTGAAATAGGGACTATACTTGATGTTTGGTGTAAACGATAGGGACCAAACATGAAATTTTTTCTAAAAAATATTCATTTTTTAATTGACTATTCATTTCCTCTTGTAACTAGGGTGTCGAAAAAGTCGACCCGACCCGACCCGAACCCGAATAAGTCTATTCGTGTCGGGTCAGTCCTGTCTAAAAACATATTCGGGTCAATACCGGTTGACCCGAATTGACCCGAGTTCTAATTAGGATCGGGTTCGGGTTTATATTTTTTATCCTTGACCTGAATTGACTCGACCCAACTTGACCCAAACCCAACCAACCCGACTTGACCCCACAAAAATAACACATTTTACATTGTATTAATATTTAAATAAGCCACTTTTTAAATTTTTTCCTTATACTCGGGTTGACCCGACCCAAATTGACCCGAACACGAGTAACCCGAGTTCTAATTAGGCTGGGGTTCTGGTATGATTTTTTGAATATTGTCCCGACTTGACCCGAACCCGATTGAACCGTCCCGATTCCCACCCCTTGTAACAACCTACGGGCCAAAAAAGTAGGGATAGTAAAGTTGGGCCGACAACCCTAGTAATAACATAACTTTTGGTTTCTTGCGCCCACATTCAAAGAAACAACCGGAAAACAAACATGGCTGAGGTTGTTGAATCTTCAAGCTTGGTTTCTCAACATCCTAAACAAATCCTGGTACTTATATATTCTTTAATCCTTCCTCTCTTTTATATTTTAAGCTCGAGCTCGACTAGTCACGACTTTGAAACTCGGCTTCAGCTCGGGTGAGCTTTATGTTTTTTATTTGCCTCTTTGCATTTATTATTATTTTTAGTTTTCTGAATTTCACCATGTATGTGTACAGGAACCCGTCCCCGCCAAGATCAGCAAATATCCATTGTCATATTGGTATGGTAGTGATGCAGAAGAAGATACCGATGATGACGAAGAAGAAGATACTGATGACGAAGAAGATACTGATGACAAAGAAGAGGAGGAGGAGTGGTTGAAGCAGGATTTGACGAAGCCTTTTCAATATAGAAGAGACATTAGATCAGCTGACGATGTTTTGAAAGAACACGCCTACAATAAGATCGATCCGCGGAAGGCTTTTCTCAGGAAAGTGGGCGACCCCCCCACCACCTCCACCATCCCTCAATGTTCAACAATCTCCCCCATTGCCACCTTTGCCAACATCACTATCATCCCTCAGTATCCAAGTACTGGTTACCTTACTGGACGAACAAATTACGCATTATTTTCAGCATCGTCAACCATCTACTCCAGGTCTTGAAAGACAAACAGAGGTATATATAACCCCATCACATATTTCACCATCTAAGTTTTAACTTGGTTTTTATTTATTTATCTAACATACATGTTGAATGTCTCACACATTTGCAGACCTTGCCCCCAGTCACGTGAGTTAGCTCCAATGCTTCATGAGCTTTTGAACGACAAGGATAAATACCATTTGACGACTACCATCTCTCCACGTCTCCATTCTGATCGAATGCTTCTTTCTTCTCTTTATTATCGTCTTTGAGTTTGTTTCGTCTTGTATTACATTTGGTTAAGTTGGCATTTTACTAACTATAACTCCGCCAAATGTTCATCCTTCAGCTATATTTCTCCCTTATGGTTTTGTTTTCATGACTGCGTAACCCTATATTGCCATGTTCTCTTTTGTTACTGCTATGTATATACTTAAACCACAACAATTCAAACTAAATGTTCCACCAAGTATGTCATGAGGTTTGGTTCGGGTGATTCGGCCTGGTTAGCCTCAAACTTATCTAACTTCCTAAACTTTGTAGTCATCTCCTTAACCGTGTCTCCCATGATTAAAACCAGTAAAATTTGTGTGTGTGAATGGTTATAATCTAGATATCAATCTGAATCGTGTAATCACTTTCAGATCAAAGTATTTCGACCTTATATGCCTCGGGTTCATGAAATCTTCAATCAGATAAGACTGATTGCAATTGAAATCTAAGGCACAAGAAATCAATCAGGAAACCTTAGAATATTTATGAATGTTCTATTTTGATCAATAGACCAGACTATGCTTCAAATAACCAAATGTTTGTAACTGTGATAAAGCAGTTATTTACCAACCGTCATGTTGGTTAAAACATATGCAACTGTTGTTTTTAGGCACGAAATGTTAATACCGTTTAGTAAAAATTCAAAGACTAATTTGATATTTTTTGTTTATTTTAACTATTATTAAATTAATTTAAAAGATTAGGGGAAATGATTAAAAATATTAAAGAGATTTACATGTATATCCTTTTTAAAATTGAATATTACATAAATGGTCTTTTACATTTACATAAGTATCCTTATATTTTTTTTAATTACATCAATATCCTCTTCAAACCATTATAGTTACATTAATATCCTTCTCGATCAAACTATTAAATTCCTACATACATTTCAAAAGTCAATTAAATCATAATTATATTGATCTTAAATTTTGAAACTATTATTAGATGTTATTTTATCATTTAAATTGGTTATAATTATAATTTTTTACGTATACATATTGGTTTCGAGTAATAAAAAACACGCAAATGTAACTATAAAAGTTTGGATATAAATAAGATATATATTTATTTTTTCATATATACTTTTCAACATTGAATGATGAAATAATATGTTATTTTTTGAAAATACAAAAAAAAATAGTTGGTAAATATGTTTATGTAGTATAAATGTAATTGCCCAAAAATATTAAGGTCAAAGTGAAAAATCTGAAAATTAGTGAAAACGTCCTAAAAGTAATGTCCTATCTAAGAAAAATAAGCCAAACCCTACAGCTTGACAAATAAGCTCAATAAGTCGTAGATAAGCTACGACTTCTATATAAAGGGGGTGTTTATATTTGCATTTCCTATCAAATTATCTGATTATTCGGTTCTCAAATCGCAAATAATTTAAATAATTGTTTGAATCAAGGTTTTCAAGATCGGGATTTTACTTAGGATCATTTTTGTATTTGCAAGATCGAGATCGTAAATTATGATCGGGATCGTAAGATCCTACTGTAATGTAATTTTTTAGTAGTCTTTGCAATATTTTACAAATTAACAAATTAATATTACATCGTAAACAAAACTATACGAATATTTCATAAAAATATGGTTCTAAATAATGATTATGAAATCTATTAGAAGATATACATTTTGTTTTTTAGATTATATAAAATAGAACTTATAAATTTTTAGTTTTTTAGTTTGTCGCTCATATAAAAGTAAGATCGGATCGAAATATATCCTAAGATCCTATTATCAAGACCGGGATCCTATAAGATCTTAAGCATGCAAAGATCTTACGTAAGATCCAAATCATTTTTATTTGCAGTATCGTAAAATTGTAAGATCTTGAGATCAAGATCGGGATCTTGACAACCTTGGTTTGGATGACCAAAGCAAAAAAAAATGATTTTCTACAATTTGAAGTAGGGATGAGCTCGGGACCAAACTCTGTGTTGCCCCTTCCGGACAATCCGATATAAAACTGGGTGGATACAAAGAAGATTAACATTAAAACTAGTTTATTTTAAACTCAAAGACTAATTTTGATATTTTTTTTGTTTATTTTAACTATTATTAAATAAATTTAAAAGTTAACAGAATAGGGAAAATGATTTAAAATATTAAGGAGATTTACATGTATATCCTTTTTAAAATTGAATATTACATAAATGTCTTTTACATTTACATAAATATCCTTATATTTTTTTTAATTACATCAATATCCTCTTCAAACCATTATAGTTACATTAATACGATCAAACTATTAAATTCCTACATACATTTCAAAAGTCAATTAAATTATAATTATATTGATCTTAAATTTTGAAACTATTATTATCTGTTATTTTATCATTTTAATTGGTTATGATTATATTTTTTTACGTATACATAATGGTTTCGAGTAATGAAAAGCACGCAAATGTAACTATAAAAGTTTCGATATAAATAAGATATATATATATATATATATATATATATATATATATATATATATATATATATATATATATATATATATATATATATATATTTTCATATATACTTTTCAACATCGAATGATGAAATAATATGTTATTTTTTGAAAATACATAACAAATAGTTTGATAAATATGTTTATGTAGTATAAATGTAATTGCCCAAAAATATTAAAGTCAAAATGAAAAATCTGAAAATTAGTGAAAACGTCCTAAAAGTAATGTCCTATCTAAGAAAAATAAGCCAAACCCTACAGCTTGAAAAATAAGCTCAATAAGTCGTAGATAAGCTACGACTTCTATATCAAGGGGTGTTTATCTTTGCATTCCCTATCAAATTATCTGGTTATTTGGTTCTCAAATCGCAAATAATTCAAAATAAGTGTTTGAATCAAGGTTTTCAAGATCGGGATTTTACTTAGGATCGTTTTTGTATTTGCAAGATTGAGATCGTAAATTTGGATCGGTATCGTAAGATCCTACTCTAATGTAATTTTCTTAGTAGTCTTCGCAATATTTTAAAAATTAACAAATTAATATACATCGTAAACACAACTATACGAATATTTCATAACAATGTGGTTTTAAATAATGATTATGAAATGTATAAGAAGATATACATGTTGTTTTTTAGATTATACAAAATAGAACTTATAAATTTTTAGTTTTATAGTTTGTCGCTCATATAAAAGTTAGACCGGATCGTAATAGATCATAAGATCCTATGATCAAGATCGGGATCCTATAAGATCTTAAGCATGCAAAGATCTTACGTAAGATCCAGATTGTTTTTATTTGCAGTATCGTAAAATCGTAAGATCTTGAGATCAAGATCGAGATCTTGACAACCTTGGTTTGGATGACCAAAGCAAAAAATAAAAACGCTTTTCTTCGATTTGAAGTAGGGATGAGCTGGGGACCAATCCCGTCTCGATTTAGTGCTCTGATTTTTTTCGATCTAAAAGTTATGAACCGATGTCGTAACGAACAAGATTCGGGTATCTGTAACGGTACGGGTATCGGGACCGGTAATGGAGAATAGGGATTTTCCCCTTTCTTCCAGGAATTTCCCGATTTGGGCCGATCCCGTACCGAATTAGTGGTCCCGATTTTTTTCACCTTATTTCATAGTCCTGGTCTCGTACCGAACGGGATCCAAGTATCGAGAATCGTTACATTTCTGAGACGGTTCAGGTTCGAAATCGAGATTCGGGTCAAAATGCTCATTTCGAATTTAAAGGCTTTTAAACGTAGTTTTGTAAAAGTAAGAGCATCTCCAATGGCAAAACCCATCAAAGACTTTTCACTAGTTCAAAAAGCTATTGGAGATGTTTTTTGGCATTGCAACAAAGGCTTTTTGCAAGTGTTTTTACAAAGACTTGGCAAACACTAACTCTTTTGTAAAAGTCTTGCCCATAAATATGTTTTGCATTTAATATAATTAATGTAAAAAGCTTTTATGTTTTTTACCATTGCATATGCTCTTAGAGCAAAACACGATTTGAAATGTGATTTGGAATACTAATACTTTATACCCTCAAATAATACACTCCTTTTCTTCCCACACACTGTTAAATGAAAATATATAGTTCTGCAGTTTGATCATTCTCAGCCATTGTCATCCTTTACTTCGAATGTGGTGTTCTGATGAACAATAGTCGACCCAACAAAAACAATTATAAAGTTGTGATATGGTATGAACTACTTTTTTATTAATGATAATGTATTAGTGATAAACCCATATGAATCTAGTGAAGAAAGGAGATATACGAGGCAGGTGAAAATGGGGATCATGGTGAAATGAATGTGTGGATCAAGGTGGGTATGTTTGGTTTGACGAAATGAATTCGTAATGGAATGTAATCAACATTGTAATAGAATAAATGATGTAACAAAATGGTTAATTACGATTGTAATTACGTTTAGTTGTAAAGATAAAATGGAATGAAATTAAAAATAAAAAGAGTAAAATAACCTTTGATTTTTTTCATTTTTTTTATGATGAGTAATTAATAAGGGTTTTTATGTAATTCTCATTTCATTACTGGTCGTAATGGATTAAAACCAAGAGGCCTCTAATAAATGAAAATGAAAGGTTTTGAAGTAATGGGTGATTGCATGTAATAAGCCATTACATTATGCAATTATAAACAAACAAAATTTTTGCATTCCATTATAATGATTTTTTCTATTCGTACTTTTATTACGGCGTACCAAATGCTATGTAAATGTTTGTGATAAACTATGTGTTAATATGAGGCAGGTGAAAATCATGTAGTATATAAAAAATATCGTTAAATAAATATACGTACAAGTAAAATGATTTACAAATAAAAGTTATATGCTAGATTTTTTATTATCAAAACTTATAAATCAAAAAAAAGTTATGTGTTGTAGATTTTATTATCAATTATTCATTGTTAAATTTATAAATTAAAATTTGTAATGATGTCTTTATTGGTCATTTTGCGTATAAACGTAACAAATTGTTTAATTTGCCAAACTATAAAAAGTAATTATTGGATTATAGCGATATCAAACAAAATAATCAAATTCAAACATTATTTTTCATAACCACGTTTTATAACAACTGATTATTTGATTATTCAATTTAAAAACGTATAATTTATTTGAAATACGCAATCTCAAACACCCTCTAACTAAATATGTCAAATCATGTCCATATGTTTAAACTTAGGCTATTTGGACACTTTTTTGAATTAATTGACTAAATGAGTATTGGCTTTTATTTTAGTTGGACTATTTGAACAACATAAAAGCATTAAGTTAAATAAATAGATATTATGAACAAAATGTGATGTTTATTTTTTGCTAATTAATTAATCTTGAATCTATTCGTTTCTCTTTTAACATTATCCATTTGACCCAAGTTCATTTGATCAATTCTCTATTGAATCCAAATGCATTTAGTTCAAATATTAAAAATTTCCCATTTAATTCGCATCCATAGGCCAACGTCTATTTAACCCAATACTTATACCCGTTTAGTCCACCCATTTAACCACCCTATATTGAACAATGCAAAAGACAACAAACTTGTCTCACTAGTCTAGGTGGTTGTGATGTGTTGGTTAAAAGCAGTAGGGGTATTGATGTCCTTTCACCTCCACATCCTCATTTTAAATTTAAGCAAAAAAAAAAAAATCAATTTTAGCCTATCAATAAGTTGTATAAAAAAACCTTTTTCTCTAACACGTTTAAGCTAAAATATAAAGATCTAAAAGTGAACAGTGGCAAAAAAAAAATACTAAGAACAAGTGAACCAAAAAAACGCTTAGGTTGTAGCTCTTTTTGCAATAAGCCAGAAGGCTCAAATAAGCTTAAAATACTAAATAAGCCTAGACAGATCAAGATTGACTAGCAAACAATAACTAGAATAAAAAATTAAACTTTAAACGCATTAATAAACCTTAAGCCTTAATCTTGACACACATAGGCACAACATAAAGGTAAGTGAAAAGTCATGAGAAAACCCGCGTGAGCAAAATGTAAAAACACGGTAAAGTGTGTTGAGTAATTTTTTTTAATAATATCCTACTCTTTTACTATATTTTGAATTTTAATTATAATCAATGTTTTAAAGGTTGAATTTTTAGTTGACTCGGTTTAGTTATCGATTCACGAGTTAATTGGTTCAATCAATTGAACCGTCAGTTCTATATATGTATATTTTTATATTTTTAATGTGTAAGGTTATACGATTTTATAACTTATTTTAGATCTAAATAAATGGATGAAAAATATTTTTTCTTTTACTCATTAGCTTTAGTTTAGATTTAATTTTACTAAAAACTTTCTGGTTTAGCGGTATGCGTGTTTTACACTTTTACCTTCTTAGGCAAGGTCTTACGTCGAGTCTTGTCTAAGACGATAGGGGTTTCCTCGTGCGTGTGTAAAGGAAAGGATGTAATTACCATATGTGTTGGACCCAACGTGGTTGTGTGAGCTCGCTACACCTTACTAGCTAATGGCCATGTAGCCACAATTGTCGTTCAAAAAACAAAACTCTTCACTTCTCACTTCAATTTGTGAATTAAACTTATCAATGTTTACGGAAAAAATTCGCTATATCAAACGGGGGTCGGCCTGGTCAACGGAAACCGACGGTTCAATATAGTTTTCAAACAAACAAACATTCGATCACATTCGGTCTGGTCTCTAAGCCGGTTCACGAATTAACCGGTTTCGACCAACAAGGTCAATCCGGTTTTTAAAACATTGATATCTTTTAATATAAAAAAAGGTGGAACATTTGTATATTGTTATTGTTTAGTTTTAATGTTTTATATATGTTGCATGGATATACTTAAAACATCATAGATGTCAGATTTATTTGTAGTAAAATGAAACTAGCCCATCGTCCATGAAACGAGTTATGAAGTTATGTCTAAATAAGAAAGTCTTAAAATAAAAAAACATTTGCTCTTCGCAAAAATAATACAATATCGTTTTATATATATTGCATGAGTATTTATCGTTTAGAAAAGTTCAATGTAAAACCCTCTTATAGCATAAACCTCAACAACCAATCTAGTCGCCTATTTTTTTCATCTAACAAAAAAACTTTTAATGATATTTATTAAATTATTAAACTAGTTGAAAAAATATGACAATTTGTAATTATAATTTTAACAACATTTAATTTATTTAAAATTTAACTATTTTGTTTCACAAATTTAACACACATAATTTTACAATTTTTTGTTTTTTTATCCATCAAACTACTCCCTCAATAAATTTTAAAACTTTTACCAAATAAAAAAACTTTTAGATTTTTTTTAAAAACATAAAAACAAAAAGGAATAAATCGAAATATAACTTTCTATTAATAATCATTCTTTTAAAAAACTCAAAAATTTGAGACATTTTTATTTTTAAAAAAACTGAAAGACATTCAAAATTAGCTTTTATAAAAAATATTTAATTTTTAATTGACTATTCATCTTTTTTGTAACAACCTACATTATTAAAAATCTATTTTTATCTTTATTTTTTAAATTGTAATATATTTTTATCTAATTATTTTTTTATAATCTAATTTTATCCACATTTATTATAAATATGTGCTTTTTGATTTATTATTTGTTTTGATATATTTTATTAATTTTTTAGCATTTCTAATTTTTTTGAGTTTTTATTTTATAATCTTGACTACTTTATAAAAGATTTAAGTCATTTTCTATAATTTAATGTTTTACCTTTTTAAGCTTTTAACATTTCTATATTACGAAATTAATAAGCTATATAGTCAAAGTTGTTCATCATAATCGTTTTTAATACAATTGTATAGTTGGGCAAAAAAGTAAGAGATTGTAAAGTTGGGCCGAGCAAAACTGAACTTGGTCTTGTTGTTAATAACCACAGAATCCAAAGTGGCCAAAAAGTAAGAGATTGTAAAGTTGGGCCGACAGCCAAACTGAAGTCGGCATCTGAATCCCTCTATATAAAGTAACAACAAACCCTAATAACAAAACTTAGAAATCAAATAAAAGTTATGTGTTGTAGATTTTATTATCAGTTATCCATTGTTAAATTTATAAATTAAAACGTAACGAATTGTTTAATTTGCCAAACACTATAAAAAGTAATTATCGGATTATTGTGATATCAAACAAAATAATCAAATTCAAACACTTGTTTTTATAACCACGTTTTATAACAACTCATAATTTAATTATCCAATTTAAAAACGTATATTTTATTTTTAAATACACAATCTCAAGCAGCCCTAACTAAAGGGAATATTACGGTGTTAAGTATAGAACAATGGAAAAGACAACAAACTTGTCTCACTAGTCTAGCTGGTATTGATGTCCTTTCACCTCCACATCGTCTTTTTAAGAAAGTCTTCAAATAAAAAACATCTGCCCATCGCAAAAATAATACAATACCGTTTTACATATATTGCATGGGTATTTATCGTTTAGAAAAGTTCAAATGTAAACCCCCTTATACCATAAAATTCATCAACTAATCTCAATCGCCTATTTTTTTTCATTTAAAAAAAAAAACTTATAAGGATATTTATTGAATTATTAACGCGATTTTTGAGCATTTTTTCTTTATTTTATAATCTAACTAAAAAGATTTTTCCACCAACCAAAACGGGTAGAATGTAAAGTTGGGCCAAGCAAAACTGAAGTCGGTCGGTCTTATAACCCTAATAATACCACAGAATCCAAACGGGCCGGATTGTAAAGTTGGGCCTACAACCTAACTGAAGTCGGCATGTCAATCCCCTCTATATAAAGTAACAACAACACAAACCCTAATCAAACAAACAACCGGAAACAATGACTGAGGTTGTTGAATCTTCTAATTTGGTTTCTCAACATCCTAAACAAATCCTTTTTAACCAGCAGGTATATATTTTTATAATTCTTCCTCCTTTTTATATAATATACTACTTATGATTTATTAAGTTTGGCCCAGCTTTATCTTTTGAGCTCGAGCTCAACTAGTCACATAAAACTCGACCTCATGTTTTGAGCTCAAGTTTGACTAGTCACATAAAACTCTAGCTCGATTTATGGCTATAACTTTAAGGATTAATGAAACTTCAAACAAATTATTAAGAAATTTTTTTGTTTTTATTTTATATTAGGTTTTTTTTATAAAATGTATGATTGAGTTTTTCTTTTTTAAGTATTTGTCATAGATTGATTCAAGTTATGTTTTAAGGATAATAACTTGTGTTTAAGGATATATTTCCCCATAATACAATACAGTATTTTAATGCATAATTACAATACGGTTTAAGCCTGGTCGGGTATATTCGCAATTGCCCTTATTTTCAAACAAATAATTAAGAAATTTTTTGTTTTTTATTTGCCTCTTTGCACTTATTATTATTTTTAGAGTAAAGTGCAAAAATCATCCCTGTGGTTTGTCAAAAGTTTTAATTACATCCCTCGTTAATACTTCGCGCAATATACATCATTGTGGTTGTAAAATAGTACACCATACATCCCTGAGGACGGATGGTGCAAATATTTTTCCGTTAAGGGTTAAAAGTGTTTGTTATCTTAGGGGTATTTTAGTCCTTTTACAACCTAGGGATGATTTTTGCACCAAACTTTTCAAAAAAAAAAAATTTCCAAAAAAAAATTCAAAAAAAATTCAAATTTTTTTTAAAAAAGTTTCGAAAAATGTTTTTTTTTTCGAAAAATGTTTTTTTAATGTTTTTTTTTATGTTTCGAAAATATATTTGAAAAAAGTTTTTTTCAAAAAAATTCAATTTTTTTTAAAAAGTTTTGAAAAATGTTTTTTTTAATGTTTCGAAAAATGTTTTATTTTTTAAATGTTTTCTTTTTTAAAATAAGTTTCAAAAAAAATTTGAAATTTTTTTTTTCAAAAAGTTTCAATTTTTTTTTTAAATTTTCGAAAAAAGTTTTTTTTTCAAAAGTTTTTTTTAAAAAAAGTTTTTTAAAAAAAACTTTTTTTAAAAAAAGTTTTTTTTTTCGAAAAACATTTTAAAAAATAACTTTTATAAAAAAAACTTTTGAAATTTTTTTTTTCGAAGATTAAAAAAAAAGTTTGAATTTTTTTGAAAAAAAAGTTTTTTAGAAAAGCTTTTTTTTAAAAAAGTTTTTTTTTTTCGAAAAACATTTAAAAAAGAAACTTTTGAAAAAAAAACTTTTTTCGAAAATTTAAAAAAAAAATTTGAATTTTTTCGAAAAAAAAAAATTTTCAAATTTTTTTTTAAACTTATTTTAAAAAAGAAAACATTATAAAAATAAAACATTTTTCGAAACATTAAAAAAAACATTTTTCGAAACTTTTATAAAAAAAAGTTAATTTTTTTTGAAAAAAACTTTTTTCAA
The DNA here is from genome assembly GCA_025667525.1 of Glebionis coronaria. Lineage (NCBI taxonomy): Eukaryota > Viridiplantae > Streptophyta > Magnoliopsida > Asterales > Asteraceae > Glebionis > Glebionis coronaria. The sequence continues at coordinate 630,982,053 of CM046877.1, read as the reverse complement.
ATATTTTTTCGAAACTTAAAAAAAATATTTAAAAAAACATTTTTCGAAAAAAGAAAACATTTTTCGAAACTTTTTTTAAAAAAATTTGGAATTTTTTTGAAATTTTTTTTTGGAAATTTTTTTTTTTGAAAAGTTAGGTGCAAAAATCATCCCTAGGTTGTAAAAAGACTAAAACACCCTTAAGATAACAAACACTTTTAACCCTTAACGGAAAAATATTTGCACCATCCGTCCTCAGGGATGTATGGTGTACTATTTTACAACCATAATGATGTATATTGCGCGAAGTATTAACGAGGGATGTAATTCAAACTTTTGACAAACCACAGAGATGATTTTTGCACTTTACTCTTATTTTTAATTATCTGAATTTCACCATGTATGTGTACAGGTACCTGTCCCCGCCAAGATCAGCAAATATCCATTGTCATATTGGTATGGCAGTGATGCAGAAGAAGATACTGATGATGACGAAGAAGATACTGATGACGAAGAAGATACTGATGACGAAGAGGAGGAGTGGATGAAGCAGAAGTTAGATTTGACGAAGCCTTATCAATATAGAAGAGACATAAGATCAGTCGAGGAGGTTTTGAGAGAAAACGCCTACAAAGCTAACACCGGAAGGCTTTTCTCAAAAAGGGGTCCACAACCTTGACGACACAACCACCACCAGAACCACTCCCGTTGCCACCACCACCATCCCGCAATGTTCGAAAATCGCCCCCATTGCCACCACTATCATCCCTCAGTTTCCAAGAACTGGTTAAGTTACTGGGTGAAAAACTTGCTAAGCTTCGTGACCCATCTGCACCAGGTCTTGAAAGTCAGAAAGAGGTATATTATATAACCCAAACTCATGTTACCCCATCTATGTTCTAAGTTGGTTTTTATTTATCTAACGTACGTACGTGTTGAATGTCTCGCACTTTTGCAGGCTTTGCACCCTGTGTCTAAAAAACCACTCCTGGTGCCCGCCTGAGGCAGATGCACTACCCTATTGCATCATCACGGGATGCATGGTGAGGCAGATGCACTACCCTATTTATAATGTCAACACTTTTGCAGACATTGCACCCAGCCATTAGTGTTTGACGACTATCATCTCTCTATGTCTCCATTCTGATCGAGTGCTCTTCTATCTTCTTCTTATTATTATTATGTAGCAGTAACTAAACAATCCTAAAACTAGCTTGTATTTGAATGTGACTTTGTGTTTGTTTTCTTGACTGCCTACTATATCATGGATGGTACCTACTGTCATGTTCTCTTTTGTTACTGCATTTAGCATGTATACTTGAATCACAACGATTCAAACTAAATATGCACCAAGTATGTCATGAGGTTTGGTTCGGGTGATTGGCTCTGGTTTTGGATATACAGTGTTTCCATGATCCAAGATCAGGCATGAGGCGGTCTGCCCTCACCCAACGTTCGGGTCATGACGGATAGCTAGGCTAAATTAACTTTACCCTGTCTCGTTTTAACTCTTAAAAACGAAATTTTGTTGCTTGAAAGACTAACTCAAGATATAATGAAAGAGTTATTACTAAGCATAGTCCGTTAGAATACGTATGTTTCCTATCTTATAATTGCTGCCCAGGTATAACATTACTCAGTGTTTTAAGGTTTAGTGAGTTTAGGTTCAATCTGATAACCCGAGTTCATGTCAAGGAATCTCAGTTTAAATTAACATCATGTTTATGTTTATTGATGCTTTGTAGCCCACATTTTGATATTAAGCGATTCTGAAAAGTGGCATTGTTTCTTATAAAAGTGTTTTTGCCTGATAAAGGTTCCCTAAAAGTGTTTTAAGAAGAAAAAAATGAAATACTAACCACCAAGAACAACAATTGATAACGCTATTCATTACGTTGCTACCTGAAGCGTTTCTACAAACGGGTTAACTTCTGCATTGAGACTTTAGTTTTGACTTTTAACGTGTTACTGTTTTAACCAATTTTGCTTAATGAGTTTGACTTTGAAGATGAGACTATGTAGTCAAAACCATTCATTGATATAAGCCGAGAAACCTCTTATTAGGCATTACAGTGATCTATTTACAAGATCCATCGACTCTGCACACTGAATCCGAACACTGTTTAAGGATCATTGGTCCAATCTTCACAGTCAAGCTTGCTAATTTTAGCCTCAAAGTATCATAGACAAAGTCAACTGGACATTCAAGCCTCTAGCGTTGGAAGAAACCTGTTCTTGTACTGCAGACTTGTTATTCTGTTGCTTAACCTTACGGGCAGCAGTAACCAAAGCCATAGAGCGAAAAAAGAGAATGCAGGTTCTCTTCTTGTTGCGCTGCCATTGGTGGCATTAGAATTGCACAAGTCGCAGCCTTAACGACTTTAAAAATCCGGAATTTCTCCAATTCCGCTAGATAATAATCAGCTTACTGCATAAATTTATATCACTAACACATTAACATAAACAAAAAGAAATAAAAATAAGCACAATATCGTCCCAACTCTATTTTTTAGACTCCTAACCATTAGTCTCAAGCTTAACCGACCGGACATGGACCGGCCATTTTGGTCCGGTCCTCGATCCGGTGTTTTTGACAAAATCGGTTTTTAGTCCGGTCCGGGTTTTGTCGGTGCAGTTTTCGGGTCGTGATGAGTCCTCAGGGTAGACTACTTATATTGAGACAAATGTAAACTGATAATATTCTACCAAAATTGATACTAATAGAAACATCCATGATTTTGACAAAAAATTATCAGCAAAGAAGGATAGGTGGCTGAAAGGTTTGGATAGAGACTTGATGAACATATGATATCCTAGAAATGTTGTACCCGTGGATATCATACATTCATCAAGTATCTACTTGAACCCTCTTTAGTAAGACCTAATGTGCTCGAATGAATAACGAAGCACGCCTGGAACCTATGTAAGTATTTCAACATAATAGACATGAAAGTGTGTATGACCAAAATTTCGGCAGAAAAAATACGTGAAATTGTGTTTTATGTTTGTGTAAGCGTGTGACTAGCGCGTTGGATCACAAAAACACTATTCAGAACCAGACCCAATCACCATAACCAAACCTCACATACTTGGTGCAGTATTTAGTTTCAACCGTTCTGGTTGCACTATATTTAAGTTGCAAATGAGCCGACCTGGTTCGAGTCTTGAGGTGATCTTATTTCGGCTAGCTAACTTTATGTTCATGCATGTGGTAAGATTAATGAATCATGTAAGCTGTAAAATGGGTCAATCACTTTTTGTCTGTGTTTCAAAGCGTATATGTATGAATCTCAGGGTGTTTGGGATTGCTGATTCAAGTGTGTATCCGATTTATTAAGCACTTTAGCAATTTTGATGAATGTATGAATCTGCTTCTAGTAATAAGCTTGTTTTTAGGCAGGTACATACTTTTCAATATGCAATCGGTTGTTGTATGAATTAAGACTTGAGTTTGGGCATCTTCTAACCTGTTTGACATGTTTGAAACAATATACAAGCAAATCACGCAAGCTAGTGACAAGAATCGAGTTATTAGTGATATCTTCAAACTTTTTATCTTTCACTCTATGCTAATTTTATTGTCAAATAATTTTCTGCAGTGTTCAATTTACTTCTCAGAAGTCTTGCTGTCAGAGTCATTTGTAAGCATTGGATTCACTGTAGTCGAGGTGAATACATACAACCAAGATCAAAATCGAACTATAATTCAACCTTTCAACCCAAGAAATTAATAAGTTTTACCAAAGTACCGATGAGCAAGTCAAATGGTTAAAAATGAAAATAGCAATAATCAAATGGTTAAAAATGAAAATAGGAAGAGTCAAATGGGTCAAAGAAGTCATCCAAAACGAAAAATATTACTCCATACTGGTTTTATGAACTATGGACTCCATAGTTTGTAAAACCCTTGTATCATTTTATTAAAAAAACTAATGTTTATAACAGAGTTGGAAAATTCGAGTAAAAAGTGCTCGCGTCAACCCACCCATACTAAAATGACCCGTTAAGGCCATTTTCCTAACTTTAGGCTATTCTAAGACCAGCTTGTATTTGAATGTGACTTTGTGTTTGTTTAGCTTCTATTTTAATGTGACTTTGACTTTGTTTCGTCTTGTATTACATTTGATTAAGTTTTCGTTTTAGAAACTATGACCCCGCCAAATGTTTATCTTTCAGCTATATTTTTTCCTAATGGTTTTGCTTCCTTGACTGTATACTATCATGGATGGAACCTACTGTCATGTTCTCTTTTGTTTCTGCATTTATGTACGTATATACTTGAACCAAAACGATTAGAACCAAATGTTGCACAGATTATGTCCCGAGGCTTGGTTCAGGTGATTGGGTGTGGTTTTGGATATAGCGTTTCCATGATCCACGATCGGGCATGAGGCAGTCTGCCCTAACCCAACGTCCAGGTCATGACGGATAGCTAGGTTGCTTAGAGGTAGTGGATTCCTATTGTAGTCAAATTAACTATTCCATGTCTTGTAGTTTTAACTCTTGAAAACGAAAGGTTGTCCGTGTTTTGCTTGAAAGATGATACAACCTATCCTATACTAGGCTTGTATTCGGTTCATAAGTCCAAGTGTAGAACTCACTCAAAAAGCTAGCTTTTTGAGGAGGGGACACCTGGACATTATAAACCATCAACCATTCCCATACATGGCCGATGTGGGATCATAACAAAAGACAACTCAAGATATAACAAAAGAGTTATTTAGCCACTAAACATGGGCCGTTAGAGTATGTATCTTTCCTAACTCAAGGTATAGCATTACTCAATAAGGTTTAGCGAGTTTGGGTACATCTCATACCCAAGTTCGTGTCAAGCAAAATCTCAGTTCCAAATTAACATCATGTTAATGTTTATTGAGTGATTCTGAAAAGTTGTATCATTTCTTAGAGAAGTGTTTTTGCCTGACCAATGTCGCCTAAAAGTGTTTGAAAATGAAATACCAAGTACTAACCACTCAGATTGTATTACATGTACAGAACCAAAACTACAATACATAACTCTATTCATTTGGTTGCTACCTGAACGTTTCTACAAACGGGTTATTTTTACGTGAGGTTATAATGTCGCTAGTTGCTACCCTTCAGAATCCCCGTTCTTTTGTTGTTGGAGAAGTTTTTAACTACCATATCATCCCTATTACTAGTTCTGTGTTGGGATTAATCCAATTAATCTTTCAACATAAGGATTACATTCTGTTATGGCAGCACACTACACTTCAAACGACACACCAGGATGGAACAAACAGGCCACTGGATGCTTTTGGAAGCCTGCATATTTTCTGGTTTGGGCCGCAGGCCAACAAACCCAATAGAAGAAATATGGCACTTGTAGACTTAGGGTTACAACGATTAGAATAGGTTATGTCTTTTACTTTTTCATTGAAACGTTGTGTTTGTTAGATGGAATTATGCAATTGTAAACAATTTATTCATTTCGAATCATATCAATAAAACAAAACAGATTGAAAGCATATTATTTGTGTTCTTTATTTTTCATCACCAAGTTTGTATCCTACAAACCAATATTTGGCATCAGAGCTACAACGATACAAGGGGGAGAACAAAAGAAAAGACAGACAACGATTCAGGGAATCCTTCCAAGAATAAAGACACCAATTGGAATCGTTCCAAGAAGGAAGACCAGCGATTCGGGGAATCGTTCCAGAAAAAAGGGAGACCAGCGATTCAGGCAATCGTTCCAGAAAAAAAGAGGGAGAGCAGCGATTCAGGGAATCATTCCAGATGAATCGATAAATACATTTGAGATCTCTCTGAGAGTATTTACTACTATTTATCCATATTGACCCATTCTTTGGGCTTTAACCCATATGAGGGAGAATAATCTTTTCTAATTGTATATATTCGGCAAGTCAAATACAATATTGAATATGGTATATCACAGCCTATTATTAATCCTACAAAATCTCTTATCTCCTAAAAGTTCTCCCTTTCTGACTGTTTCTTCTCCCTCCATAAACACTACACTTCATTTCATTCTAACCACCTTCCACAAACACCATAGATAATATATGGATTCTTGGTACCTTAGTTGAGTCCTTGGAAGATCAAGTGGTCACCACACCCGGGAATGCTGATGATCTATCGGATACGATCAAAATTCTCTTCCATGAAAACAAAGAATGGGCCAACATGGCTAAATATTAGTTATGTAGATCAATTTACCCAAATATGTAGATATATGAAACATAAATATATAATTAACAAAACAAAGAAAATCAGAGCATGTCTTTTACATGTTAGTTATCTCTCATCTTTTACATCTTCTCGTGTACACATAACCTAATGGATGATATCAAAGATGGTATCAAGTTTTGGTCTCTCGAAAAAATGTGTACACTGGATGATCTTGGCTTGTTATATTCCGTGTATGATGTATTAGCACTCAAGGTTTGTTCATTTTGAACTTTGCTTTTATTTATGTTATCTTGTTATGATTATACCTCCTTTTAAAAGATCCATTTGAATACAGAGGAATACAAATTTGCATTCCGAGATATATGAAAAGATGTTAAGTTGTTGCTTAAAACTAAAGGATAGTAATTTAAAGAAGTTTTTTTTTGGTAAAGAAAAAAGAATTATGTATCATCCTTTGGATATCACGCAGAATTTCGCATGATATATGTGGTTCTCCAATTTGTGGTGGTTTTATCAATAGATTGTCAGCTCATGATAAATCGTGGTCTCGTTTGAACCACTAGATAAAGAACATGGATGAAATACATGCAGTTGGATTGAAAAATAAATTGGCCATTGAAATGAATATCCAAAAAATTAAGAAATTGACCAATGATCTTCTCATACAAAATGTATGAATCTTTATATTTATATTTCCTAATTTCTTCGATTATATTTATGATTTTGGTTTGTACACATGCTAATCTTGCATCCACCATCTTATGATACCATGATAGGATGCTTCTGACTATAATCAGTTTGGTCAGATGTATTATGACCTGCGGAAACAATGATACGAAACGGGTCAATCATTCAGGTAAATATCATATTCTTGAATCATGTATTTTTAGTTAACAAGCTTAGGTTGGATTTCCTCACATTTTCAATAAGTGATATATCTATACTAGAATCATAAATGCACTAAGGTTGTATAAGCAAAACATTAATACGGCACACACTATAGCTATATTCACTCATATATTTAGTTACCAAACTCAAGCAGCAACGTTGGGTAATAAACGAGAAACAGAAGACTACAAAGACAGGGAAGCTTTAAGTAATAAGATGTGTAAATTAGACCTCATTTATCATATGTCTCACAGAAGCTATATTCCTGCAATCTGAAATATTGATATAAACATTTCCCTTTGATAGCTTTGTTGTCAAATAGAACTTAATCTATATTTTAATATTTTCTAATGAGGCCTCTTTTGTGCTAAGGCTAAGTTTTTTACAAAAGAAGCATATGAGGTGCGTGCGAAACTTCTCAAAAGATTGTTCATCATCCCAGAAGATATTAGAACTTTCAGGAGAATAGAGCTTAAGGATACCTTAAAAGTATCCTGAGAGGTGGCAAGAGAAGTTTGGCAACATGATGAGGGTTCAAGTGACATGAAAAACATACATACTCCTTAGAATATACTTAAGATCTTCTTAGAAAGCTGTCTACAGGTGAAATTCTTATCTTTTTGTGTTTACACATTATCCAAAGTTTATCTTTATTTTGTTAAAACTTAAAACTGTGTTTGATGTTATACAGTGTGGATATCTCAAGGATGATGCAGACGAGGCCATTGAGTATTTGATATGTGGGAAGAACATTTTTATCGTGCATAATTTAGAGATTTTCAAGATTCTTGGAGATCATGTGCTACATACAAAGGATTCATGCTTAAGAGATGTGTTTTGACATCATCAACTAGGGGAAAGGTTTAATAGGACTCATCAATTGGATTATGGGTATAATTTTATGCATACCAAGATCTTTGTAGACAATAACAGTACTTTATGCATTATTAAAAATCCTGTACATCATTCTAAAACCAAACACATAGAAATTAGACATCATTTTATAAGAGATTGCTTTGAGAAAGGTTTAATACAACCAGATAGGGTAGACACAGAGGACAATGTGGCTGATTTATTAACTAAACCTTTTGATACTGGAAGATTTCAATATTTGGTAACAAATATTGGAATGGTTAATCTCACTTAATATGTGTTTTGGAACACTTTTTGTAAAAGTATGTACAGGATAATGCATTGTTATTGGTCTTTGTGATGATTTAGATTTTCCACATTATTTTTCTAACACTGACAAAGGTAAATACAACGCTGTCAAGTGTTATTTTGCCGTTGTTGGAGATATTATTGTCTAACGCTGACAAGAGTTCCTTCAACGCTGTTAAGTGTTGTCGGGACGCTGTCAGCAACAAATGTTAGTTTTGTGGTTTTCATCTAAATGTGCAGGTAATGGTAGCTTTATGCCATTGGATACAGAGTTGCTTATGGATCTTTGAAGAGCTATTTGGACATGTTTTGTTTATGGATGATGGTTGGAATATCTATATTCCTATCTTGACATAAATTTTTAATGTTCATATATATTTTGAGAACTCATGTATCATAGTTTAAGGGGAGGTTTAAGGAACCTTTAGGACTCTTGGGTATTCTTATAATACTCTCATCACAATTCTAGATTGTGTCCACTGGTGAGTATGGGTTAGTTTTACTAAACCATGAGGCACTGTAGCATGCATAGTATATCAACTTTGCATGCTGCCAAGACATTTTTGGCCTAGAATTGGTTGTGGTCTGTTGGGAGACTTGGGAATCCTTTTGATATGGGTTTTACCTGGGAGTAACAAGGATTTTATGAGGTAACTTGGTTGTTAAGAATCTTGGTTAGCAAGGGACACTAGAGGACTGTTATGTCTATCTTGCTTATGCAAGTGTGCATAACTGGACAGTGCTTGCCGCCCTATGATAATTATCAGCTTTTGGTTATCTTCTCTAGGATAAATTACTTGTTAAGGTCATTTTTCACTTTTTAAAACAGTTTTATTTTTGGACGCTGACAAGATTTTTCCAAGCGTTGTTGTGACCAAAATGGACGCTGACATGGCTTTAGGCGAACGTTGACAAGATTATAGCCGTTGGGCGTTGATGGGTTATATTTGACCGTTGACAATCAATGGGACCTACCCAGTTGTAACTTTTTGACATATTTTCAAGCCGTAATTTTAGGAGTTGTTACTTTCATTAAATGCATGAGATAACTTATAAACTTTTTCAATATTTTCATGATTGATTTTTGAAAATCTTTGCCTATTTTTGGGCCAATCACGTGCATTCATCCACTCCTATAAATTTGGCTCCTATTTTAAACAGGGTATCTATAATTCTTGTCTAACACTTTTCTCTTATCAACCTTCATCTTTTATACATCAAATTAACAGCTTTCATCAATGGCACCAAGATTTAACTCAGCAGAATTGGATTTGGGGTTCAAGTCTCAACACAACATGATTGCTTATCTTGTTGCTGATAATACTTTGTTCCCTCAATACACTCAGATGGTGGAGTATTTGAATGCATCCCCATTAAGGTATGCTCTTTCTCATGCACCACTCATTCCAGTCACACACATTAAACAGTTTTGGAACACTGTTAGTTCCTCAACAGTTAATGGAGTGACAACATTGAATTCTATTGTACATGGGAGACCTTGGGTGGTTACTGAGGCCTTGGTACGCCAGGCCTTGCATCTTAATGATGCTGATGGTATAACCATGCTTCCCATATCTGAAATAGAACAAGGGCTTAGGGCTTTGGGATACCCTATTCCTGATGAAGGTACTCTTAATAAGTACCATAAGCAGGAATTTCCCCCAGCCTGTAAGTACCTAATTCACATTCTCCTTCAATGTTTGAGTCCCAAATGTACTGCACACAATGAGATCAATAGATCCATTGCATCTGCTATTGTGTGTATTACAACAGGGCAAAATTATAATTGGTCTAAAATGATTTTTGAAGGAATGTGTAAAAACAAGGGGACAAAAATGACTTTGGCTTATCCCCGTTTTCTGCAAATGGTTTTTGATGCTCAAAGATATTGTTCAAGGGATCACAATGACTTTTATAAGATCCCTGAACAAAAGAAGGCTATTTTTACCAAGATGAATTCACCACCTCATAGAGACCTACCATTAACCCCAGCCATGCTTGCTGTTATTGCAGCAGCACAACCCCAACCAGACCCTCAACCTCATATTGACCCTCAACCACAACTTGAACCTATCCCTGAACCTTTACCCTCACCTGACCAAATGCAAATAGACCAAAATCCCTTTGACGCTGACACATCTAATGTGGGCGTTGATATGCCTATTTCAACCGCTGACACCCAACCATCACAATCCCAAACACCCCTTAACCAACCTACATCTACACCATCTTCTACACCATCTTCCACACCACCAGAATATAGGTTGATTAAACGCCAAAGGACTGCTGGAGTGTTCTCCTCTGGTGGTCCTAGCCATGTAGCAGAGAGAACCACCACCACAAGTGTGGCTGGTGACCTGGATGAGGCTGAGGCTATTGATACAGGCTTAGATGCTGGTCAAGACAGTCCCAACATAATTAAGTCCTCATCCATGCCCAATGAACCTGACTTGGGAGGTCAAATCCCCATTTTGGAAGAGGGCAGACTGGAACCAATGACGCTTTTAGAATTGACGGCTGTCTGCATTAGCTTGCAAAAGCAAAATGCAGACTTGGTACAAATTGTCAGTAACCAAGGCCTTGAACTCAAAGACTTGAGGGAGAGGATTGTTGTTTTAGAGAGTGCTCATTCAAGGGGAGGTATGGAGGAGTCTTTCAAAGGGGAGGAAGCAAATCTGAGTGATAAGAGCAGTCAAGATGGTCAATCATTGGATATTGCTGAAGCTCTTACTACATTGAAGGAACAAAAAGGTTTTGATACGTCCTTAATCTCTCCAACCAATTTAAATTTATCATTTACAGATATGTTGAGGGAGGTTACACAAGGCGCTGAGGGAAAATATTTGAGCGTTGACAAGACAAGTTTGGACGCTGACAGAAGTATTTTGGGCGCTGATAGAGGAAATTTGGGCGTTGACAGATCTGCATATGGAGGTGATGTATTCCAGTCATCATCTATCATTAAAGATGTTCCTACTCAGGTATTATCATCTACCCTACCAACAATTGAACCAACAGATAAGGGTAAGGGTAAGTTGGTAGAAGAAAATGTTCCAAGAAATGCAGCTCAGGTTGAATTTGATAGAAGATTGGCTGAGCAAATGATGGAACAAGGTGAAAAGGAAAAGTCACCATTTGTTGTGACTTCTGAGGAAGAAAGTGATGGAGCTAGCTCAGATTCAAGTGTGATGATTGTTGAACCAGAAAGACTTGAGTATGGTGATGAGCTTGCTAGGGAAAGGCTGAGAGATTTGAAGTTGCAAATTGATTTTGATATGCCAGAGGTAGTTCAGATGTACAATTCTTTGGAAGAAAGTTGTATGGATAATCCAGACTTGACCATTTCAGATCAAATATGGGGTTTGGAAATTCTTCTTAGAGTTCAACAGGATTGTAAGGTGATGCTGAAGTACAAGGCAAGCAACATTCTCTCTGAATTGAAAAGGGATAGAAGGAAGCTCTACTTTATGTTACTCAAATGTCATGGAGTTGGATGGACACATCAGAAGCTGAAGGCTTTGACATTTGATGAGTTGGAACATAGGGCTTATCCTATTTGGGTGAAAGTGCAGGAAGAGAACACTTTCAGACTTCTTTCAGATGAAAGAAAGGAGCAACTTGCAGAAGAGATGGCAATCAAGAAAGCTATGATAGTTCCTAGACCAGTAAAGAAGGGATTTATTCTTGAGTTTCCAAAAGATATGTCTCAACTATATCCAAGTGAAGCAATCATTAGAAAGAGCCTAAAGCTCTCCCCATTAGAAGCTTCAGATATGGTGCATGTGTTACCACTAGATTCCAGGAATCCAATAGTAAGTTATGAGGAAGATGAATGTGGATTCTGGAAAATTGGAAGATTTGGCAAGGATGTACACACTTTTACCACTCTCATATCTTTATTTGCAAGTTGTGACAGAGAAGACTTGGTGGACCTTTGGAGGTTGCTAGAGACCAAGTATGAGGCTGAAGCACCAACTTCAGCCAATGGAATAAAACTTTGGACCACATTCAAAAGAATGTGTGGGACAAAAGAAGAAGATCCTGAAATATGGAAGGATCTTGAAGATGACCTCAGTGGTCTTCAATGGAGGTTATATTCAGCTGCAGGTGTATACCATTTGAGTTCTACAAAGTTTGCTGAGTATTTACTTGTAGATGCTCAGTATTTCATATCCAAGGCTATTTTGGAGAAGATGAAGGACACCCAGTTGGAGATAGACTATACAAGTGACGTGGCAAAGAATTTGATCAGATTTATTTATTACCAATATGATAAGGTTTGTCAGACTCCTCCAAGTTCTTAATGTTTATTCAGAAACTTGATCATAAGAGTGGATATCAAGTTTAGGGGAGGATTGTTGGGAATAAATTTAGGCCAGAACACTTGAACGCTGACAAGAACAACTCAAGCGTTGACAAGAGCAAAGTGAGCGCTGACAGCATAAGCGTTGACAAGATAAAGTCAAGCGTTGACAGATTGAAGACAAGCACTGATGGAAGATGTGAGCTACACGTATATTATATTCTAGATTACTTCTAGTAAGGATAGAAACGACAATGTATTTTCTATGTTTATCTTTACCTAGAATAGTTGATTCATAGCTTATTGTACAAGACTTCTTGTTCTATAAAAGAAGATCTTTTAGGTTAATGTTTAATATCAGTTTTCATAGTATTCGCAAGTTAAACCTTTCATTGTAATCAACACGATTATTCTAATACAAGTGAAAGTTTGTTTAACATCATTGTGTTTTAGATCAAGTGTTAATTCCGCATAACACTTTGTTACTTTACTCATAAGCAAAGGTTTCTCTACGTGTATTACTTGATCTAATCTCGTATACACAAAGCTTAATCGATCTAAGTTTGGGATCAACAATTTTGGTGTCGCTTTGGGTATGTATTGCATGGTTTTGTCATTCACCAATATCTTTATATTCAGTGAGCTGATATTACCTAAAATATATTGTAGACCTCTAGATATAAGTATCAACTTCAAAAAAACAAAGTTACTCTACATCTAGATATAAATAACAATTTTAATAATTCTATCTTATTTTATATGTTATATCTAGATATAAATAGTAGTTTAAAATATCTGACTTTCTTTATATGTAGATATAGGTTGAATTACTGTATAGTTGGATATAAATATCAATTTAATGATATGCATTTGTTTTTTTCCCCAAGGTTATGTATAATGAAAAGGATAGTTCAGCTTCGTGTTCTTGCGAGCTGTTTATTCGATGTGGTATTCTATGTCGACACACTTTTTGTGTATTCAAGAATTGTAATGTGTCCCGCATACCAGATGAATATATTCTTAGGCGTTGGACAAAAGATTTGATTCCTCCTGATTTGAGGAACAAAAAAAATCGATATGGCGAAAAGAATGAAGAATTTGAAAGGCTATCAATTGAGGCTATTGGTATTTTTGATTGATGTATTCATTTGTTGAGAGATCACCCGAAAAAATTGGCTTCTTTTGTAAATAAGATGAAAGCCGTAAAATCAGAGTTTGAGGCTGAGTTGCCAGTTACTGAAGGACGTTCACTTGCTCAAATGGTCGAAGATTTTATGGGAGTTAAAGAACCTGACGTTGTTAACGTGCATAACCCATCAGGCGTACCAAAGGGTCGTAAGAAGCAGGTGCGTATTATTAGTGCAAGAGAGAAAGCGGTTGTTAAGAAGAAAAAACAAAATAGACGGAAAATGGGATGTACTATTTGCTTCAGTTTGGAACACACAAGGGCTAAATGTCCACAGAAGGACAATGCAGATTTTGTATATGCTGCGAGTCTTGTTTCCCAGGATGCAACAAAGAAGAATAATACTGATCAAACAGGCGATGTGTCGGGACAAGGTACTGGGGGATCTAATTCAACTGAGCGTGGATCTGCTCCAATCCAAGTGTGATTTTGTTTTTTTGGCAACTTAATTCTGATGATTATATAATCAAACTGGATTAACACTAATGTATTGTGAATTTGTTTTTATATATGTACTTATATTCATATTGAACGTTTTTTAATGTATCTTTTGGTTTATAAAACATTGTTATACTGTTATAGTGTTATTTATATCCAGGTGTTATGGTTTTATATCTAGGTATACTTTTTATATCTTGATATATGTTTCTTATATCTGGATATACTTGTTTTATATCTAGATATAAAACACTGTTACACTGTTATTTATATCTTGATATATGTGTCTTATATCTGGATATACTTGTTTTATATCCAGATATATTTGTTTTATATCTAGATATAAAACACTGTTACACTGTTATTTATATCTTGATATATGTGTCTTATATCTGGATATACTTGTTTTATATCTAGATATATTTGTTTTATATCTAGATATTAACATCTTCTTATATCTAGTTACAAACATCCTGTTTATATCTAGATATAAAACACTTTACACTGTTACACTATTATTTATATCTAGATATACCTTTTTATATGTTGATATATCTCTTTATATCTTGATATACGTATCTTATATCTGGATATACTTGTTTTATATCTAGATATATTTATTTTACATCTTGATATAAACATCTTCTTATATCTAGTTATAAACATCTTGGTTATATCTAGATATCAAACACTGTTACACTGTTACACTGTTATTTGTATCTAGATATACCTTTTTATATGTTGATATACCTTTTTATATCTTGATATACATGTCTTATATCTGGATATACTTGTTTTATATCTAGATATATTTGTTTTATATCTTGATATAAAATAAATAAAGTTGTTCTTCTCCAATCTCTAAATCTCCTAGTTTATATGTAGATATATTTAAAGATATATTCCATGTATATCTAGATATATTTAAAGATATATTCCATGTATATCAAGATATATACAAAATAATTGTTTTATATCTGCATTTATTATTGTTTAAAAAAACAGAGCTAAGTAAACCAGTGATCATTAAATGAATACATACGAGTTTATGGTATTGTAAACAAATTATCTAAAAAAATGGTAAATCGAAAGTATTAATTCGTCAGCTGATGTTACTTTCTCGTTTTTCAGCTTACTCTTCGGTCATCTTTCTTGCATATTTAGACATTTTATTCTTTAGGTTGTTTATATCATGTAGTGATATTTTTGTTGCTATTCTAGCCCTCAAATTGTCCATCTGCTCTCGATGATTTATGTGATTTTCAGGGTAGAGTCATGTGATCCATTTTGACGTCCGTTGTCCTTTATAGAGCTCCATGTGCAACAACATATATAAACCGCAGTCTATCTTTTCATCTTTTGTCATCCACTTCAATTTCAAGACAATTGCTTCTTCAAGGTAATAATGTACTTTTGGTGCGTTTGGATGATTGTAATGATACATGTGTTTTGCAAGCAGGTACCTCTGAAAAATAATTAAAGTAAGATATCATTAGATAAATGTATATTGATAATTTTTATTTTTGTTATATATATCTGGATATAACTGTATATTATATCCAGATATAATCAATATCATTTTTTAAAATGTATCTTGATATAACTGTATATAACTGTATATTATATCTGGATATATCTTGATATATCTGGATATACTTGGATCAAACTTTTTTATTTCAAGCAAACTTTTTATTGGTACCACTTTACTATATAAAATTAGTTAAAAAGATAATAGAGTATAATGAAGTATGTATTTCTTACCACAAAGTCGATGTTTTCTTTGTATTTCTCATCATATGGTGCATCTCAGTCGTTGTTGTCTACTACAACACTTTTTCCGTTATGTAAGTTATAAATAATGAGATAGTAATGACCTTGAGCTATAATGGGGAAGAACACCTGTTTTTTCATGAGAACATTAAAATATTAAAAAAAACAATATGTTAATATAATTTTCTCACAAAAATGCTATCAAAGTTTATACCATATCGACATCTTTCAATCCTATCTTTTGTGGATCGTTATTCATTTGGATTTTGATCAGCTCCAAAAACGCTTTATACTGAATGCTCACCATCTTCTTTTTATTGTCTTCTTGTATCACAGGATGCTGATTTAGAAAGAGAGTCAAATTATATATAGTTGTAATTAACTTATATTTTGCTATATTAAAATTTATCTTACCGTCATTCCTATAAAAAAAAGTGTCGTCTTGGATCTCCCCCTTTAATGCTTTCTTCATGATTTAGAATTGTTACATATCCGTCGATGATTGAAGTATCTATTTCTTTTCCTGGTGCTAAAGATTCCATGTTAAATCTAAATAATCTTGTACTTTTGCCATCATTAAACACTTTTTCTCTGTGAAAGTTATCAAAAATAGACAATTACAAAAAAAAAGTTTTTAACATGTTCTTCGAAAAAAGGAACGAGTTTTTATGAAGGATATATACTTACGGTTCGTCGGTGTTTTGGAATACACTTCTTGCAATTAGCTTCTCGTCCTTTGTAAGTTCATCAAGTGTATTCACATCCTTGTTGATGTAGTTAGATTTTAGCAACTGAATTTCGTTCATTTCCTTCTTTTTTCTTCTTTTTTCTGACTTTGTTGTAGGCTTCTCATTCTTTTTTCTATTCTCGGGCTTATATGAAAATCAAAAGATGGTTGAGAACCAGGTGTAAAAGATGTTTGGCTGCTGAATTCGCTAGTTATTGGAGATGATATTTCTTCATTATCTTCTGCTATCCCTTTTTCTTTCTTTTCTAATCCCTTTTCTTTTAAGTCTTTTATAGCTTTTCGTTCTAATTCATCAAGATAATCTGATGATAAGTTTTCCCAGTCTTCACTATCCCATTCTTCTCTAGCTAAGTCTGCGTTTTTTTCATTTGTATCTTTTTCTTCCTTCTCTTTCTGCATGTATATGTTGCCCGGTTCTTCATTACAGTCCCTATCTGCTTCTTCCTCTCCGTTGTTCCCCAAATCTTGATTAATAAAATGTTCCTCTGTGTTTTTTGGATTCTCTTCCTTTGTGTACAGCACTATCATGCTTTCCTTCCTTGCAAATTCTTCTCTTTTATATTCTTTTTCTTCTTTATCAGAAACACATTTTTCTTCCTTTTTGTGTTCTTCTTCTTCTTCTTTTTTGTCGTCTGTTTTATTTTCTGGTTCATTAACTGAATCATCTTTATTCGTTGTTGTCGTATTGTGATTATGATCTTCAGAATCATCATCAGATTCAGATGAAGAAGTTTTGTACTCTGGCTTAGGAGGTTCCTTAAAAATTCCATTCAACCTATCCCGAAGTGTATTTAGCTTTTCATCATCTTTGTAGGTTATCAAATTTTCATTGATAATTTCTTCTACGTGTTCTTTTTCTATTAATATGCTTTCAATTTTTTCTTCAATTATCTCGTATAGTTCCTGCAATAAAATTTGGAAAAGAAAGATATATATGTTATGAATGCCTATAAACAGAATATTTGTTGTATATCTATATATATTTGTTGTATATCCATATATATATAATGTATATTCAGATATATATAATGTATATCCAGATATATATAATGTATATCCAGATATATATATAAAAGTGAGCTTGATGACTTGTTCTATATCTAGATATAAACAGCCTATTTGTTTATATCTAGATATACTTGTTCTATATCTAGATATAAACAGCCTATTTCTTGTTTTTTTATCTAGATATATTTGTTTTATATCTAGATATACTTGTTTTATATCTAGAAATAATTGTGTTTATATCGAGTTATACTTGTTTTTATATCTGGATATACTTATTTTATCTGAATATATCTGAATATATCTGAAAATATATCTTGATATACCTGAAAATATATCAATATATTTTCAGGTTATATATTTTCAGGTATCTTGATCCAACACATACACCAACACAAACATCAAATCACCACAAAAATCACAAAATCACAAAATCATCACAGTCCATACCAACAACACAGAACATCATAAACGGCCTAACAACACAAAATAAAAACGTTACGCAACTACATACATCAATCGAGTACTTCAAACTTTAACATCCAACACAATGTAATTCAACAAATCAAAACATATTAACGACAGAAACATCAAATTCACCACAAAAAATCACCAATACTAAAAAATAATCACACAACAAATCTCTAAAATCACAACTACACACATCAAACTTTAACATCAAACAACATAAATTCATAAACGTAATTCAGCAAATCAAAACATATTAACAACACAAACATCAAATCACCAGAAAAATCAAAAAAACATATTAACACATAACATCAAAACGCCCTACAAAGCTAAAAAAAACACTCGCGCGATTAGTTCTGTATAACTAAATAAATAATTGCTTATGACATTCTAATAATCAACTATTTTTAATGTTCTTGAACGAACCTTTAAATGTATATTTTCATGTATATCAAGGTCTATTTTTCAGGTATATCAAGATATACTTCAAATATATCTAAATATATGTGAAAATATATCTTGATATACCTAAAATTGTCAAGATATATTTTCAGGTATATCAAGATATATTTTCAGGTAACTAGATATACTTATTTTATATCTAGATATATTTGTATTATATTTTGATATAAACAAGAAAAATTGTTCTTCTGTAATCTAAATGTGCTAAATATACAATGTATAGTCTTTTTTTTAACTTACCTGTTTTTGAGCATTTTGTTCCTTCTCATCCACATCTGGTACTATCTGCACTTTTCCCATGTAATCATTTTCTAATTCAAGTAGTTCTCTCTCCTCCATCAAATTTGTAGTCCAATATCTTATAGCTGGTACTTGTCTTTTCACATTCATCTGATGAATCTTTGTGTAATGTAAATATGCAAGCTGTTTCATATAAATTTATTATCATTTTAAATATACTAAATTTGTTTTATGGTAACTATAAAATGTATTTAAATACTGTTTTATATCTAGATATAAAGCAAGTCTGACTTTTTAAAAAAATATGTATATCTAGATATAGTTGATATTTAAAAAAACTGACTAAGTGTATATCTAGATATAAAACAAGTATATCTAGATATAAAACAATTTATATCTAGATATACAAAGAATTTTCAAAACTCTGACTTGCTTTATATTTATATATAAATAATTATATAATAACTCTAATTTAGTATGTATCTAGATATAAATATATATAAATTATAAAAGTGTGATACTTACCATCAAGAACGCCACTGGACCATAGTACTCAAGGTTATTTGTAGTGTGCCATGCTAGTTTTGACACGCTTTCACATTCAATTATGTGTGTACACCAATCGATATCGTTAGCATCATCGCCTACAAATACATTTTTTAAAACCGTGAACTTGATCGTTGAGTTGTTGTCGCAGCTTCCCAAACAATTTGAAATTAATGTCAAGATGTTCATTCTGAACATGTAATCCGCTTTCTTTGTTTCTATTATAACTTCCGATAAAGCCTTTATTGTGATCTGGTTGACATTCTTAAATTGTTGTTTCCAATCTCTTAGGAAGTGATCATCGAATTCACGTTCTCCTTCTCTTTTAAGCTTCCTTCGTCCCATTGGAATTCTAAGAATTTTTTTAACCATTTCTTTATTGAGTTGAATTTTTCCTATTGGACACACTAATGCCATTGATGTTGTATCAAGGATGTCAACCACAAAATATGCTAACTTTTTCGGGATTTCAGAAATTGGAAAATCAATAAGTTCGCCAAAGCCCATGTTTTTGATAACTTTCTTTCTTTTGTTTGACAAACCACGCATAACATCAAAGAGGTGTTTAACTGATGCACATCGTGTGATGTTTATGGTACAATTTTCCATCTTTCCAATGTCGTCATTGTGTTAACTAAACTTTTTGTTTCGTTTTTTATTTTCCCGTATTTTTGATGATTCTTCTTTTTCGCGTTCTCTTTTTCTTTTATTTTCCATATTTGTAACTACTTCTTCTTTTTCTTTTTGTCTTTTGGCATATTCTTCCTCTTCGAGTTCTTTTTTGCGTTTATTTTCCATTTCTTTAAATGCTTTTTCTTCTTTCTCTCTTTTTCTTTTTCTTTCAGTTTCTTCTACTTCTTTTCTTTCGCGTTCTCTTTCATTTTTGTTGTCCATTTCTTCTTTTGATTTTCTATGTATTTCTTCCTTTCCAACAAATGTTTTTTTGTCCCTGTTTGTCTTCTTGACATGCGTTTTATTTGCATTTTTTTAGTCTGCATTTTGCCAAAATTTTGTGTAAAAAGTTAGTAATATATCTAGATATAAGCTTCTATGATCTAACATATCTAGATATACGCTTCTATGATCTAAAATATCAAGAGAACTCTAAGAAATCAATCTTATATATATGTAGTTATAGACTAAAAACAAAAACAATAACTTTTAAATTATATATATCTAGATATTCTTGATATATATCTGGATATATATCTGGATATACTTTTCAGTGTTTTTTTTTGTCCCTGCGTGTCCTCTTAACATGTCCTTCAAGCCATTATGACATTGTGTTTCGAACTTAAGTGGAGCTAATTGCTCTTGGTTAGAACAAGGAAGCAAACGTATTTGGAGCACATAAACGTGTATTTACGTTCGCAACAAGTGATATAACTTATTTATATTTTATCAAGATATAAATGCTTTCCAAAAAAAATTTTGTTAAGTTTTTTTCCATTTTATTTTACAAAAACAATTTTTACCTTCAAAATGTATCAAATTCAAATGGTTTTTTTTGTTTTCACATGACCCAAAACAAATACGAACAAAAAGAAAAAAAACTCTTGTTAGGTATTTTATCAAAAATCTTATGCACATCTTGTGAAATCATTAATTTTATCATATAAGTTTGTGAAATCAAAATTCAAATCGAATCAAACTAAATCAATTAGCTTATGATACTAATTAGATGCAAACTCACAACAAATATTTTATAACAAGTTCAATTTTAATTAATGTCATACCTTTTAAGAGGACATTCTTGATGATTGTTGCATATAAAAGAGAAGGAAACACGAACTAAATGATAGACTATGATTGAAGTTTTTGATAGATATTTTTGTGTTTTAAATGATAGACTTTGATTGATTTTTTGAATGGTGATAGATGTTTTTTTGTGTTTTGATTGAGGAAGCTTTTGAAATGGGGTCACGTGTTTTGAATAGTGATTGATGTGTTTTGATTGAAAAAGATTTTGTTGTAATTATTGTCTGGAATTTTTGATCATGATAGATTTAGAGAGAATTTTCTGGTGTTTGATTGATTTTTGTTTTCAAGAGTTTTATGTGTTTTGGTGTTTTAAAAAAATAATAATTAAATTAAAAAATACACATAAAAAAGATGAAACAATATTCGAACCTCTGACCTACCTTTCACAACACAACACGCTAACCAACTGCCCTAGGGACTTTTTCAGACTTGATTCATGTATAAATAATGTAGTAATATCTTTATTGTTCGATATAACATATATACATAAATATATGTATATCCAGATATAAGTTGGTATTTAAATTAGACTTGATATATAAATGTATATCCAGATATACGTAACGGATATCTAGATATACATAAGTATATCTTGATATAAATTGTTATTTATATGTAGGTCAAAATTATATCTTGATATATTTAAAGTTAGTATGTGTATGTTACTGGAGTTGCTCACAGATAAAAAGCAATTATATTTTAACCATCATTACAGATTGAAAGGAAATGTACTACAAATATTACTATATAAAAAACCATATTCATTAAAACATCAATGATTCTTATTCGATTGAAAAGAAAAGTACTACAAAATATGTCTAACACTAATTCTGATAGGATGCCATACTGATAAGATTCTGATATTATGATAATTTTGATAATATAATACTGAAAATCTGAGCAATCCCTAATACTTATAATACTGATAACACCATTAATACTAAACTTTGTGTTGTCCCTTGTAGACATGTGCATAGTCAGACATCAACCGTATCTTGGTGTTGACTTCATGAAACACAATTTTGGTTAAATATCTGCATCTCATGGTTCTCATCATTGTGTCATAATCATTGTTGCTTTCTGTCACTATACCAGTCCTCCATGACGATGCTGATTCACCTAAATAAAGCTCCATGTGCATCATTGTGTACAACCCACTGTTCGCATTGTCCTTCGTAGTAGACCACTTCAATTTGCAGACTCTTGGTTGTTTCTGTTTTGCCAGCTTCTCAACACATGTATGACCAAGTTTACTAAGATATCTGACGAACATTTTTTTCTGCATAAACACATATTATTCTTCAATATTTAATACAAAACAATAACTTCTTTATTTTACATCTAAATTATATATATCCAGATATATATTAACTATATCCAGATATAGTTAACTATATCTGGATATACAATTCTATATATCCAGATATAGTTAACTATATGTGGATATGAACTTCTTTTTATCTGCTCACAGGCCATGTTTACCCAGAGACTTACTAGAACGTGTTTAGTTTATAGGCTTTACAACAGTTTCTAGTTAGTTAGAGATTTTACCAAGCACTTTTATAAAACTATACTAGCAACTAGCACTTTACAAAAACACAACGACTTAACTACACTTTCATTAATTGTAACCACTATCTCTAAATTATTTATTGCTAACTTGTATCATATTCATTTTTTGTTTATATTCATAGAAAAAAATAAAGCTAATTTTAATAACTATATTCAGAGACAGTTATAAGTTGTATATATCTTCATATAAATCGCTATCAGTACCTTTTTACTTCTATTATCACGTTTTTTCTTAACATTATATTTAAAATATTGCTTACCGTTGTCTCATAGATGTCTTTGTAATGATCAAACATTCCGTCATTTGATTTGTTGTCGATTATTGAAGCATTGGCTTTTTCAAGGTTGAAGACTATAACGTAATATTCTCCGTCATCAAATACTGGGAAAAACGCAAGCTTCACGTCTGTCATTTTCTTCTTCCGTTGACTAGAAGTCATTTGATGTTCCAACATATTATGAAATTCTTCATAATCTTGTTCTTCATCTCTTTCTGCTTGTGGGTTTTTTGATATCTGTTTTATGACATCATTGAACATACTTCATTATGGAAACTATTCCAAGCACAAAAAACACACACCATGTAACCTAGTTTGACCTTATTTCATTATATCTAGATATAAAGTTATTTATATCAAGATATACTTTAAATATATCTGAATATACCTGAAAATATATCTAGATGTACTTCAAGTATATCTAGATATAAAGTTAATCATATCTAGATATAAATAACTTTATTTCATTATATGTAGAGATAAAGTTATTTATATATGTTTTGTGACATCATGTTAATGAAATTCATAAGCTTTCATGATCAATTACAAGTTTGTAATACAAATGATGAATCAGATTTTATATCTAGATAAAAACTCATTCATATCTAGATATAATGTTATATATATCTAGATATAAATAACTTTATATCTATATATAAATAACTTTTATATCTGTTTTATGATAAGTTTGTAATTCAAATCTAGATATAAATAACTTTATATTCACATATAAAATTATTTATATTTGGCTTAATTTATATTTAGATATAATTACATTTATTTATACATATTAATAACATTATAAAAGTAAAAGTTGAATGGATTTACCATCGCATTGACAAGGAAGTAATGCCTTCTTTTAGCATCCTCATTAAGCTTTTCATCATTACTCCTGATTCTTTCTTCATAGTTGAGGACTGATACAAGAGCATTGATTTCTTCCTTTTCAATTCTCAATCCAAATTTTAAAGACTTGATTTGGATTCTATTTGCTGTTGTTCCATTCCCGTCATCAAAAACCACTTCTCTGTAAAAAAAATGAGATTTAAATTTTCAAAATTATTATTAGTCTATTTTTCATAGTGAATAATAACATCTAGATATAAATAACTTTTATATCTGGATATAATTAAATAAAGTCATTTATATATCTAGATATAAATAAATTTATATCTAGATATAAATTTATTTATATCTAGATATAATGAAATAAAGTTATTTATATATCTTTTTATAGTAAAAGAGCTAGATTTTTACGTGTCTTCTTCTTCTGCGCTGAAAATGCACTTAGATGCTATGCTCTCAATGTCAGTTATTTGAACTTGCGTTTGCACCATATTGTTCACAAATGTTGATTTAAAGTATGTTGATGCTTTTTTCTTCGTGTTTTCGCTGTCCGTTTGATCATCTCTTTCTGAACTTTCTCCTTCTTGTCCTTCTTCCTGTCCAATTTCTTGTCCTTCTTGATTTTTACTTTCAACGTTATCAAGATTTGCTGGATCATCTGCCATTTCCAAATTATATATAACAAATTGTCATTGAATTTTTTATACTCTTGGAATTTATCTTTATATATCTGGATATAAAAATTCTAACTTAGTTTATATCCAGATAAAAATATATCTTGATATACCTGAAAATATATCAAGATATATTATAGGTATATCAAGATATATTTTCAGGTATATCAAGATATATTTTCAGGTATATTCAAGATATACTTCAAATATATCTGAATATATCTGAATATATATCTTGATATACCTGAAAATATATCTTGATATATTTTCAGGTATATCAACATATATTTTCAGGTATATCAAGATATATTTTCAGGTATCTTTTCCAACACATACACCAACACAAACATCAAATCACAAAATCATCACAATAGTGAAAATTTTAATTATTTTATATCCAGGTATAAATTACAATTTTTAAAGTATTAATTTAGTTTATGTCTAGATTCGACATTCAAAATACCACATAATGCAAAGATGTAAAAGGATTGTCAACTTTTAATCAACAAAAACAAATAATAGCAAGTTCAAAAAAAAACAATCGAATAATACAAATAAAACAGGAAACATCCAAATAATACCAAAAACAACAAAAAAAATCCGTTTGTCTTTTACCAGGGTAAGTTTTCCTTTACCCAAAAATAACAAAATTTTAAACTTTTGTCTTTTATTTTTTTCATCTTTTCTCTAATAGATAGGCTTTGTACCTGTTTCTATTTCTTGATTTTCAGATGCTTTTTCTTCTGGTCCTTTTTCTCTGCCGCTTTTTCATCTTGGGCTTTTTTCTTCGCCTCATCTGCTTGTTTCTTCGTAGCTTCTGCTGCTGCCTTTTTATCATCATCGACTTTCTTCTTCGCAGCTGCTGCATTTGCTTTCTTTTCATCATCGGCTTTCTTCTTTGCAGTTGCTATGGATTTTTGTTTTCTAGCTGCTACTTCTGCTTGTTTTTTTCTTTCCTCTTCTATTCTGGCAACTTCTTCTTGCTTAGCAGCTTCATTAGCAATAATATCTTCAACATCTTCTAAGCCATTTTTGAACTCAGATTTGTACATATGTACATGCAAATGTACATTTTCCTTTTCTGAAGGTTCAGCCATCTTCACTGTTTCTCTAATCAAGTCATCAAGCTCACTTTTTTCATTTAAAATGAGTGCAAGCTTTTCTTCAATTAGCTCATTCATCATCTGTTTTTTTATACATAAAAAAAACATATTAGAACTACTGAAAATATATCAAGATATACATTATATATATCTGGATATACATTATGTATATCTGGATATACACCATATATATCTGGATAAACATTATATATATATCGATATACATTTTATATATCTGGATATTATACTTTTTTAAAAAGTGTTTAATTTCGAATATATATAAAATTTACCTTTTTTTCGTTTTCATTGATGCTCTCTTCATTCTCATCATCTAATGTTTCTAAATTCCCAAAACCACCATCCATAATTTCCTTTTTCTCTCATTCTTCAAACAACTTAATTGTCCAGTTTCTAATAGCTGGCCATTTGCGCTCCACTGCACTCATCTTCTCATATCTTGTGTAATACAAGTACATTAGCTGCAAATTTAAAAATCAAGTATTAGTATTACTTAAAAAATTAAATGCATTAGGATCTATTAAAACAGAAAAACCAATTAAAGAGGATTGAAATACTTACCATTACTACAAGTGTTGGACCATAGTACCAGTTCTCTTCGATATCATCTTTCCAATTTGATCTGGTAGACTTTATTATGTCATAGATGTATGTGCACCAATCAAAATCTTTAATGTTGTCTCCCTCTCTGATGTTGTGCAAAATATAGTAGTCCAGCCTCATGGAATTACAACAATGTACCATGCAATTTGAAAAGAGCATAAGGTATCTTATTTTGAACATAAAGTCACTTTCTTCCATGTGCTGAATAAGTTTAGATAAGTGAGTTGTTGTCATCTTCTTTACAACATGGAACTGTCCCTTGAACTCATGAACAAACTCTTCTACATCCGCCCTTGGTCCATCATATTTTATTTCTTTTGTCCCTATTAGAATACCCGATACCTCCCTAATCCTCTTCGGAGTTATTTCTATTTTGTTTCCGTTTTCAAGCTTTATCTCCGTCGAGCTCGTAACCAACTGTTTAAGGGGATAGTAGCACAGTTTCATCGGAAATGAGTGAAACCTTAATGTGAGCAAACTTCCAAATCCCATCTGTCTCACGGCTATTCTTTGTGCTGCAGAAAAAGATGCTTGGGCATCGTATAAGGGTGTCACTGTTGTTCTTGATCTCAGTTTTTTGAAGGGGTCTTTGTCCTTCTGTTTTCTGCATCTCTTCTTCTTCTTCACTTCATTTTCATCATCTTCTTCTTCTCCTTCTTCTTCTTCGTCAGTTTCTTCTTAATCATCTCTCTTCCTTTTTTTCTTTTTTTTCCTCAGCTTCTTTCCTTATGCTTGAACTTGACTTCACTTTTCTTTGAGTAAGAACTGATTTCTTTCTTGGTTCCTCCTCATCAGTATCTTCTATGTCGTTATCAGTTTCTTCATCCTCTGTCACTTTTCTTTGTTTTATGTTTTTGGCCGGTGGGGGCTTTCTTTTCTTTAATTGATAGTTACTCTTTTCTGCATAAGTAAATGTTATAAAAACTGTTAGTTACTATATATTTTAAGTATCAGTACTTAAACAAAGAAAAGTGAAGCATCAGTATATCAAGATATACTTCAAATATATCTGAATATATCTGAAAATATATCTTGATATACCTAAAAATATATCAAGATATATTTCAGTTATATCAAGATATATTTTCAGGTATATCAATATATATTTTCAGGTATATTCAAGATATACTTCAAATATATCTGAATATATCTGAATATATATCTTGATATACCTGAAAATATATCTTGATATATTTTCAGATATATCAAGATATATTTTCAGGTATATCAAGATATATTTTCAGGTATCTTGATCCAACACATACACCAACACAAACATCAAATCACAAAATTATCACAGTCCATAACAACAACACAGAACGTCGTAAACGGCCTAACAACACAGAATAAAAACATTACGCAACTACATACATCGATCGAGTACTTCAAATGTTTGTTTTATTAATATATTTTATATTTCAAGTATATCAAGATATACTTCAAATATATCTGAATATATCTGAAAATATATCTTGATATACCTGAAAATATATCAAGATATATTACAGGTATATCAAGATATATTTTCAGGTATATCAAGATATATTTTCAGGTATATTCAAGATATACTTCAAATATATCTGAATATATCTGAATATATATCTTGATATACCTGAAAATATATCTTGATATATTTTCAGGTATATCAAGATATATTTTCAGGTATATCAAGATATATTTTCAGGTATCTTTTCCAACACATACACCAACACAAACATCAAATCACAAAATCATCACAGTCCATAAAAACAACACAGAACATCGTAAACGGCCTAACAGCACAGAATAAAAACATTACGCGACTACATACATCGATCGAGTACTTCAAATGTTTGTTTTATTAATATATTTTATATTTCAAGTATATCAAGATATACTTCAAATATATCTGAATATATCTTGATATACCTGAAAATATATCAAGATATATTTCATGTATATCAAGATATATTTTCAGGTATATCAAGATATATTTTCAGGTATATTCAAGATATACTTCAAATATATCTGAATATATCTGAAAATATATCTTGATATACCTGAAAATATATCAAGATATATTTTCAGATATATCAAGATATATTTTCAGGTATATCAAGATATATTTTCAGGTATATCAAGATATATTTTCAGGTATCTTGATCCAACACATACACCAACACAAACATCAAATCACCACAAAAATCACAAAATCATCACAGTCCATAACAACAACACAGAACATCGTAAACGGCCTAACAGCACAGAATAAAAACATTACGCAACTATATACATCGATCGAGTACTTCAAATTTTAACATCCAACATAGTGTAATTCAACAAATCAAAACACATTATAACGACTATACTTAACCTTTAACATGTTAACGAAAAAACAATATTCACACCAACATTTACGCCCAACCACGAAGCTACCTACCTACTAACCTACCTTCAATTTAACAAACAATATGTTTAAAACCAATTGTAAAACTAAATCACAAGCAGAATCACAATCAGAATCACAAGCAAAATCACCTATCCAAAACACCTTAAAAGTCTATGATACGCAAAAACATCAAACACCACATATGTCTAACCAGAATTTCAAAACCTTTATGCAAGGGGCAATTAAACGCAGTTCCGTCATCCCATTAGCATAAATAACCCTAATCCAAAACCCTATAAATCGATTATATCATAGTAAAATCAATATTATTAGTAATACCACAAATAGTGCATTTGTAGGTTTATCAGATACAGTTCAAATACGCAACTCCCAACAGGATTATGCAAGAGTACGTTTTCAACTTAAGTTATCGAAGTAGTAGGTCCAACAGTAAGCAACTCGCAACCAAAGTAATCAAAACTAGTTATATCAAGCTCAGAAATCTGCTAAGCATTTCCCGGAAGCAACCCAAGCACCCTTAACAAGAAAATTAAATAAGCAACGCAAAGGGTGCTTGTTTGTTGTATTTGAAACAAGCAATTAGAATAAAATAATCAGGTTAAGACAATCAATTCCAAACATCCTCATAAGCTATTTTTCAGTTGTATGCAACATCAATAAACAGATTTAAAAAGCAATCTAAACACATTCTTAATAAATAGGAAACACAAAATAAAACACGCCACATTTCTCTATATTGTCAATAATTGAAAAAAACATTGTTGAAAGGGGCAGATAATACTGTTAACATCAATCGGCATTAACTTTAACCACAATCTAAAACCCTTAATAATCAACCTCGACTCATCAAATCAATCATTAGCAGAACCAAAGCAGTGGTACTTGGTAGATTCACAGTTACATTACATAATAACGATGATTTCAGGGGTGTTTGGGATTGCATATACTTTTTAAAATAGATCAGATTAACAATTCAAAATACGTAACTTAGGAACTTTAAAATCCAAACTAATTTCAACTTAAAATAATCAAACTAGTGGTCTGAAATAAGCAAGCAAGTAACTCCAAACCACATTAATCAAAGCTAGTTGTTTCAACATGAAAGAATCTACTAAACAGTTCAAATAAGCAACTGAAACACCCTTAAAACTGCTAATTTCTTATATCGACAACATATGCATATATGGAGTTTAGATAATCTGGTCCAAACATACTCAAATAGCTACTTATATGTTGTATGAAAACATGATTAAACATTTTCAAATACCATCCCAGGCAGCAAGAAGCATAAAACAACAAACACCAAAAATCAGTAATTAAAAAGTTCCTATATCTGGATATACAATTCTATATATCCAGATATATATTAACTATATCCAGATATTGTTAACTATATCTGGATATATAATTCTATATATCCAGATATATATTAACTATATCCAGATGAATTTACCTTTGTGGATTAGATACATTCAGTTTTAGATGAATTTACCTTTCGGTTTTCTTTTTGGTGATGTGTGTAAAAAGTCAGATGTTGAACTAGTTTGTCAACCATTTCATCTGAACTTTGTGATTCTGATCCAGAATTCATAATTTGTTTGTTCTTTTTTTTATTTTTCCCTGAAAAAAAATTTGCATAATTAAATGTTAAGATTGATAACTAAATCATATGACAAATAATAGTAGCCCATTTTTTGCATTTTTAAGTTTTTTTATATTAGATCCAGATATATATTAACTATATCTGGATATAAAATTATATATCCAGATATATTAACTATATCCAGATATATAAAATTATATATCCAGACTCCAGATATAGTTAATATATCGACACTCCAACAACGTATACTTTATCTCTATAAGCCCCAATCATCAACAACGTATACTTTAACCTACCTATCATTCTCGACACTCCAGCTAGTTTATCTAAAAGATTTACAAAGTGCAAATTAGCTACATTTACAATTAAATAGTATGGGTAAGTAATCAATTAGTCTCTTATCACATATCAATTAGTCTCTTATCACATATCAATAACATTTATTCGAATCAAATCAAATAAGCTCAGATAAACTCTTGTTTGGATTAGAATCAATGAATCATAGACGTTCTCAAACATGTGATGTACAATCAAACGCTCATTTGGTTGATTCTCTAAGATTGACCAAACAAATATATAACAAAGGTACGTACTTAGCTTGATTCTAAACACACAAAACCACAATCAGTCATACCACACTAACATCCAAATATCAGGTAAGTACTATAATTAAGTGCTAATTATTTAAAAACATATTCATTATATAAGTTCCACAATCCGTCATACAAAATATTATTCAACTCTCATTTGTAGTATTAAATAATATATTCCTAACTCTCTCTATCAAAGGCTATTTTATTAACGTATTGGAAGGGATTACAATGTGTTGGTAGGCACAGATCAAGTATGATACACGTATTTTTGTGTGCATAAATGGCATCTACAAGGCCTAATGAGTATGATTTCGCAAGCCCACATAACAGCCAGGAAAAGAGTTCAATATTTAGCTGGTGTGGTGCTGATATGAATTTTGGAAAGTATATTAACCAGTGGTTCTCAAAAATCGACACATCAACACCAATAAAATGCTTAACGTATTTTGTAAAGTGAACCCAATCAAGTACTTCTGCAAATCACCGCATCACCACAAACAAAAAGCTCAAATGCCATACCTTTGACAGCTTAGCAC
Source organism: Glebionis coronaria (assembly GCA_025667525.1). Classification (NCBI taxonomy): domain Eukaryota; kingdom Viridiplantae; phylum Streptophyta; class Magnoliopsida; order Asterales; family Asteraceae; genus Glebionis; species Glebionis coronaria. The sequence goes on along the minus strand of CM046877.1, from coordinate 630,950,706 downwards.
TAACTAGTGTGGTTGTTACCAACTGTATTTGATGCAAAGGCAATAAAATTAAAAAAAAAAACATTTGATTAAAAAAAATAAAAACATTTGTTACCAACTAGTTATTTACATCTAGCAACCTGCTAATCTTAATAGATTAAAAAAAACTATAAAAATAAAAAAAACGATCGTACCGTCTTTCGGATCTTGTTTTTTTTCAACATTTGCTGTTTTTGTTCGAGGCATCGTATTGATAGAGAGAGATTTGGGGGCGAAGGATGAAGGTGATTTGGGGGGGGGGGTAGATGTTTAGGGTTTGGATTTGGGGGCGGTAGATGAAGGATGAAGGTATATAGAGATTTGGGGAAATGATGGGCGGTAGATGAAGGATAAAGTATTTAAACTTTAGTCCTTGCTAACTTTTGAGTATTTGCAATTGTGGTCCCTCCGCTTTTTTAACCTAAGATATGGTCCCAAGAAATGAGTGGCCAGGATTAGTCCCTTGGTTTCTTTGAAAATACTAGTTTCTATAATAAACCGACTCATGTATTAGTGATAAACACTTATGAATCTAGTGAAGAATTGAGATATACGAGGCAGGTGAAAATGGGGATCATGGTGAAATGAATGTGTGGATCAAGGTGGGTATGTTTGGTTTGACGAAATGAATTCTTAATATAATGTAATCAACATTGTAATAGAATAAATGATGTAACAAAATGGTTAATTACGATTGTAATTACGTCTGGTTGTAAAGATAAAATGGAATGAAATTAAAAATAAAAAGAGTAAAATAACCTTTGATTTTTTTCATTTTTTTTATGATGAGTAATTATTAAGGGTTTTTATGTAATTCTCATTCCATTACTGGTCGTAATGGATTAAAACCAAGAGGCCTCTAATAAATGAAAATGAAAGGTTTTGAAGTAATGGGTGATTGCATGTAATAAGCCATTATATTATGCAATTATAAACAAACAAAATTTTTGCATTCCATTATAATGATTTTTTATTCGTATTTTTATTACGGCCTACCAAACGCTATGTAAATGTTTGTGATAAACTATGTGTTAATATGAGGCAGGTGAAAATCATGTAGTATATAAAAAATATTGTTAAATAAATATACGTACAAGTAAAATGATTTACCAATAAAAGTTATATGCTAGATTTTTTATTATCAAAACTTATAAATCAAATAAAAGTTATGTGTTGTAGATTTTATTATCAATTATTCATTGTTAAATTTATAAATTAAAATTTGTAATGATGTCTTTATTGGTCATTTTGCGTATAAACGTAACAAATTGTTTAATTAGCCAAACACTATAAAAAGTAATTATTGGATTATAGCGATATCAAACAAAATAATCTAATTCAAACATTATTTTTCATAACCACGTTTTATAACAACTGATTATTTGATTATTCAATTTAAAAACGTATAATTATTTGAAATACGCAATCTCAAAGACCCTCTAACTAAAGGGAATATTAGATGTTAAGAATAGAACTAAAGGTGCCAAATCATGTCCATATGTTTAAACTTAGGCTATTTGGACATTTTTTTGAGCTAACTGACTAAATGAGTATTGACTTTTATTTTAGTTGGACTATTTGAACAACATAAAAGCATTGAGTTAAATAAATGGATATTATGAATAAAATGTGATGGTTATTTTTTGCCAATTAATTAATCTTGAATCTATTTGTTTCTCTTTTAATATTATCCATTTGACCCAAGTTCATTTGATCCAATATCCATTAGATCCAAATCCATTTAGTTAAAATATTAAAAATTGCTCATTTAATTCGCATCCATAGGCAAACGTCTATTTAACCCAATGCTTATACCCGTTTAGTCCACCGATTTAACCACCCTATATTGAACAATGCAAAAGACAACAAACTTGTCTCACTAGTCTAGATGGTTGTGATGTGTTGGTTAAAAGCAGTAGGGGTATTGATGTCCTTTCACCTCCATATCCTCTTTTTAAATTTAAGCAAAAAAAAAAAATCTATTTTAGCCTATCAATAAGTTGTATAAAAAAACCTTTTTCTCTAACACGTTTAAGCTAAAATATAAAGATCTAAAAGTGAACAGTGGCAAAAAAAATACTAAGAACAAGTGAACCAAAAAAACGCTTAGGTTGTAGCTCTTTTTGCAATAAGCCAGAAGGCTCAAATAAGCTTAAAATACTAAATAAGCCTAGACAGATCAAGATTGACTAGCAAACAATAACTAGAATAAAACATTAAACCTTTACACATTAATAAACCTTAAGCCTTAATCTTGACACACATAGGCACAACATAAAGGTAAGTGAAAAGTCATGAGAAAACCCGCGTGAGCAAAATGTAAAAACACGGTAAAGTGTGTTGAGTAATTTTTCTAATAATATCCTACTCGATCTTTTACTTAGATTTTGAATTTTAATTATAATCAATGTTTTAAAGTTTGAATTTTTAGTTGACTCGGTTTAGTGATCGATTTACGAGTTAATTGGTTCAATCAATTGAACCGTCAGTTCTATATATGTATATTTTTATATTTTTAATGTGTAAAGTTATAAGATTTTATAACTTATTTTAGATCTAAATAAATGGATGAAAAATATTTTTTCTTTTACTCATTAGCTTTAGTTTAGATTTAATTTTACTAAAAACTTTCTGGTTTAGCGGTATGGAGGTTTTACACTTTTACCTTCTTAGGCAAGGTCTTACGTCGAGTCTTGTCTAAGACAATATGGGTTTCCTCGTGCGTGTGTAAAGGAAAGGATGTAATTACCATATGTGTTGGACCCAACATGGTTGTGTGAGCTCGCTACGCCTTACGAGCTAATGGCCATGTAGCCACAATTGTCGTTCAAAAAACAAAACTCTTCACTTCTCACTTCAATATGTGAATTAAACTTATCAATGTTTACGGAAAAAATTCGCTATATCAAACGGGGGTCGGCCTGGTCAACGGAAATCGACGGTTTAATATAGTTTTCAAACAAACAAACATTCGATCACATTCGGTCTGGTCTCTAAGCCGGTTCACGAATTAACCGGTTTCGACCAACAAGGTCAATCCGGTTTTTAAAACATTGATATCTTTTAATAAAAAAAAGGTGGAACATTTTTATATTGTTATTGTTTAGTTTTAATGTTTTATATATGTTGCATGGATATACTTAAAACATCATAGATGTCAGATTTATTTGTAGTAAAATGAAACTAGCCCATCGTCCATGAAACGGGTTATGAAGTTATGTCTAAATAAGAAAGTCTTAAAATAAAAAACATCTGCTCTTCGCAAAAATAATACAATACCGTTTTACATATATTGCATGGGTATTTATCGTTTAGAAAAGTTCAATGTAAACCCCTCTTATAGCATAAACCTCATCAACCAATCTAGTCGCCTATTTTTTTCATCTAACAAAAAAACTTATAATGATATTTATTAAATTATTAAACTAGTTGAAAAAATATGACAATTTGTAATTATAATTTTAACAACATTTAATTTATTTAAAATTTGACTATTTTGTTTCACAAATTTAACACACATAATTTTATAATTTTTTGTTTTTTATCCATCGAACTACTCCCTCAATAAATTTTAAAACTTTTACCAAATAAAAAAACTTTTAGATTTTTTTTAAAACATAAAAACAAAAAGGAATAAATCGAAATATAACTTTCTATTAATAATCATTCTTTTAAAAAAGTCAAAAATTTGAGACATTTTTATTTTTAAAAAAACTGAAAAATTAAGACATTCAAAATTAGCTTTTATAAAAAATATTTAATTTTTAATTGACTATTCATCTCTTTTTGTAACAACTTACGTTATTAAAAATCTATTTTTATCTTTATTTTTAAAATTGTAATATATTTTTATCTAATTATTTTTTTATAATCTAATTTTATCCACATTTATTATAAATTTGTGCTTTTTGTAACAACTTACATTTATTATAAACATTTTATAATCTATTTTTTTGAGTGTTTATTTTATAATCTTGACTACTTTATAAAAGATTTAAGTCATTTTCTATAATTAGAAGTTTTACTTTTTTAAGCTTTTAACATTTCTATAATACGAAATTAATAAGCTATTAGTCAAAGTTGTTCATCATATTCGTTTTTAATACAATTGTATAGTTGGGCCAAAAAGTAAGAGATTGTAAAGTTGGGCCGAGCAAAACTGAACTTGGTCTTGTTGTTAATAACCACATAATCCAAAGGGGCCAAAAGTAAGAGATTGTAAAGTTGGGCCGACAGCCAAACTGAAGTCGGCATCTGAATCGCTACTACATATAAAGGGTTCAGGACTTTTTTTTTAAGTACATCTATTCGGGGAAACATAGTCTATTCGGGAAAACATAGGAAACCTAATTGGAAAGTATAGGAATCTTTTTATATACTTCCATTTTTTATAGTTGACCTCAGAACCACACTCAAATGCCAGACGCGGGATGATTTCAAAATTTTAGAAAACCCTAATTATATCCCTATATATTGCAATTCTACACACCATTCTTCTCTGGTTCTTCTCTCTCTAAAATTCATAGCCGAGCCTCTCTTTCTCTATCTAAAATTCATAGCCGTCACCACAGCCACCAGATCATCCATTGCCATCATCTTCGCCATTAGCATGGTTGATTGATATTTGCGGTTGATGGTTTGAGTCTAGGAGGTTTAGTGTGCGGGTGTTTTTATTTGAGAAAAAAAAGGTTCTTTATGAGGCAGCTATGATGATTTTATAAGGATGGTTGAAACCCTAATCCTGTCAGCCTCTGTTTTTCTTTAAAAATCACATCCACGCCTCCTTTCACAAAGAAATCGAAATCATTTATTATGTGTTTTCTTCTTCACACGAAAAACCCTAGCAGCTTTCATTATCTATTGAATTTTTTGTTACCATCAGTGTTGTCCGAAACCCTAATCAATCACATGTTTTATGTTCTTTTTAATCAGGTTCTTAAACTTCTTAATTTTCTTTTCATTGAATTTATCATGTTCTTTATTCTATGAAAAGTAATAAATGTCATTATTCAACCCCAATGCACCATCATAAGAAAAATCACATTTTTTGTAGCATCAGCAGTTTTGATTCTTTCGGATTCAAAAGAATAAGTATTTGTATCTCTAACGTCATCGTCCTCATCTATGACTTTGCAATTCTCTTCATCAGTTTTTGTTATTTTTTTTAGTTGAACTTTTCCTTGTTTTTATTGTATCTTTAAACTTCTTTATCTTTATATGTGAAACGTATCTTCCAGCAATGAAAGATTAGTTTGTACTATCTGTTTTTTAATGAATCCTTCCAAAAAAATAGGGTTTTAATTAGCAATCCCAAACATCCCTCTGAATTAGAATGGGCTTAATTTGAAAGACATTTTTACTCTTTTGTTTTTTCTAATTCAAGGTTTGATGTTGTGCAAATACAGGATTTAATTAACGAATTGGGTGGTGAATCAAAAGATTCACATGATCTGTTTGATGAAATGTCGAAGGTCTACCTTTAAGACAAACAAATTCATAGTTAACTAAAAGGTACTAATAATTTGTTTACTGAATAGTTCTTTACATAGTATGATTTAATTACCAGTTTATTAAATTTGAGTAGTTAGATAGCAAATATGTAGAATTTTAGTAGTTATTAAATTTAAATATGTCTCGTCAAGTGTTGTGGCATACCTGATTTAATGTAACGCGAATTCATAAATTGAGAGTGCAAGTTATAATAGAAATGTGATTTGTACTTAATCGCATTTGTTTAATAAGTTGTTGTTTGAAATGAATATGATATTTTAGAGATTAAAATATTAAATCATGCACAAGCTGTTTCACAAAGTGGGTTATAAGTAGTTTTTAATTTAAGTTAGTAAGTTTTTGAATCCTATGCACAACAAACAGTAGTCCACTTTTTTATGTGTACGAGGGTATGGTCTGTTAAAATAGATTGTGGGATCATAATAGAACCTTATATGGCTCGGACTATTTTTCATAGTTTTTAGATAAATATGTAGATTGTATCAAACTGAAGTCTATTTGATTAAAACAGTTAGATTTAGCTCTCGACTTGGCTCTACTTCTAATACATGCAAGTGTCTTTGCTTTCAGTTTCTATCACGTGTAAATTGGTTCCTCCTGAAGACGATTCCACCAGTGAGCTAGAGTACCTCCAAGGCACTGTAAATGAACTTGATCACATGGTTCCTGAAATGTGTGCCTGAATTCCACGTTTGGATGCAAGGATAAGTTGGTTGACGACATTGTCCATATGTTATTGAGGCTATCACAGCATTGGTCGAGTCAATAGCATGGTATAAAGCAATTACAGGGTATACAACAACTTCTTGCGGTCCAATATCACCATCGACAAGCACTTGGGAGTTGGGACTACACTGGAGACAAAGCAGTGAAAGCCCACCGATTTGATCGCTCAAAAAATGGCTGAAGCAAAAGACTTTACCTTTCATAGGCAGGTGCGGCTAAGGATTACACGGTTAGCAATTGCCACAGTGGCTGCCACTAAGGATTGGGGGGCTATTGAGCACTTAAAAGATGTGGCATCTGGTACTGTGCGAAAAACAATGGATTTGTTCACTGTGAGTAATTTGTTTCTTCATTTTTGTATAAAATATCATATTAGGGGCTATTGGGCACTTAAAAGATCATATAACTTTTTTTCTTCGTTTTGTATAAAGTGCCTATAATAGGTACCGTAGTTTGTTCAATCATTTTGTATATACATGTCGTGCACAACTTGGATAAGAATGAAAAAGATTTAGGGTACGGTGTTCAATCATTTTGGATATAGCTCTTAAAATTTTACCCACCATGACTCGCTGTCGTGTATCTTTAAATTGTTTTTTTGCTCAATGTAAGCGTTTTTTGCTGTCAGTTTTCTGCTCAAACAAGTCGCACATATTTTCTTCTAACTATATACCCTTTTTCACTTTTAAGTAGGTTTTGGTATGCTGTAAATCTGCTGGATAGCTGTTGGAAAGCTTTAGAAAAGTTGTTGGAGAGTTGCTGAAAAGCTGCTAAGGAAATGTTGCTGAATTGGTGTTGTTTTTGTTATTAAAAGTTGTTTTGGTGTTGAATGTACTATTTTTTTTTTAGATGTTGTGGGTGATGTTTTTGGGTGCTGAAGAGGAGGTTTTTGCAGACACTCAACCCCTCATTCACTCTGTTCTTGATGGCTACAATGTTTGTATCTTTGCATATGGTCAAACCGGATCAAGAAAAGCACACACAATGGTAATATATCCTGACATATTTATAAATTATGTAGGATGTGTCGAAACGTATATTTAACATAGTCCCTTTGCTTGTTATTCATCAGACTGGACCGAAGGATCTTACAGAAAACAGTCGAGGAGTAAATTATAGGGGCGTTGGGCGATTTGTTTTTTCTCGCTGAAGAGAGCAGGGATACGCAAAATGAGAGGAACATCGATGCTGATCGCGACGAGATGTTTGGCCTGCTTTGATATTGTGTCGTTTTTTTCCAAGAGGAGCCAGTTTGATGTTGTCGTGCTATTAATTCTGTGTCTATTGTTGGTTTATATATACGTTTAACACGTTCTAAGATAAACTATGTGAACCCAATCCACACCACATTGAATAATTGCTATACCATTTAACAAATGAAGAGTTGTATCCGTGCAACTTATTCACTGGGTTTAGTTTTTTTTATGGAAATGTTTAAACCATAAAAGCATCACGTACTAACTACGGAATGTTTGAAAAAGTTAAAATTATTATTGACATTTTGATATCTTAGGAATCTTTGAAATATGATGTATCAGGCAAGATTAATATTCATGAATGACAAGTATTTCAAGTATCATTTTAAACCACCGTCAAAAGGCGTGGCGGCAATAAAATATTTCATAGTAGAAAATATAAAGTATTGTATACTTCTTTTTATAGAGTATCAATTTTCTTTACAAAATAATATATACTACATCTACCCATGCTTATTATCTATATAACGTAAACGACTATCATCCCATCATAGAAGTAAATTTACTTGTCACTCTATATCACACATGGAATCATCATCAAGCATGTTGCTTGCTGATATTGTTAACACGTTGTCGAACAGACTGTTATCAAACTTGATGAAGTAGAGGTTTTTGTTAATACGTCTTTAAGTTTTTTGGCTAACATATACATGTTTAAAATTTGAAGTAATGTCTTCTTTTATTTGTTAGATTAACTCTGAAATAGAAAATGCTTTTGCACCATTCCAAATATCACCGAGGCTGCCTGGATGCACTCATTAACAAAATATTTCCTTCTTTTTGCCACCAATGTTCATACATCATGATATAGTTTTAAGAGCAATATTATCTATTAAAAATGATTATGTTGAGAGCATTAATAATCTGTTGACTGGCAGATTTGTTGGCGTTATGAATAGGGATATGACATGTACGATGAACTGTTACGCGACAAGTAACGTCGGTTGTTAAATTTTATCTAATACTTGATATTTCACTTTCAATTTTATTAAATTGTTTTTTATGTTATTTGATATTTTTCTAATGTTGATTAATCGCACGTTACGACACTTTCTTATTTGTTTTACTTACTAAATGTTTTTTATATGTTGTTTGATACACGCTTATTGAAGATTTTGTTAAAAGTTGAATTATCGCACGTTACGACATTTTGCGATTACAATTTGATCTTATCACGATATAGAGTATCTTAAATTATCTGCCGCGACGTAATTCCGCCGCTATGTGCGGGTAATCGTCTAGTCCCTCTATATAAAGTAACAACAAACCCTAATAACAAAACTTAGAAATCAAATAAAAGTTATGTGTTGTAGATTTTATTATCAGTTGTCCATTGTTAAATTTATAAATTAAAACTTGTAATGATGTCTTTATTGGTCATTTTGCGTATAAACGTAACGAATTGTTTAATTTGCCAAACACTATAAAAAGTAATTATCGGATTATTGTGATATCAAACAAAATAATCAAATTCAAACACTTGTTTTTATAACCACGTTTTATAACAACTGATAATTTGATTATCCAATTTAAAAAGGTATAATTTATTTTAAATACACAATCTCAAGCAGCCCTAACTAAAGGGAATATTACGGTGTTAAGTATAGAACAATGGAAAAGAAAACAAACTTGTCTCACTAGTCTAGCTGGTATTGATGTCCTTTCACCTCCACATCCTCTTTTTAAGAAAGTCTTCAAATAAAAAACATCTGCCCATCGCAAAAATAATACAATACCGTTTTACATATATTGCATGGGTATTTATCGTTTAGAAAAGTTCAAATGTAAACCCCCTTATACCATAAAATTCATCAACTAATCTCAATCGCCTATTTTTTTTCATTTAACAAAAAAAACTTATAAGGATATTTATTGAATTATTAACGCGATTTTTGAGCATTTTTTCTTTATTTTATAATCTAACTAAAAAGATTTTGTCACCAACAGAATAACCTCCTCGCAACCAAAACGGGAAGATTGTAAAGTTGGGCCAAGCAAAACTGAAGTCGGTCGGTCTTATAACCCTAATAATAGCACAGTATTCAAACGGGCTGGATTGTAAAGTTGGGCCGACAGCTTAACTGAAGTCGGAAAAGTAACAACAACACAAACCCTAATCACTGCGCCCACAATCAAACAAACAACCGGAAACAATGACTGACGTTGTTGAATCTTCTAATTTGGTTTCTCAACATCCTAAACAAATCCTTTTTAACCAGCAGGTATATATTTTTTTATAATTATTCCTTTTTATATAATATACTACTTGTCATAGATTGATTCAACTTATGTTTTAAGGATAATAACTTGTGTTTAAGGATATATTTCCCCATAATACAATACAGTATTTTAATGCATAATTACAATACGGTTTAAGCCTGGTCGGGTATATTTGCAATTGCCCTTATTTTCAAACAAATAATTAAGAAATTTTTTGTTTTTTATTTGCCTCTTTGCACTTATTATTATTTTTAGTTATCTGAATTTCACCATGTATGTGTACAGGTACCCGTCCCCGCCGAGATCAGCGACTATCCATTGTCATATTGGTATGGCAGTAATGTACAAGATACTGATGATGATGATGACGAAGAAGATACTGATGATGATGACGAAGATGATACTGATGACGAAGAAGAGGAGGAGGAGTGGTTGAAGCAGGATTTGACAAAGCCTTATCAATATAGAAGAAACATAAGATCAGTCGAGGAGGTTTTGAGAGAAAACGCCTACAAAGCTAACACCGGAAGGCTTTTCTCAAAAAAGGGGTCCACAACCTTGACGACACAACCACCACCAGAACCACTCCCGTTGCCACCACCACCATCCCGCAATGTTCGAAAATCGCCCCCATTGCCACCACTATCATCCCTCAGTTTCCAAGAACTGGTTAAGTTACTGGGTGAAAAACTTGCTAAGCTTCGTGACCCATCTGCACCAGGCCTTGAAAGTCAGAAAGAGGTATATTATATAACCCAAACTCATGTTACCCCATCTATGTTCTAAGTTGGTTTTTATTTATCTAACGTACGTACGTGTTGAATGTCTCGCACTTTTGCAGGCTTTGCACCCTGTGTCTAAAAAACCACTCCTGGTGCCCGCCTGAGGCAGATGCACTACCCTATTGCATCATCACGGGATGCATGGTGAGGCAGATGCACTACCCTATTTATAATGTCAACACTTTTGCAGACATTGCACCCAGCCATTAGTGTTTGACGACTATCATCTCTCTATGTCTCCATTCTGATCGAGTGCTCTTATATCTTCTTCTTATTATTATTATGTAGTAGTAACTAAACAATCCTAAAACTAGCTTGTATTTGAATGTGACTTTGTGTTTGTTTTCTTGACTGCCTACTATATCATGGATGGTACCTACTGTCATGTTCTCTTTTGTTACTGCATTTAGCATGTATACTTGAATCACAACGATTCAAACTAAATATGCACCAAGTATGTCATGAGGTTTGGTTCGGGTGATTGGCTCTGGTTTTGGATATACAGTGTTTCCATGATCCAAGATCAGGCATGAGGCGGTCTGCCCTCACCCAACGTTCGGGTCATGACGGATAGCTAGGCTAAATTAACTTTACCCTGTCTCGTTTTAACTCTTAAAAACGAAATTTTGTTGCTTGAAAGACTAACTCAAGATATAATGAAAGAGTTATTACTAAGCATAGTCCGTTAGAATACGTATGTTTCCTATCTTATAATTGCAGCCCAGGTATAGCATTACTCAGTGTTTTAAGGTTTAGTGAGTTTAGGTTCAATCTGATAACCCGAGTTCATGTCAAGGAATCTCAGTTTAAATTAACATCATGTTTATGTTTATTGATGCTTTGTAGCCCAGATTTTGATATTAAGCGATTCTGAAAAGTGGCATCGTTTCTTATAAAAGTGTGTTTGCCTGATAAAGGTTCCCTAAAAGTGTTTTAAGAAGAAAAAAAATGAAATACTAACCACTGAGAACAACAATTGATAACGCTATTCATTAGGTTGCTACCTGAAGCTTTTCTACAAACGGGTTATTTTACGGGAGGTTATAACATGTTGCTAGTTGCTAGTTGCTACCCTTCAGAATCCCCGTTCATTCGTTTTCGGATAAGTTTTTAACTTCTGCATTGAGACTTTAGTTTTGACTTTTAACGTGTTACTGTTTTAACCAATTTTGCTTAATGAGTTTGACTTTGAAGATGAGACTATGTAGTCAAAACCATTCATTGATATAAGCCGAGAAACCTCTTATTAGGCATTACAGTGATCTATTTACAAGATCCATCGACTCTGCACACTGAATCTGAACACTGTTTAAGGATCATTGATCCAATCTTCACAGTCAAGCTTGCTAATTTTAGCCTCAAAATATCATAGACAAAGTCAACTGGACATTCAAGCCTCTAGAATTGGAAGAAACCTGTTCTTGTACTGTGGACTTGTTATTATGTTGCTTAACCTTACGGGCAGCAGTAACCAAAGCCATAGAGCGAAAAAAGAGAATGCAGGTTCTCTTCTTGTTGCGCTGCCATTGGTGGCATTAGAATTGCACAAGTCGCAGCCTTAACGACTTTAAAAATCCGGAATTTCTCCAATTCCGCTAGATAATAATCAGCTTACTGCATAAATTTATATCACTAACACATTAACATAAACAAAAAGAAATAAAAATAAGCACAATATCGTCCCAACTCTATTTTTTAGACTCCTAACCATTAGTCTCAAGCTTAACCGACCCGACATGGACCGGCCATTTTGGTCCGGTCCTCGATCCGGTGTTTTTGACGAAATCGGTTTTTAGTCCGGTCCGGGTTTTGTCGTTGCAGTTTTCGGGTCGTGATGAGTCCTCAGGGTAGACTACTTATATTGAGACAAATGTAAACTGATAATATTCTACCAAAATTGATACTAATAGAAACATCCATGATTTTGACTAAAAATTATCAGCAAAGAAGGATAGGTGGCTGAAAGGTTTGGATAGAGACTTGATGAACATATGATATCCTAGAAATGTTGTACCCGTGGATATCATACATTCATCAAGTATCTACTTGAACCCTCTTTAGTAAGACCTAATGTGCTCGAATGAATAACGAAGCACGCCTGGAACCTATGTAAGTATTTCAACATAATAGACATGAAAGTGTGTATGACCAAAATTTCGGCAGAAAAAATACGTGAAATTGTGTTTTATGTTTGTGTAAGCGTGTGACTAGCGCGTTGGATCACAAAAACTCTATTCAGAACCAGACCCAATCACCAGAACCAAACCTCACATACTTGGTGCAGTATTTAGTTTCAACCGTTCTGGTTGCACTATATTTAAGTTGCAAATGAGCCGACCTGGTTCGAGTCTTGAGGTAATCTTATTTCGGCTAGCTAACTTTATGTTCATGCATGTGGTAAGATTAATGGATCATGTGGGCTGTAAAATGGGTCAATCACTTTTTGTCTGTGTTTCAAAGCGTATATGTATGAATCTCAGGGTGTTTGGGATTGCTGATTCAAGTGTGTATCCGATTTATTAAGCACTTTAGCAGTTTTGATGAATGTATGAAACTGCTTCTAGTAATAAGCTTGTTTTTAGGCAGGTACATACTTTTCAATATGCAATCGGTTTCTGTATGAATTAAGACTTGAGTTTGGGCATCTTCTAACCTGTTTGACATGTTTGAAACAATATACAAGCAAATCACGCAGGCTAGTGACAAGAATCGAGTTATTAGTGATATCTTCAAACTTTTTATCTTTCACTCTATGCTAATTTTATTGTCAAATAATTTTCTGTAGTGTTCAATTTACTTCTCAGAAGTCTTGCTGTCAGAGTCATTTGTAAGCATTGGATTCACTGTAGTCGATGTGAATACATACAACCAAGATCAAAATCGAACTATAATTCAACCTTTCAACCCAAGAAATTAATAAGTTTTACCAAAGTACCGATGAGCAAGTCATATGGGTAAAAATGAAAATAGCAATAGTCAAATGGGTAAAAATGAAAATAGGAAGAGTCAAATGGGTCAAAGAAGTCATCCAAAACGAAAAATATTACTCCATACGGGTTTTACGAACTATGGACTCCATAGTTTGTAAAACCTCTTGTATCATTTTATTAAAAAACTAATGTTTATAACAGAGTTGGAAAATTCGAGTAAAAAGTGCTCGCGTCAACCCACCCATACTAAAATGACCCGTTAAGCCCATTTTCCTAACTTTAGGCTATTATAAGACCAGCTTGTATTTGAATGTGACTTTGTGTTTGTTTAGCTTCTATTTGAATATGACTTTGAGTTTGTTTCGTCTTGTATTACATTTGATTAAGTTTTCGTTTTAGAAACTATGACCCCGCCAAATGTTTATCTTTCAGCTATATTTTTCCCTAATGGTTTTGCTTCCTTGACTGTATACTATCATGGATGGAACCTACTGTCATGTTCTCTTTTGTTTCTGCATTTATGTACGTATATACTTGAACCACAACGATTCGAACCAAATGTTGCACCAAGTATGTCACGAGGCTTGGTTCAGGTGATTGGGTGTGGTTTTGGATATAGCATTTCCATGATCCACGATCGGGCATGAGGCAGTCTGCCCTAACCCAACGTCCGGGTCATGACGGATAGCTAGGTTGCTTACAGGCAGTGGATTCCTATTGTAGTCAAATTAACTATTCCATGTCTTGTAGTTTTAAGTCTTGAAAACGGAAGGTTGTCTGTGTTTTGCTTGAAAGATGATACAACCTATCCTATACTAGGCTTGTATTCGGTTCATAAGTCCCAAGTGTAGAACTCACTCAAAAAGCTAGCTTTTTCGAGGAGGGGACACCTGGACATTATAAACCATCAACCATTCCCATACATGGCGATGTGGGATCATAACAAAAGACAACTCAAGATATAACAAAAGAGTTATCTAGCCACTAAACATGGGCCGTTAGAGTATGTATCTTTCCTAACTTAAAAGGTTTAGCGAGTTTGGGTACATCTGATAACCCGAGTTCGTGTCAAGCAAAATCTCAGTTCCAAATTAACATCATGTTAATGTTTATTGAGTGAATCTGAAAAGTTGTATCATTTCTTAGAGAAGTGTTTTTGCCTGACCAAACTCGCCTAAAAGTGTTTGAAAATGAAATACCAAGTACTAACCACTCAGATTGTATTACATGTACAGAACCAAAACTACAATACATAACTATGTTCATTTGGTTGCTACCTGAACGTTTCTACAAACGGGTTATTTTTACGTGAGGTTATAATGTCGCTAGTTGCTACCCTTCAGAATCCCCGTTCTTTTGTTGTTGGAGAAGTTTTTAACTACCATATCATCCCTATTACTAGTTCTGTGTTGGGATTAATCCAATTAATCTTTCAACATAAGGATTACATTCTGTTATGGCAGCACGCTGCACTTCAAACGACACACCAGGATGGAACAAACAGGCTACTGGATGCTTTTGGAAGCCTGCATATTTTCTGGTTTGGGCCGCAGGCCAACAAACCCAATAGAAGAAATATGGCAGTTGTAGACTTAGGGTTACAACGATTAGAATAGGTTATGTCTTTTACTTTTTCATTGAAACGTTGTGTCTGTTAGATGGAATTATGCAATTGTAAACAATTCATTCATTTCGACTCATATCAATAAAACAAAACAGATTGAAAGCATATTATTTGTGTTCTTTATTTTTCATCACCAAGTTTGTATCCTAGAAATCAATATTTGGCATCAGAGCTACAACGATCCAAGGGGGAGAACAAAAGAAAAGGCAGACAACGATTCAGGGAATCGTTCCAAGAATAAAGACACCAATGATTCAGGGAATCGTTACAAGAAGGAAGACCAGCGATTCGGGGAATCGTTCCAGAAAAAAAAGAGGGAGAGCAGCGATTCAGGCAATCATTCTAGAAAAAAAAGAGGGAGAGCAGCGATTCAGGGAATCATTCCAGAAAGAAGAAAGAACAATTGATTCAGGAATCAATTAAAGAAAACTACATATCGAGAGAGATAAGATTCAGAAAAGACAGAAAGAGATTCAGGGAATCATTCAAAAAAAGGAGAAAACCAATTGATTCCGGGAATCAATTAAAAAAACCGACAAGAAAGATTTGAAAGAAGAAAGAAAGAGGAAGAACGAGAGAAAAACAGAAAAAAGAAGAAGAAAAAGGGGAAAAAAGGGAAACGCAAGAGCAGGAGAAAGAAGAAAAAAAGGAGGCGCGAGGTTAAAGAAGAAAACACGCAAAGAATATGAAGGGAGACAAAAGCGAAGGCAAGATTATTTACAAAGAAATCACCACACAAACATACCAATGCCCAGTTTTAAACAACGCAAATTATACATTTTGGGCATTAAGAATGAAGAAAATATTGATGGCAAATGGAGTATGGGATTTGATAGAAGGAACGAGTACATCGAAATAAATTGATATAAAAAGGGATAGTTCGGCGTCAACATATCTATTTCAAGGGTTACCAGAAGATTTACTAATGCAAGTTGCGGGATGTGAAATAGCGAAACAAATTTGGGACTCTCTAAAGTCTAGATTTATTGGGACAGAAGATGTACAACAAGCACACTCGCAACAACTTAAATCAGAATTTGAGAGACTTGTGATGAAGGAAGATGAATCAATAAATACATTTGAGATCTCTCTGAGAGTATTTACTACTATTTAGCCATATTAACCCATTCTTTGGGCTTTAACCCATATGAGGGAGAATAATATTTTGTAATTGTATATATTCGGCAAGTCAAATACAATATTGAATATGGTATATCACAACCTATTATTAATCCTACAAAATCTCTTCTCTCCTAAAAGTTCTCCCTTTCTGACTGTTTCTTCTCCCTCCATAAACCCTACACTTCATTTCATTCTAACCACCTTCCACAAACACCATAGATAATATGTGGATTCTTGGTACCTTAGTTGGGTCCTTGCAAGATCAAGTGGTCACCACACCCGGGAATGCTGATGATCTATCAGATACGATCAAAATTCTCTTCCATGACAACAAAGAATGGGCCAACATGGCTAAATATTAGTTATGTAGATCAATTTACCCAAATATGTAGATATATGAAACATAAATATATAATTAACAAAACAAAGAAAACCAGACCATGTCTTTTACATGTTAGTTATCTCTCATCTTTTACATCTTCTCGTGTACACAAAACCTAATGGATGATATCAAAAATGCTATCAAGTTTTGGTCTCTCGAAAAAATGTGTACACTGGATGATCTTTGCGTTATATTCCGTGTATGATGTATTAGCACTCAAGGTTTGTTCATTTTGAACTTTGCTTTTATTTATGTTATCTTGTTATAATTATACCTCCTTTTAAAAGATCCATTTGAATACAGGGGAATACGAATTTTCATTCCGAGATATATGAAAAGATGATAAGTTGTTGCTCTAAACTAAAGGATAGTGATTTAAAGAAGTAATGTATCATCCTTTGGATATCACGCAGAATTTCGCATGATATATGTGATTCTCCAATTTGTGGTGATTTTATCAATAGATTGTCAGCTCATGATCAATCGTGGTCTCGTTTGAACCACTGGATAAAGAACATGGATGAAATACATGCAGTTGGATTGAAAAATAAATTGGCCATTGAAATGAATATCCAACAAATGAAGAAATTGACCAATGATCTTCTCATACACAATGTATGAATCTTTATATTTATATTTCCTAATTTCTTTAATTACATTTATGATTTTGGTTTGTACACATGCTAATCTTGCATCCACCATCTTATGATACCATGATAGGATGCTTCGGACTATAATGAGTTTGTACACATGCTAATCTTGCATCCACCATCTTATGATACCATGATAGGATGCTTCGGACTATAATGAGTTTGTCGTTGGTCAGATGTATTATGACCTTACAGAAACAATGATACAAAACGGGTCAATCATTCAAGTAAATATCATATTCTTGAATCCTGTATTTTTAGTTAACAAGCTTAGGTGGGATTTCCTCACATTTTCAAAAAGTGATATATCTATACTAGAATCATAAATGCACTAAGGTTGTATAAGCAAAACATTAATACGGCACAAACTATAGCTATATTCACTCATATATTTAGTTACCAAACTCAAGCAGCAACGTTGGGTAATAAACGAGAAACAGAAGACTAGAAAGACAGGGAAGCTTTAAGTAATAAGATGTGTAAATTAGACCTCATCTATCATATGTCTCACAGAAGCTATATTCCTGCAATCTGAATTATTGATATAAACATTTCCCTTTGATAGCTTTGTTGTCAAATAGAACTTAATCTATATTTTAATATTTTCTAATGAGGCCTCTTTTGTGTTTAGGCTAAGTTTTTTGCAAAAGAAGCATATGAGGTGCGTCCTAAACTTCGCAAAAGATTGTTCATCATCCCAGAAGATATTAGAACTTTTAGGAGAATGGACCTTAAGGATACCTTAAAAGTGTCCTCGGAGGTGGCAAGAGAAGTTTGGCAACATGATAAGGGTTCAAGTGACCTGAAAAACATACATACTCCTTGGAATATACTTAAGAGCTTTTTAGAAAGCTGTCTACAGGTGCAATTCTTATCTTTTTGTGTTTACACATTATCCAAAGTTTATCTTTATTTTGTTAAAACTTAAAACTGTGTTTGATGTTATACAGTGTGGATATCTCGAGGATGATGCAGACGAGGCCATTGAGTATTTGCTATGTGGGAAGAACATTTCTGTCGTGCATAATTTAGAGATTTTCAAGATTCATTTTGGTGTCGCTTTGGGTATGTATTGCATGGTTTTGTCATTCACTAATATCTTTATATTCAGTGAGCTGATAGTACCTAAAATATATTGTAGACCTCTAGATATTTAGCACGTGCAAGGTTTCGTTGAATACACAACACATGTTGGGGCTTGTGTGTAAAAGGGTAATGGTTTCAAAATAAGATAGGCTAACTAATGAGCTAAGCCCTTACATATCTGGTTAACAAATGAATCTTTGTATTACCTATATGCATGGGTTAAATATCACTTTGAGACAATTTAAGGAGTTAAGCTGTTGATTTAGGCCTAACAAACAAATCTCTTGATCATACTAAAATATTGACAATAAACTAATGTTTATAATATTATTACATCAGATTTAGCTTGAACATCCTAACCTATGTTCGTTTTTGTTTCAGCAAATCACCACATTAGGGAGAAATCAGAAGATGACTTAGCTAAGAAAGAACTCACACTTGCTGTAGACGCATTGAAGATCAATGATAACCTCATATCTTGCTGGAAATGCAAAAAGATATTAGAAGCAAGTACGAGAGTTATAAAAGTAGCTTCTTTTACAATTGAAGGTGTGAAATCCTCAAAGACAAACAATGGGAGAATTGTTTTAGCAATCCCACGGATGTTGGTCCACCAAATAGTACCTTATGTCACTCGTGTGGGATCTCCGGACTTGATTCCCAAAGCCATGATGATTTCTGCCGGCATTGTCAGTCCAGAAAGATTTTGGAAAGTGGGTCATTGGAGAATGCAACATACTACAAAGTAGAGATATAAAATGTCATAGATTAACAAATGAGTACTGTATTCTTTTTGTAGCCTTATTGTTTCTCTTTTTATTAAATTTCAGGTGAATATTACCGAGGTCAAAAAGATTATGGGCAGGAGCGTCATGTTCTTTTTGAGAGACTATCGCTCTATCTAAGTAGAAGCGCATTTTGTAATAATGGAATTAACGTCTCAGAAAAGTTCATAGAAAACATAGTCGATAAAAGATTGACCAAATTTCCGTTTCCCGCTGATTATGCAGCCTTCACATATGACTTATGTTGTCATTTCTTGCGGAATACAAGGTATGCAATAGTGTTAAATTTGTATACATAACTGTATTAGAAAAAAAAAACAAATTAGTTTAATAGGTTGATCTTTTTTGGCAATCTCATTGATGTTTTTACGTAACTACCTGCGTTAGTAATAATTTATTTTAATGTTGTTAAGCAGTGAGGTCATATCCAAGACAAAAATGGTGTGTGGAATGCAAATTGCATTCACACATAGCCGTCACATTCTGATACTAAAACAGAAGGTGATTATAGTCCATCCTTATGTTATATTTATCTCTTCGATTTATAAGAGTTCGTACTAGAACATGATTTCAAGTGTATTTGACATTAATGACATCTTAGATATCACGTCTGCTTTCGGTCTTGTTATATGCGGACATGATGCCTACTGGCGGAGATGGATTATTAGATGTGAGAAATGGTTTAGACCATCACCGAGATATAGCATTCTTTCACCAGGCATCCATCGGAACCCAATTTAACAACACCCTATGGAGTCGGATGAAAAAGAAAGCAGGCCTGGACCACAGGAAAGATGATGTAAGTATATAAACATAGTCAAATATGAATGATAACTTATTGTGATTTTGTTTTTCTTGTTCTTGTTATTGTTGTTGTTTTGCTGTAACTAGTCTTTGTTTTAGCAAGTCTAGGGGTTTCATTTCTAATACTAATTGACTAATGAATAAACACGACACTTAACCCCCTAGACTTGCTAAAACAAAGACTAGTGACAACAAACAACAACAATAACAACAAGAAAAACAAAATCACAATAAGTTACCATTTATATTTGACTATGTTTATATACTTACATCATCTTTCCTGAGATCCAGGACTGCTTTCTTTTTCATCTGACTCCATAGGGTGTTGTTAAAGACAGCCCCGATGGATGCCTGGTGAAAGAACGTTATGTGTGGGTGATGGTCTAAACCATTTCTCACATCTAATAGTCCATATCCGCCAGTAAGCATCATGTCCTCATATAACAAGACCGAAAGTAGACGTGATACTTGAGATGTCATTAATGTCAAATATACTGATCATGTTCTAGTACGAACTCTTATAAATAAAAGAGATAAATATAACAAAAGGATGGACTATAATCATCTTCAGATTTAGTATCGAAATCTGACGGCTATGTGTGAATGCAATTTGCATTCCACACACCATTTTTGTCTTGGATATGACCTCATTGCTTAACAACATTAAAAGAAATTATTAGTAACACAGGTAGTTACGTAAAAACATCAATGAGATTGCCAAAAAAGATCAACCTATTAAACTAATTTGTTTTTTTTCTAATACAGTTATGTATACAAATTTAACAATATTTCAATACCTTGTATTCCGCAAGAGATGGCAACATATGTCATATGTGAAGGCTGCATAATCAGCGGGAAATGGAAATTTGGTCAATCTTTTATCGATTATGTTTTCTATGAACTTTTCTGAGACGTTAATTCCGTTATTACAAAATGTGCTTCTACTTAGATAGAGCGATAGTCTCTAAAAAAGAACATGACGCTCCTGCCCATAATCTTTTTGACCTCGGTAATATTCACCTGAAATTTAATAAAAAGAGAAACAATAAGGCTACAAAAATAATACAGTACTCATTTGTTAATCTATGCCATTTTATATGAATGAAAACTTATAGCCTACCATGCTTGTGTGTATATATATATAAATATGCAATAGTTATATCATACCCAAGCTTGCTAGACATCCCATTAGCATATGTCTGCGAATAATCTCTACTTTGAAGTATGTTGCAGTCTCCAACGACCCGCTTTGCAAAATCTTTATGGACTGACAATGCCAGCAGAATTCATCATCGCTTTAGGATTCAAGTCCAGAGATCCCACACGAGTGACAGAAGGTACTATTTGGTGGACCAACATCCATGGGATTGCTAAAACAATTCTCCCATTGTTTGTCTTTGAGGATCTTCACACCTACAATTGTAAAAGAAGCTCCTTTTATAACTCTCGTACTTGCTTCTAATATCTTTTTGCATTTCCAGCAAGATATGAGCTTATCATGGATCTCCAATGCGTCTACAGCAAGTGTGAGTTATTTCTTAGCTAAGTAATCTTCTGATTTCTCCATAATGTGGTGATTTGTTGAAACAAAAACGAACATAGGTTAGGATATTCAAGCTAAATCTGATGTAATAATATTATAAACATTAGTTTATTGTCAGTATTTTAGTATGATCAAGAGATTTGTTTGTTAGGCCTAAATCAACAGCTTAACTCCTTAAATTGTCTCAAAGTGATATTTAACCCATGCATATAGATAATACAAAGATTCATTTGTTAACCAGATATGTAAGGGCTTAGCTCATTAGTTAGCCTATCTTATTTTGAGACCATTATCCTTTTACACACAAGCCCCAACATGTTATGTATTCAACGAAACCTTGCACGTGCTAAATATCTAGAGGTCTATAATATATTTTAGGTACTATCAGCTCACTAAATATAAAGATATTGTAAAGATATTAGTGAATGACAAAACCATGCAATACATACCCAAAGCGACCCCAAAATGAATATTGAAAATCTCTAAATTATGCACGATAGAAATGTTCTTCCCACATAGCAAATACTCAATGGCC
The DNA here is from genome assembly GCA_025667525.1 of Glebionis coronaria. NCBI lineage: Eukaryota > Viridiplantae > Streptophyta > Magnoliopsida > Asterales > Asteraceae > Glebionis > Glebionis coronaria. Next base: position 630,928,732 of record CM046877.1, on the reverse strand, counting down.
TCGTCTGCATCATCCTCGATATATCCACACTGTATAACATCAAACACAGTTTTAAGTTTTAACGTAATAAAGATAAACTTTGGATAATGTGTAAACACAAAAAGATAAGAATTGCACCTGTAGACAGCTTTCTAAGAAGCTCTTAAGTATATTACAAGGAGTATGTATGTTTTTCAGGTCACTCAAACCCTCATTATGTAGTTGGACTTCTCTTGCCACCTCCTGGGAAAGTTTTAAGGTCTCGGTAAACTGTTTGCTCCTGAAAGTTCTATTATCTTCTCGGATGATAAACATTTTCTTGAGAAGTTTAAGACGCAGCTCATATGATTACTTGGAAAAAAATAGCCTAAACACAAACGAGTCCTCATTAGAAAAGATTTAAATATAGAGAAAGTTCTATTTGACAACAAAGCGATCAAAGGGAAGTATTTATATCAATATTTGATTTCTTTGGTGGTTAGAACGCCCAATTTTGGCATTTGCAGATCTTAGTATGTTTTTATTAATATTGTTCTTGGTTATAAGGGTAGTTCGATGGCTTCAAGGTGTTCTGTTCAGGTCAAAGTCATTAAGCCATTCAGGATATATCAGAACTAATATTAACTGTTCAGATTGCAGGAATAAAGCTTCTGTGAGACATCTTATTACTAAAGCTTCCCTGTCTTTGTAGTCTTCTGTTTCTCGTTTATTACCCAACAGGTTCTGGTCGAAGGTTGTTGCTTGAGTTTGATAACTAAATATATGATTGAATATAGCTATAGCTTGTGCCGTATTAATGTTTCGCTTATACAACCTTAGTGCATTTATGATTCTAGTATAGATATATCACTTATTGAACATGTGAGGAAATCCAACCTAAGCTTGTTAACTAAAAATACAGGATTCAATAATATGATATTTACCTGAATGATTGACCCATTTCGTATCATTGCTTCCGCAAGGTCATAATACATCTGACCAACGACAAACTCATTATAGTCTGAAGCATCCTATCATGGTATCATAAGATGGTGGATGCAAGATTAGCCGCATGTGTACAAACTTGGTCAATTTCTTCATTTGTTGGATATTCATTTCAATGGCCAATTTATTTTTCAATCCAACTGCATGTATTTCTTCCATGTTCTTTATCCAATGGTCCAAACGAGACCACGATTGATCATGAGCTGACAATTTATTGATAAAATCACCACAAATTGGAGAACCGCATATATCATGCGAAATTTTGTGTGATATCCAAAGGATGATACATAACTTCTTTAAATCACTATCCTTCAGTTTAGAGCAACAACTTAGCATCTTTTCATATATCTTGGAATGAAAATTCGTATTCCCCTGTATTCAAATGGATCTTTTAAAAGGAGGTATAATCATAACAAGATAACATAAATAAAAGTGAAGTTCAAAATGAACAAACCTTGAGTGATAATACATCATACACGGAATATAACAAGCCAAGATCATCCAGAGTACACATTTTTTTGAGAGACCAAAACATGATAGCATCTTTGATATCGGTTCTGTGTACACGAGAAGATGTAAAAGATGAGAGATAACTAACATGTAAAAGACATATTTTCTTTGTTTTGTTAATTATATATTTATGTTTCATATATCTACATATTTGGGTAAATTGATCTACATAACTAATATTTAGCCATGTTGGCCCATTCTTTGTTGTCATGGAAGAGAATTTTGATCGTATCCGATAGATCATCAGCATTCCCGGGTGTGGTGCCACTTGATCTTGCAAGGACTCAACTAAGGTACCAAGAATCCACATATTATCTATGGTGTTTGTGGAAGGTGGTTAGAATGAAATGAAGAGTAGGGTTTATGGAGGGAGAAGAAACAGTCAAAAAGGGAGAACTTTTAGGACAGAATAGATTTTGTAGGATTAATAATAGGTTGTGATGTACCATATTCAATATTGTAATTGACTTGCGGAATATATACAATTACAAAAGATTATTCTTCGTCATATGGGTTAAAGCCCAAAAAATGGGTCAATATGGCTAAATAGTAGTAAATACTAGTCAATATGAAATGAAGGGATTACACTCTAACAGAGATCACAAATAGTCAGAAGCTTCTCCTGTAATATGTCTCTTTCATCGCAAGCTTAGGCTAAACTTCTAGAAGAAGATGCACAAGTAGATACCGACTAGACTTGGTGTAATTCTACTATATAGGTCTTTTGTATTTTTTTAACCTTTCGGTGATTCTCTTATTTCTTGAAAAATTGGAAAACAGTTTATCCAACATGGCCTCGCTTCAGCGACTTTGTTATAAGTAATAAGCAAAGTCAACCAGATAGTCAGAATGAGCGAGAACAACCAAAATCAGTTAGAAATTATATTAAAAGGCTATATCTGATTAGAGTTAACACACTTTTATTTGTAAAGGACTTTTTTGGAACGACAATGATTATTAAAGGAGCATAGCAAGAAGTAAGCCAAAACAATTACAAATTTGTTTAACTTATTCTTTGTTTAAACGTATGGAATTGAGATTCAAAGCTCTTTTGAGATTGTTATATTTGTGAAGAGTTAAACCAGAGGGCTTCTAGCCTATGGGTACGCGAGTTTCCCACCAAGAGTGTCGGTTCAAATATTAAATGAGACATTGTGTAAAATTTAGGTTTGTGGATATATGTCTTGCCTAAAGAATATTACAAATATAAATTAAGAAAATTCATGTGATCGGTACCTCTGAATATGGAGCTGTCTGTTGTGTGTACAATGCACGCATAGAGTACACTTTTGCTAACTGGATGTGGATCTCTTCCTTGATTTTGTTATGCAACTCACTCCGTTTTCCCTTGTACAATACAATAAACGTATATGTTATGACATAAGTATATAGAGATGTGCATAATATAGCTTAAAAAAGGAGTATGTTGATGCAAGTTACCTCATTGTTGTCATTAACTTCATCAAAAGACCTGTCATCACCATCAGCTACATTAAATATATTTACGCCAAAAGGCTCAAACTTGAATGGTTCACACAAACTTGTTGTTGCACACAAGTTTTTCTAAACTAAAGAGACTGTTTGTACTTTCACTATGTGATGTACCCACGCAATCGAACGAACTACATTACCAGAACTTGAACAAGACTCATAAATCATAACACACTAATGGTTTATCAAGCCACTGGTCACCATGTTTGTTTCTTATGTATATATTTAAGGCCACTGCACTTTAGATGTCAAGCTTGTTGCTTTCCGGTGTATATCTACCTTGGTTTCGACCGGACCAGCCGAAAGTGTATACTTTATAGCGTCAGGTTAGATTCAACATTTGGGACACCAAAACCCAACCAAAACAACTCGACCAACCCGATAACAGTAACAATTATTATTTTCCCCCTTTCTTCATTTTTAACAACAAATGAATATATATCATATAATTTTTTAAAGTACTAGTGCTTACTCGGATAGAGGTATATGTATCTATTCAACAAGAGAAACTAGGTTGTTAAGATCTTCTTCAGACTTGCTACTTTCAAGAGCTTTCCACACTACCTCTAACAGATCCTGTAGCTCAGCTGGTAAATCACTTCGTACTATTGCTGTTAGTTCCTTAAATATTTCGAGCACTTCGAGCCTTCCATCTTCTGGATCGATCTTCAAAAGCTGGATAACGGACTCCATGGAAAGCTTATAGTGAAGAAAAGAGTAGATGAATAAATGGAGATGAAAAACGTAGATGAAACTTGAAAGATATATAAAGGGAAGAGAAAAGGTTAAAATGAGAGCCTAAAACAAAACCTAATGGTTCTTGATTTCCATTTTTATCTTCTACTTGCTAGGTCTTTAGACTGTACTTGAATCTGTTTTCTTACATGCAACCAGGTCATATCATGAACAGCTTTATATCATAAAGATTTTATTTCAAATCTCTTTGTAATAATGTTCATTTTTTCAATTAGTGGCGGACGCAAAAAATTGCATTATGTTTTAGAGTGTTAAATATTGGTTTTGAATGTCTAAGTGGGGGCAATTTGAGTTTCGAGTGGGAAGTATTTTTTAAAAAAACCTCAAACTAAGAAAAAATACATTATAATTTCGTATTTTTGGTCTTGTCATGAAGACCCTTAATTAGGCCCAAGAATATGGCAATAAGTAAAATATTTTCTCACCTAGTTGGCTAATTAGACGCCTAGACTTACATCATATCTTTATTCAACGATATGAAGAGCAACACTATGTTACTTAATTATCCTAAGTTAGACGCCTTTAATATTAAAAACTGGGACAAGAAAAACTAATTACCCCAAGCTTTTGTCAAACATGCTAACTTTTTAGTAACTTTTTCCTGTGTCTGGTAACCATAATTATTCTTAGTTTGCTTGTGCTCCAAGCTTTTGTCATATATACTTTGCAAGTCGCAAAACTAATTAACCCTACTTATAAAACACTTCTGCTAGATATTGTAAAGCAAATTAGAATTAACACGACAATCTAATCAGTGACGGGGTTTCTCCCTAAAATTATTTAGTGTTCTTAAACCTACTTTAGTTTATAAAATTTATGTTCCTCCTCGTTAATCGATTTCTCTAGTGAACATGGAAAAAGAGTTAACATAGAAGAAGAAATCGTTAACTTAGCTTAACATATAAAAAAAACTAGTTGTGTCCATGCACCTTCTTAACAAGTCGCTAACTTTTTAGTATGTACATTATAAAAAAAGTAGTATTAAAAACTGGGACAAGAAAACATACCAGATCGATCGAACGTTTGTTTTTGGACGATGGGAGGTTCCTGTGTCTTGGAATATTTATAGCCAAAAATCTATGTTTATTTTAAGAAAATATTACAATATTTTCCAATCTTATGATTATAGATATCTTACTTAACTTGGTTAGACCCGAAAATGTCGGGATGGACTGGTGTTGAACATGCAGCAGGGTCTGATCAACAACAGTTCGGTAAAGGAAAAGAAAAAGAGCGTGGCTCGTCTGGTACTTCAGATGACGGGGAGCAGGGAACGTGACGTCTCACGAGAAAGGAAACGGTTCATGAAGAGAAGTGGCCTGAGAAAAGGCATCAGGAACGTGAGAGGTCATGATAGGGAGTGTAGTAGAGACCACCATCGTCATAGAAAGGAAAAAGACAGGTATGCTGATCGATAGGTACATAGACGCTTAACCTGAATACGACGAGGAGTGGGACCGGAGCAGATCCTCTCGAACACATGGCAAATCACGAAAGTCTCATAAGGATGAGCACAGGTCTAGATCAAAGGATGCTGATTATGGGAAGAGGCGACGTGGTGTAACTGCTGAATAACAGTGTTTAGGGCTGTTTGCTTTTAATGGGATCTCATCGATATTTCATGAAACTTAAGCTTTCTTAGTTATGGTTTGTTTGCGCTCAACTGGCCTCTCTCTGAAGTTATCAAGAGTTGATATTCTTTATCAAGCTAGTGATTTTTGTCTTCTTTTGAACGGTAGGTTCGATAAGGAACTGAAGGTTTTCAGAGTTATGTTTTCTTTTGAGTTGCGGAAAAGCCAAATGGAGCTTGGGCATGAAGATGTAGGTGATGATGATGATCGACTTTTCTGATTTACAAGTGGAGCGTTGCTTCATCTTAGTTATTAAGACTTTTTTTTTAAATTATCATGTACTTGAAACTATGTTGTCTCGTGTTTCTGCTACTTAAGACTTTTATATCGAAAAAAGAAAAAGATTGGGCATGAAACGGTCTGCCCTTAACCCAACGTCCGGGTCATTAGGTATATATCTAGGCTGGTTACAGGTACTAGATTCCAGTTGTAGTCTTTCAACTTGACCGTGTCTGGTAGTTTTGATTCCTGAAAACGTAAATTTGTCTGCGTATTGGTTGAAAGACTTAACTCAGGATCGATATAACAAAAGAGTTATTTAGCCACTAAACACGGGCCGTTAGAGGGTATCCTATTTTAGAATTTTGCTGTCCAGGTATTCGGGTTCAATCTGATACCCGAGTTTATGTCAAGGTTGTGAGAAATAACAGGTAATTCCACAAGATATGCACCTTTAGTACAAAGCTATTTGTTCTGGTCTGCAATTCTGGACCAGAACACATGTCAAAAGTTTCGAAAAGCTTATATCGACATCTTGTTTGTGTTTACATGATGCTCGTAGCCCACGCATTATCAAGTTAGTCAGACGGGCGCTATTTTTTCTTGTAAGATCGTTTTTGCCTGTCAAAAGATGCCGAAAATTGGATTCAGATACATTATGGTTAAACTACAAAATTAAAACCACAAACTTTTGGCCGATTTGACATATGTGTGGCACTCCCAACAAAAGACTAGTAGTAGCTGATGTTTAATCATATTAAAAAGTAAAACATTGTCCGACAAAACCATAAAAATCATAGAAAGAATACACGATTCCAATGAAACAAAGTTACAGACTTGGCAAATGTTCCAATATTGTTACTTAACTCGATGGTGTTGAGACACATGCCTTCAATACCATTAAGGGTTGATTCAAAGTTCTTAAGGTTGCTGCTTGAAGTATTCTTAGAAATGAGTCGTTTCTGGTCTGAGGATATGACAGGTGAGCTTCTTTGGGCTGAGCTTGAACCTCTAAGAGCACCAGGGCTTGCATCTGCTAAACGCGTTCAATTCTAGCCACGGAATGCTTTTCTCAAAGAGCTGGGTCGAGTGCGCAAACTTGCCGACGTCACCACCATCAGAACCACTTCCATTGCCACATCCACCATCACCACCCCCATCCCACGATTTCCAAGAATTGATTAGGTTACCGGACGAAATTGATAAGTGACTTTCGAAGCTTCACCCATCTGCAGGTCTTGAAACTTGCTAAGACAAAAAGCTATATATTTAACCGATCACATGTTTCACCATCCAAATTTTAACTTATTTAACGTCTTCAATGTCTCTCACACTTTCGCAGGCCTTGGACCCCGCTGCCATAACCATTTGACGACTATCATCTCCATTCTGATCCAATGCTTCTATCTTCTTTTTATTATCATGATGTAGAAACTAAACTGAATCCTTAAACTTGAAGCTTATAAATTACTGATCAAAATTAAGGGTATTGTGCACCTCTTGTTGATTTGAAAGCTATCAGACAATATCTCGAACCTTAAAAATTAAGGGTTCTTATTGTTTTGTTTTGTGAGGAAAGAGACACGTGTGAGGTTGTAAGTTTCATGACTTTGGGAGAGATGGTGTTAGAGGGGGCGGAGTTGCAACGCCGTGGCTCCCCGTTGTTCGGTGTTGGTCTGCGTGACCACACCGTGGTCGACGGCGTGAAGGACGCCGTTGCCCCACCCACGGGTGTGGAAAGCTCACCAAATTTCCAAAACCCCTTTTTACTTTTACAAAACATCTTTTTTTCAAATAAAACATACCTCTTTTAAGTTTTATTAATATTGAATTGAGATTTATTGAATCAATATTCCGAGTTGCAGTTTTCCATGTTGCAGGTTTTGGCGAGAGGTTGAAGAGAAGGTATTTCACGTGAAGATTTTAAAGATAAGAAAAGGTGACCATTGATTGGTTGGTTACTTTTTAATCATGTGTGTGAGAATGTGCTAATCGTATATAATTTGTTTATTTTATAAATAATTTTAAGTTGGTTTTTTACTTTTGGTTCAATATTAAAACAAACGTGGGTTGATTTTTTTTCGGTAATGTTGATTTTATTTTATTTTAGGATGTAATGATGTTTTATAAATAAAATAAATTATGATTTGAATAAATTAATTATTGAGGGTAGTTTATGAAAATAACTGGAAAAATTGGTGTGTTGGTGTGGAAATAGTGTGATGATAAGATGGGGTTTTTTTTGTGGATGTGGAAGTGAAAAAACTAATGTGACGGGGTATTTTTTGGTGTGGGATCACTCCATGCCCTCTTATAGTAGATGAAAAGAATAAAAAAGTAGAGATAATAATAAAATAATGCAAACACTGTTGCTAAGCTGTTTGTAAGTATAAGTTATAATATGTTATAATTTAACCATTTGAGGATGGGTTAATAAAAAAATTATTTTTAAAAGGTGGGGTGAACGAGCGGTTGAGAGGGGTAAATGAGCTTTTTTTTAAATAGCACCAACGCGTATTGACGCATTAACACGACATGACATCCAACGGCGTTGGCCAAAAATTAATGACGATACCATAACATTGAAATACGTTACACCAACGCCGTGCTTGGCGTTATAATACCATAAGCCTTTAGTGTTCGTTTAGCCACTACACTTGTCTTGATAACTAGTTTAAACCTTTTTCAGATTCGATTAGTAACAAAATCACTAACCTATCTAATGGTAATAATACTACTTACAAATATCAAAAACCTTGTATCATCGTTTTGTTTAAAAACCAAAATCACTAACCTAAATTTTGGCACAAACTACAACTCTTTAAGGCTAAAATCACAAAAGTCTTAGACAAGTACTTAAATGAATCTACAAGGTACAACTGATTAATGAACAGAGAAATACCCTCAAATAAACCATAAACAAATGTTAATCATTTATTTTTTACTAAAAATAAATTACTTGCTTGTTATTTATTTTTTTAAATAAAATATTTTTTGATAAATCGCTAAACGACAACTAATGTACTTTTATCTTTCGGTAAATGAGCACATCGATATATATTTTTGATGAACTTTTTTTGGTTTTTTAAAAATCATTTTTGAAAAAAACATATGATTTTTTCAGATGTGATTTAAAAAAATAGTAATAATAAAAAATATAAAGATGTGTTATTATATAAAAAAAAATTATTTTTTGTTGTGATGGTATGTTTTTCTTTGTATAGCGATTGACAATTTATGAGATATTTTATATTTGGACAAAAGCTAATATACGTAACATATTTTTTAAAAAAGATCGGTCTCGCTAATGTAATATGTAAACAACCAAACTCGCTAATATACATTCAAAATATATTCAATCTCGCTAACTTCTCAAATAAATTTACTAAAATAACCATGTGTTCTTCCACTTTTCATTTATTCTTCAATTTATAATAGGGTTAAGTTCATATATTGGTAATATACTATTTATCATTTACACATCTAGGTAATGTACTATTTTTATTACTAATATCGCTATAAAAACCGGACAAACTTTTCCAATATAGGTAATGTGACCGGTTAGGACAGGTTACAACTCGAAAGTAAGAACAAACGCTTCATTTTTTCATCTTCATCTTTTCATCTGGAACAAACGCTTCATTTTTTTCATCTGAAACAAACGCTTATTTGTTTTTTTCAAAAAATCTTAAAAAACAAGAATCTATACTCGGATATAAAACCAATAATCGAGATCCATGTAGTTGCATTTACCATCAAAATGTTCACGAAGGGTTCCGTCACTAACATACTTTAGCATGATAATACGCTCACCAGCATGATCGATGTAACCATAAAATCAGATTTAGATGCTCGATCTATGATAATGTTATAATTTCATTTTTGAACTCCAATGGAGCCCCGTGGTCATAATTGTCCTCCCACTAAAAAAACGTAAATAATTAATAGATACTTTTTAATACCCCATGGAATTTGAATTATAATGCTTTGCTATTTAAAAACTTTTATATATTCCAAATACCATAATGCTGATAACTTGATCGCGTTGCTTTAGAATCACAAGATTCGATTCTTGAGAGTTATTTGACAAGCACACGCGTATTAGATATTTATATCAGACATTAGCAAGAAATTTACAAGCTAATGTAATATGTAAACAATAAAGCTCGCTAATATATATTCAAAATATTTTCAATCTCGCTAACTTCTCGAATAAATTTACTAAAATAACCATGTGTTCTTCCACATTTCATTTTTTCATCAATTTATAATATCTAATGAATTGAAAATAATTATTACAAAAAGATAACTCGAAAAAAATATTTCAAAAATAAATAATTTCGAAAAAGATTTTAAAAAATTTAATTTATTTTCGAAAATAATTAATTTCAAAAATACAAAATCGAAAAAAAATCGTAAAAGACTTAAAACATTCATTTATTTTCGAAAAAAATAATTTAAAAAAATAAAATCGAAAAAGATTTTAAAAAATTTAATTTATTAAAAAAATAATTTTTTAAATAATTCAAAAGGAATTAAATCGAAAAAAATTTTGAAAAATGTTTTACAAAATTTAGTTTATTTTCAAAAAAAATTACTTTCAAATAAAATAAATCGAAAAATGTTCAAAAAATATTTAAAACTTTAGTTTGTTTTTTTAAAAAAAAATTCAAAAACTAATTTAAAAAAAAAATAATTTCAACATAAAATAATTTCCAAAAAATAATTTTGGAATAACTAATTTCAAAAAAATCTGAAATTAAAAAATTTTAAAATATCAAAAAACTTTTAAAATTTAAATTTTCAGTTTTTTTAAAAACGAATTAGATTTTTTTAACTTAAAATAGTTTTTTAATCTTTTTTGACACTACATTTTTTCAAAATTAATATGTTTTTTTTACTATAAATTTTTTTAATGATGTGACTTTTCAAAATTAATAACAAAATTAGTTGGGAAGAAGAAGGGGAATTTAGTCAAATCCTTTATAATGACCGGTTAACTCAGTCATATTAGCGATATCGAACATATTTTGAATATATATTAGCGAGTTTAGTTGTTTACATATTACATTAGCGAGATTGATCTTTTTTGTAAAATATATTACGTATTTTTATCTTTTGTTCTTTATATTTTAGTGAAGTGAGAGATTTATTCAATTAGATAAAATAAATGAACGAGTTAAAATTTGCTCATTACATCTATATATGCTAAATATTAGATTTATATTTTCTCGATGAAAATCACAAAAGTTCTATATAAGTTAAAAATCACTAAAACCCATAGCTCTACATACTTTAATGTGTAACATACAAATATATAATGCATCCATTAATACCCTCGAATAAAATCAAACATTTTGCCACTAGAATCACAAATATATATAAATATATAAAAAATATATATATATATTAATATAATTTTGTTTTCCGGTTGTAACTTTTAAACACATATTCAATCTAAAAACCGAGTTTATTGTTTCGCTCGATCTGTTTTGGTAAATTCGATTCAATCATTAGTGCGGTGCTATTGTTTTCAGTTCGATTCGGGTTTAGTTTTCATTTTATGCAATTTATTTGGTTTTCTTGACACCCCATAAAGCATAACATAAATGGATAAAGTAAATTTAGTTTATCCAATAATGCAATTTATTTGGTTTTCTTGGGCTTATTATTTGGTTTAAAGGAGGAGAAAAGTTTTTTTGGAACCTTGTTTTTTTGGTGGAAACCAAGGGACTTATCCTCACCCTTCATTTGCTTTTGATCTAATGACGAAGATTAATCTAAGATTTATTTTAATTAAACCAATTTTCTCCGAACTATATAATTCATATATTTTTTATTCTTTCATTTGGCTCTCACCTTTTTCACACAGTTAAATATGTTTCCCTGACTCTTCTTCCACTGACCACCACCATCATATCAATCACCATCATATCAATCACCATCATATCAATCACATGTCTACTTTTGTAGCAAACCCCTAAAAGTGAGTCATCTTAATTTTATAATCAAGTTTATATATGTGATCTTTGTTTATATGGAGATTATAGGTTAGGTTTTGATCTAATTTTTGTCACAATATGAGTGTTTGGGAATTAGAATTAGATGTGTATATCGGAACTTCTTTTGATAGAGTATAGCTGTGATCGAAAGAGAAGCATAATTTTTGTGGTTTGTCATTCGAGTTATAAACGATAGCGTCAGATGTTTATATGTGTGTAGGGGGTTTATTGTTCATACGTATATATATATGTGCATATATGTTTACATTCAATCATTGATGGTACGGTGGTTTGTATAAGGGTTTAGTTTGCAATTCCATTTTTAGTTTAATAGGATTGATCTATGGGGGCTCACTATCGTCTCCAATACTAAGATTTTGTTTAGCTTAATTAGCATATGTTTGTTGTTAATTTTATCTATGTTGATATTGATAGTTTATTTGGGTAAAGGGGACTCACCCCGGTAAAAAATTGATATTGATAGTTTAGGTTAGGGTTAGTATTGTTTTGTGACAATGGCAGTGTTTGGGAGCTAAAGTTGGACATGTGTGTAGTAAAAGGTAACTAGCGATTAAAGCCGTTATAGGACGAGAAACTTAGGTTTTGTGGTTCGTGATTCGAGTATGAAGTGATAGTGCGGGTTGTTGCGACTATATTAATTCTTATTGTAGTGATCGATTTTGTAAATTTAGTTGGACTATAGTTGTGTAATAATGTTTCATATCGGTATTAGGATGAGGACTTGTAGCAATTCCATCAATGGGGACTAGGGAAGCAAGACTGATAGTCACCCCGAAAACTTCAAAACTCATACAGTTGAAGTTATCAATAGTTAGTACTCATATATGTGTACTTCATGAAATGCTAAGCAAACTTCTTTTGTTTCTAACGATTGGTGTGTTATTGTTCGCTGGTCCTCTTCGTCAAGGTATAGTGTTTTTTGTGGTTTGCTTCTAATGGGATCTCATCGATGAATCATGAACCTTAAGCTTTGTTAGTTATGAGCCTTAAGTTATGTGGGAAAAATCAACTTGTTATGTTCTGCCTGTAGTTACAGTTATTGGTTAAGTTTGTTGAATATAGAGAATTAAACTTAAATTTATAGTAACTTTGCGCTTTATCATCAGCTTGTTCTTGGATTTTGTGAATCATAGTCGTATATCAACTAAAGCTGAAAGAAGGAGATACCCTTTCCGGACTAACTTAGGTTTTACGCGTCTAACTGATTACCTTTGGTGTTTAGAGGTCAGGTCTTGTTTGCAAGGTTGCACCGAAACGGTAACGGAACGGGGATACAGGAGCGATACGGGAACAGGAATCGGCAAAAATAAAAAAATCAAGATACGGGATCGGCATGGATACGACAATAAAAATATATAAAAAATAAATATATTATAAAAAATCCGACAGTGGAAGATGATGCTTGTGTTTGTTATGTTGTATTTTGAGAAGAGGAAGACATAATGGTGGCTATTGAATGATGATTCCTTGATGATAAATAATGGATAATAATAACTGATAAGATGTATCGTTCGCTGAATGATGAATCATTCTGTTGTATTAGTATACCGTATTTATATCATTAAGAACCATAAAAACTCTAAAAAGTAACATACGGGCCATGAAACTGGGCTTAATAATACGAATCGTTGCCAGAGTCGGTAGTGGCGGATCCAGGATGTTGAATCATATGTGACACGATTTTTTGCTCTCTTTTTTCTTGGATATTTTTTAGCTTTTGTTGTTCATGTATTTGGTAAAACTAATTCTTTTTGTGTGTTTTTAGACATTATTTAGGATCTATTTGATATTAATATCTACATTGATTATTGAAATAATCAAAATGACATTTAAAAAGAACGTGACTTTAAATATTAATGTACATACGGAGTATATGAGCATGGTTATTATTTCATAAAATTATAAATGAGTTCTTGAGTTTTTTACAGCACATTTTTTGTTTTGTTCCAAATCAAAGAAATTTCATAATAGGCTTTGTTTTGTTCCAAATCAAAGAAATTTTATAATGGGCCAAGTTTTTGCCAGTAATAAAGGTTAAAAGGACTAGAATACAACATACAAGAAAAGTAATGTCAGATGACCCCACATATTGCTCACCACACGTTTTTGTTTTATAAATTATGGGTCATCTTCTCCATCACATATATATAACTCCATTAAACAACATCCAAAACTTCATCTTCAACGATTTTCATCTTTATTAACGATTGATACATGACTCCATCAAAACTATATGCACTTCTGATTTCTATCTTCAAAGAGCTATCAATTTTCAAACGAAACTACACTTCATACGCTAAAACTATGTGTGGCACGTGCCACACGTAACCACCAGTTAGATCCGCCCCTGAGAGTCGGTCAACAAACGCTCCCTTCGATTTAGAATCGGTCAAGATTCGATCCTGAGCCGAATCAGATCCCGATCCCGACCCGTTCCCAAACGGATACGCCACCTTTCTGGGCGATCCCGTGCATCATAGCTTGTTTGGACAAAAGAAATGGTGGTGGTGGACCGGAGCCTAATGAGGTTACAAACAGAGATGGAGTTATTATTGTTGATCATGGATCATGTAGAAAAAAATCTAATCTTATGCTAAGTAAGCAAAAATAGTTTATGCTATCAAAAATTAATGAATTTAGGTGCTCTTTGTCTGTTACTAAGACAGTGTTTACCTGATGACTGGCATATCAGTTTGTGGCAGCGTTTGTGGAGAAAATTGGGTATCCAGTTGTAGAAGCTGCTCATATGGTACTTCTTCTGACCTAACAGTCTTGGTATACTTTTTCCCTTTAACAAGCTTACTTATAACCAATGGTCCAATGGATATGCCTAAAAGTGTTTGGATATGCCTAGATGTTCTATTTTTTCCAATGTAAAAAGGAACTAGCAGAACCATCAACAATAATCAATATAACATGCCTTTCGTTCATTGTTCAAAAGGATGTAAATCGTGTTATAGTAATCCCTTTTTTTCTCGTGGATGACACTAGCATCAGGTATAGTCAATACACTTTCTGTTATCATAGTTTTTGTCATCTGTAAGACTAAAGAAGTACTAGTAGTTAGCATAATGAGCACTTGTTGTTGTAGGATATCCCTTCATTAACTGCTGAAGCTGCAAAAGACTACCCTTGCGTGTCATATATGGTAAATGTACCTCTGGTACTGCATCCGCTTCTTGTGGTACAAAATATACTCAAAAGTTATCTTGAAAATTTAATTTTTTACTAATTTTTTGAATAGTGCAAACGATCCATGTAAGTTTTTCCAACACACTCAGCTGAAATTACCAAAATAAATTGCTTTCACGACTCGGGTTCGCCTGTTATTACAATTAATGTTAATATTCAATCTTGCTAATTAGTCATATGATCATATCCTACGTTATTGAAATGATGAGTTTTCATGCATCTAAGGAGCACAATGTATGAAGAACTTAGTGTTATAGATGTATTGATTGTGTTAGTTTTTTCCAAATAATAGGACACATTTTACGTTTTTACTTGTAAAGAAATGAAAATTCGAACCAACAAAGGATCATCACTATAATCATCATAAATGGAAGAAGAATCTGCAAAAATGCTGTGAAAGGACGAGTAACTCAAGTACAAAAAGAACTATAAAAACGAAATTGATGAGATGCTTGTCGCTGATAAACAACTACAAAAAAAAACTTACTTATGACATGCAGAAGTAAGAAATCCTGAAGGCAAAATCCATAACTGATGAGGTTGTTAGTAAGGGCAAGGGCATAAGTGAAATTCACTCTCAACACGAGCTTAAAAGTAAGTTCAGCTATGGCTGGTGCAGGGGCTATTAGTAGGGGCAAGGGCATAAGTCAAAGTATGTTCTAAGGGATGTGAACCAGGGTGCAGCCACCCCAAACACTTATTGCCATGAATGTGTCGAATCTTACGTCAGTCTCTGGGTACAAGGGAAATAAATCGGCTGTTATGCTCGAGTCTCTAAGGACAAGACAATGTTTTGACTCGGATGATGAGAGTTGACTTTAGATAGTCCAGTTTGTTAGGTAGTGAAGATAGTTATGTAAGCTAGAATATGAGTGCAGTTAACAACTTGTATAAACTCTGCTGCAAAGTTTTAAGAACTGTTCTTTGTAACTGTTAGTAGCTACTGTGTTGTAATAACTAGTCAGATACTCAAATAAGTCAGTCAGGTTGTAAGGTTCATAGCGTTTGAAGTTGCGCTTGGGTCCAATCGTCATGTAGTTTGCAAATATTTATTGGTTTCAAAATAATACTACTTCGTAGCATGTAATATCCATTTTTTCAACGTATTCTACTTTAAACGGTCATTTGAATGGTATGTATAGCATCTTTTGGGAATGCAATATTCGTACTACTAATATTTTGAAATGTAATGGTTTTTTATTGTCATAGCTTTTGGCTTGTTAGGTTGATGTTACTATGCTTTTTTCATTACTTGCCACGTTCCTGGGCATGTCCGTTCTTAATCTTACAAAATATACACATTTTGTATTTAAAAACATTAAAAAAAATCAGGTAAATTGGGTAGACCCGAACCTGAGTTACCAATATATTCAACTCGATACCCGATTAAGTATTTGGGGTATTTCACCAGAATATGCTTAAAATTCAACGCACGACCTCGCTCACTATATGACATGTCTAAAAATACTTGTATTTCATAAACATATTTAATGTCTAATATCATTTGTGATATTTATTAGATAACATGACTTCTGATGTTTTATAAACATAGTTAATATCGAATATCACTTGTGATATTCTAAAAATAAATAAGTATGCTAATATCAGTTGTGATATTTAATAAAAATAGTTATATATGTTGGTACTTTTTGAAGTTGTTACGGTCTTTAATGAAATATCGCAAGTGACATTAAAAGGCTAAAGCGTATACTTGTTTGTTCATGAATTATCACAAGTGATATTAGACATTAAATATATTTATAAAATATCACAAGTGATATTAGACATTACATATGCTTATGAAATATCTCATGTGATCAAGGAATATGTTATACTAATTTTGGTAGGTGATAAAGGGAATATGTTACACTAATGTAGCTAGTTTTTACATACGAGTAATATCACACGTGATAAACCAATAGAATGAAACACGAGTTTAGATATTCGATAGTGTCATGACACAAGAGATAAATAAGTGTCACTTATAAAATATCAAAATCAATAAAAAGGATGCAAACTATGAAAATTGAAACTCGGGGTAGAAGATAACACTAGACATAAGTTTCATTCAAACGACAATAATACATATCTTGTACTTGTTTAATGCTGTGAATGGGAGCAAAACCAATGAAATATCAAAATGTGATATTAAAGGTTAAAAAACACTTAGTTTGTTTTAGAAATATCACACGTGATGTTATACATTAGTTATTTTATAAAATATTACAAGTGATGTTAAACATGAACTATGTTTATTAAATATCACAAGTGATATTAGACATTAATTATGTTTATCAAATATCACAAGAGTATTAGACATGTCATATAGTAATAAATATCACAAGTGATATTAGACATTAAATATGTTTATAAAATATCCCAATGATATTAGACATGTCATATAGTAACAAAATCACACTTATATTAGACATAATAATGTTTATGAAATATCTGTATTACACATGTCATATAACAAATATAGCAAATGATATTAAAAATTATTTATGATTATAAAATATCACAAGTGATATTAGAAATATCATATGACCAATATCACAAGTGATATTAGAGTTTTATGAAATATCACAAGTGATATTAGACATGTCATATAACAAACATCACAAGTGATATCAGACATTAACTACGTTTAAAAAAATGCACAAGTGATATGAGACATTAACTGAAACATCACAAGTGATATTAGACATGTCATATAACAAATATTATATGTGATATTAGACATTAAATATATTCATGAAATATCACAAGTGATATTAGACATGTCATATTACAAATATCACAAGTGATATTAAACATTAACTATGTTTAAGAAATAACACAAGTGATATTAGACATTATCTATGTTTATAAAATATCTCAAGTGATATTAGATCTATCATATAAAAATATCACAAATAATAGTAAATATTAAATATAACAAGTAATACTAAACATTAACTATGTTTATGAAATATTGATATTAGACATGTCATAAACAAATATCACAAATGATATTAGACATGTGAAATTAAAAATATCAAAAATACTATTACACATTGATTATTTTATGAAAGATCACAAGTGATATTAGATATGTTTCTGAAATATCACAAGTGATATTAGACATGTAACGAAAGCAATAGCAGCACACAATGAAATTTTAAGCATATTCGGTCGAGTTAGATGGGTCTAAAATTTTATTCGGGTTCATCAACTTACCCCAAATACCAAATAGGGTCGAGTATCTGGTTGAAATTTTGGGTGAATCGGGTCCGGGTCGAACCGATTAACCCGAATAAGAACTTTTTATAATTTTCTATTCTAGATTTTATATATTTTTAGTCTAATTTTTTACTTTTTAATTCGAGATTTTTTTACCTTTGACCCATTTTACGATTGATTCGGGTTCTCGAACCCGAATTGACCTGAATCTAAATCATTCCTGAATTTTAAAAAGAAGGATGCGCTTGATGTGCTTCGATGCAATAAGGTCAAAAAGCCGAAGCGAAAGCACGCGCATCGCATATGCGAGGAAACAAAATTTTTTAAGTACTAGGATCTGGGTGGTTCATTTATATCCTTTTAATTTGAGGTTTGTCAATAAAGGAAAAAGGTAGGCATGAGATTCATTCGAATTAACCCCTTCAATAGTTCTAATGGAACTTGATTTAGATGTACTCATCCATTACACAATGGTTTATACTTGGATTCATGTGAAGCTAATGAACAAGCGCAACTAAACAAACAAAGGAAAAAACAGAGAGTATGACTTATATTTAGATCCGCATATACCCCTCATCCAAGTTTACTAGTTTAGTAGTTGCATTTATCCACTTCATAAATGTACAATCTTTTGGCAATTTCAAGGACGTTTAACAACCAAATTGTTCCATTCAAATTAACATTTAACACGAAATAACGTCACCTGGTTGTCAAGTTTGCTTCTAAATTTTGCATTTTTTCTTGTTAGTTGTAGACTGCTAACCAGACAATAAACTATCATCAACACCAACTGGTTTATCATATATGAGTCTACCTCATCGTGCGTTGCTAAAGACTTTTCATTTAAAACACATTCTCCATCCTTTACGATCTATCAGCGTATCTCGCCGGTTTTGGGAATCGAATGGCTTCACACTTTGGGGCCAATAGTGGCTGATTTTTGGTCCCGTGTATGATGTTTCACCACAACAAACAACTCATTATGCTAACGGGTGATTCAGCAATGGCCCCGTTGTCATTTTCTCAGTTCACTTGTTTAGTTGAAACAGATTCTATTGCATCAATACACTCCCTTATATGTTCCCCAACAACAATAACTGCCACTCCAAATTTCTCCACATTTCCTGTAGACCTGCAAAGTATTTTACAATCCTACTCTTCCATTTTTGACTCCCCTCATGGCCTCCCTCCTTCACGTACTCACGATCATTACATTCACCTTGACCCTACTTCTAAACCCGTTCACAAAGACCATATCGATACCCTCACTGTCAAAAGGAAGTTATGCAACAACTAATTATCGATATGCTCACAAAAGGGATCATTAGACCAAGCAGTAGTCCTTTTTCTTCACCTATGCTATTGGTTCAAAAAAAATATGGCACATGGAGGTTTTGTGTCGATTACAGGGCATTAAATGTGATAAAAATTCCAAACAAGTTTCCTATGCCTACGTTTTCCCCATTTTTGAAACTAGTAACAAGTTTCGTCCCTATTTTGGATGCATCCTAGGTTATCAGTTTACAGTTTATCAGGTGAATGTGGTGTGTGCTCTACATCCTTCACATTGGAGTTGATCCCTCCACCCAGCACATTATTTAGAGGTCACCCCTCTACAGCATGACGAGGTCACCCCTCCATGTATTCATGCAGACGTTGTTACAGCACATGATCTATATAAGCTCTTGGCATTTAAAATACAGTAATTGCATGTTTTCAGATTAAACAAATAATAATTCAGCTTTACTTTTATTAATCAGACTTATCAAAACATACATAGTTTTCCGCTGCACTTTACATATCAGACTTATAGCTTCAGTATTTGTCATCTGCTTCATTTCAGTACTTCTTATCATGTTTTATATCCGTTCACTGGACGTTATGCTCAGCCGTAGTTCCTTTCATGTTCTAACGACAGGTACACCAGGACGCTCTTAGGATTCTGAGAGTACGTGCATTGGATGGAAGCTATCCAGACTTCTTTACTTTATGCACTTCATACATTTATTTGCTTGTTTGGACTTTATTCAGTCCTTTCTTTCAGTATTTAATTTTCATGCTTTGAGCTTATGTTTAGATTATCGATGTTTGATTCCGGTATTTCTTTTATGGTAAGTTAATGTTTTAGGACATTTACCTTATATGATTTGATGACACGCCATAAATACACGTAACAGTCCACTTATCCAAGTGGGGTGTTACAGGTGCGATCTATGTTTAATCTGACAACTTTACCTTTATCCTTTTGGATTATGCTTTAGAGTCTGTTGTTCGCATTTTAAATATGGTTCCCACAAAGAAGGTCGATAAGACACCATATGAACTTTGGCATGGCAAGAAGCCATATTGTCTTATTTAAAGGTCAGGGGTTGTGAGGCGTATGTGAAACGTGTCTCAGGCGATAAAATCCAACAACGATCTATAAAAAGTATTTTTGTAGGATACCCTAAGGAAGCTATGGGTTACTACTTTTATTATCCACCTGAGAACAAAGTGATTTTTGCTAGGTATGGAGACTTCCTTGAATGTGATCTTGTAAATCAAGAATTCAGTGGGAGAAATTATGATCTTGAAGAGAGTCATATAGATACATTACCTTCTGAAAACACTAGAGAAATACCTCCTGTAGAACCAGAAAGTCTGGAGGTTCCACCGGAATTAGTTCCTCTGCGTAGATCCGCAAGGATTAAAAACGCAAATAGCAATATATGTCTTAATATAGAGGATGATGATGAAGTAGGGGATTATAGAACTGTTGGTTTGTCACCTGAGGTGGTTCTTGACTATTTTATAGCGGGTCTTAAAGCAGAAATTCAAAGCGAACTAGCTATTCTCGAACCTCCAACCTTGTATAGAACGGTTGGATTGGAAAAATTGATTGAAAATATGATTAAAGCAGAACGTATTGCAAATGTTAAAAAGCCTACTACTTTTTCACCAAACCAATCAATCACCCACTCTACCCCTCATATATTCCCTACGCCTCCCAACTTGCCTCAGCAACCCATTAAACACTAACACAAAATGAGCATCAAGAAAGGAAAAAGAAAGGTTTGTGTTTCAATTGTTATGAATTGTATCGGGTGGGACACAAATGTAAAACGCCACATATTCTACTTCTCATACCCGATGATGTGGACCAGGCCTTATTATCAATGGAAAATATAGAACCCGAGCATCAACCACCTTTGCCTCTATCTTTGTTAACCCCATCACCTCGTCCTTCAGTAGCTATACCACATGACAGTTCCAATGACATGTCTCCTGAACCAATTTTATTCCATATCTCGGTTGTTGCTTATTCAGGTTCTGGAAACATGAAAACACTTCGCATCACTTGAAGTTTAAATGGTCTTCAAGTAACGGTACTTATTGACTCTAGAAGTACACATAATGTTATGCAAACTCGAATTGTAGAATTTCTAGAGTTACCCATAGTTGCTACACCTGCATTCCAAGTTATGGTAGGCAATGGAGCTAAGATTGATTGTTCGGGTAAGTGTTCAGATCTCTCACTTGTCCTTCAATCAAACACTATGGTTGTTTCATGTTATATTTTACCAATACAAGGAGCTGATGTCGTTTTGGGAATCGAATGGCTTCATACTTTGGGCCAATAGTGGCTGATTTTCAGTCTCCTGTATGATGTTTCACCATAACAAACAACTCATTATCCTAACGGGTGATTTAGCAATGGCCCCGCTGTCATTTTCTTAGTTCACTTGTTTAGTTGAAACAGATTCTATTGCATCAATACACTCCCTTATATGTTCCCCAACAACAATAACTGCCACTCAAAATTTCTCCACATTTCCTATAGACCTGCAAAGTATTTTACAATCCTACTCTTCCATTTTTGACTCCCCTCATGGCCTCCCTCCTTCACGTGCTCACGATCAATACATTCACCTTGACGCTACTTCTAAACCGGTTTCACAAAGACCATATCGATACCCTCACTGTCAAAAGGAAGTTATGCAATAACTAATTAGCGATATGCTCACAGAAGGGATCATTAGACCAAGCAATAGTCCTTTTGCTTCACATGTGCTATTGGTTCAAAAAAAGATGACACATGGAGGTTTTGTGTCGATTACAGGGCATTAAATGTGATAACAATTCCAAACAAGTTTCATATGCCTACGTTTTCCCTATTTTTAAAACTAGTAACAAGTTTCGCCCTATTTTGGATGGCTATTAATTTTTTCGTTAAGTTTATTTATTATAGGGGTATTTATGTCTTTTCTATTTCATTAACTACAACCCATAAAGTCACAATTTCTTTTTTCTTTTAATTCTCTCTCTCTCTCTCTCTCTTATCTAAAAACGCCGAAGAAGAATTAAAAAAGAGATCTACAAGAAAAAGAAATGGTTCAGCTAACAATTACAAAAACCTTTGTTTGGTTTTACTTCATATATATACATCCTCTCTCAAGAAAGAACTAAAGCTATCATCAAATCTTAACAAAACCTCATCTAATTTTGATTTTGATTTGACTCAACATGTTTAAACGTTGTTGGGTTCACTAATCTTTTTAAAATCTTAGTAAAGATATTTTGTAAAATATTCAACTATAAATATTTATTGATGGGTCTTTTAAGTAGAAGTCACCTAAGTAACACCACAAAAGATCCACCACCACATCTGCCATTTTCTCCGGCACCAGATCCGCCTATTAAAAAAACCAAGCCCACCGCTAGACACATAGACATTCCAAATACTCAGATCTGGAACGAGGGAGGTGCTTTTTGAGTTTTTTTGCAAGTGCTAGCGATGACGTATGGGTGTGAGGGTGGTTGGGGGTGGGTGGCTCTAAGTATTGGCTGTTGGTGTGGGAATGTTGTGATTGTAATGGTGGATACACTCAAATCTGGAACACGTGTGATGGTTTTGAGACAGTCAACTTTTTTAGAAACTCACAACTGAAAATTTGGTTTTGAAAAATAGAAGTGATGAAGCAGATCTAGATCTTGATTTGTTTTTTTTGGGAGATAAAGGAGATTGTGGATAAAGTCGGTTTGAAAACATTGGGTAGAAGTCCGTGTGACTTTAGGCGTGTTGTTTTATTTTTTAATATCACTGGTCCAAATCCTACGCTAGAATAAACCCATATACCAGATCCTAAGCCAGAAAACCCGTTTGGGTTGCCGTTTTCGTTGTCGTTTATGTTGAGGAGGTCATTGAAGCCTATGAGTTTTTTTAGGAAAATGGTGGAGCATGGTAAGTTGCAGGATGGAGAGAGAGAGAGAGAGAGAGAGAGAGAGAGAGAGAGAGAGAGAGAGAGAGAGAGAGAGAGAGAGAGAGAGAGAGAGAGAGAGAGAGAGAGAGAGAGAGAGAATTAAAAGAAAAAAAAAATAATGTGACTTTATGGGTTGTAGTTAATGAAATTATAAAGACATCTAATAAATAAATTTTAAAAAAAACTAACAGCCATGACGAAGCATGTTACTAGTTTCAAAAATAAGGATCATATTTAATTTGAGTTAGGGACGAAACGTGATTTTTGAGCAAACCAAAAAGACGAAACGTGTAATTTTTTCTTTATTTTATAATTTAACTAAAAAGATTTTGTCACCAACAGAATAACCTCCTCGCAACCAAAACGGGGAGATTGTAAAGTTGGGCCGAGCAAAACAGAAGTCGATGTGTCTTATAACCCTAATAATACCACAGAATCCAAACGGGCCGGATTGTAAAGTTGGACCGACAGCCTAACTGGAAGTCGGCATCTCAATCCCCTCTATATAATGTAACAACAACACAAACCCTAATCAAACAAACAACCGGAAACAATGACTGAGGTTGTTGAATCTTCTAATTTGGTTTCTCAACATCCTAAACAAATCCTTTTTAACCAGCAGGCATATATTTTTATAATTCTTCCTTTTTATATAATATAGTACTTATTATTTAAGCTTGAGCTTGACTAGAATACTAAAACTCAGCTCGAGCTTGGCCGAGCTTTATCTTTTGAGCTTGAGCTCAACTAGTCACATAAAACTCGACCTCGTGTTTTGAGCTTAAGTTTGACTAGTCACATAAAACTCTAGCTCGATTTATTGCTATAACTTTAAGGATTAATGAAACTTCAAACAAATTATTAAGAATTTTTTTTGTTTTTATTTTATATTAGGTTTTTTTTAAATGTATGATTGAGTTTTTCTTTTTTAAGTATTTGTCATAGATTGATTCAAGTTATGTTTTAAGGATAATAACTTGTGTTTAAGGATATATTTCCCCATAATACAATACAGTATTTTAATGCATAATTACAATACGGTTTAAGCCTGGTCGGTTATATTTGCAATTGCCCTTATTTTCAAACAAATAATTAAGAAATTTTTTGTTTTTTATTTGCCTCTTTGCACTTATTATTATTTTTAGTTATCTGAATTTCACCATGTGAGGTACCCGTCCCAGCCAAGATCAGCAAATATCCATTGTCATATTGGTATGGCAGTAATGTAGAAGATACTGATGATGACGAAGAAGATACTGATGACGAAGAAGATACTGATGACGAAGAAGAGGAGGAGGAGTGGTTGAAGCAGGATTTGTTTTCTTGACTGCCTACTATATCACGGATGGTACTTACTGTCATGTTCTCTTTTGTTACTACATTTAGTAAATATACTTGAATCACAATGATTCAAGCTAACTTTGCACCAAGTATGTCATGAGGTTTGGTTCGGGTGATTGGGTCTGGTTTTGGATATACAGTGTTTCCATGATCCAAGATCAGGCATGAGGCGGTCTGCCCTCACCCAACGTTCGGGTCATGACGGATAGCTAGGCTGGTTATAGGCAGTGGATTCTTGTTGTAGTCAAATTAACTTTACCCTGTCTCGTTTTTAACTCTTACAAACGAAAGTTTGTCTGTGTTTTCCTTGAAAGACTAACCCAAGATATAATGAAAGAGTTATTTAGCCACTAACATAGTCCGTTAAAATACGTATGTTTAGGTTCAATCTGATAACCCGAGTTCACAGTTTAATTTAACATCATGTTTATGTTTATTGATGCTTGTAGCCCAGATTTTGATATTTAAGCGTTTCTTATAAAAGTGTTTTTGCCTGAAAAAGGTTCCCTAAAAGTGTCTTAAGAAGAAAAAAATGAAATACTAACCACCCATAACAACAATTGATAACGCTATTCATTAAGTTGCTACCTGAAGCTTTTCTACAAACGGGAGGTTATAACATGTTGCTAGTTTCTACCCTTCAAAATCCCCGTACATTTTTTTAACTTCTGCATTGAGACTTTAGTTTTGACTTTTAATGTGTTACTGTTTTAACCAATTTTGCTTAATGAGTTTGACTTTGAAGATCAGACTATGTAGTCAAAACCATTCATTGATATAAGCCGAGAAACCTCTTATTAGGCATTACATTGATCTATTTACAAGATCCATCGAATTTGCACACTGAATCCGAACACTGTTTAAGGATCATTGATCCAATCTTCCTTCATTTCCTGATGGTTTTTATTACCGGTCATTTGGTCATCTTGAGGTGAATTCTTCACAGTCAAGCTTGCTAATTTTAGCCTCAAAATATCATAGACAAAGTCAACTGGACATTCAAGCCTCTAGATAGGAAGAAACCTGTTCTTGTATTGCGGACTTGTTATTATGTTGTAATACTTGGCTTTTGACACCTAGTATCAAAGTTCGTTATAGTTCCGAATCTTTTCGAATTGAAAACCGGTCTAAAGTGCGACTCAATCGTCTTTTGGTGAATCAAAGGTTTGGTTGATTTGTTTTTAACTAATAGCAAGTAATTAAAGTGTCGTTTAGTAAAAGGGAAGTTAAAAGATTATTGAAATGACAAGTAAAATGAATGCATGGAAACTTAAAGGTGATAATGGAAAAGTACTAACTCTTTAAATAAACTAGCACTTGGAAAATTTTCAGAAAAATAAAAGGTACTATAAGAAAGTTATATCGAAAGAAACCAAAACAAGCCAAAAGGGAACCCGATCGGAATATTTTCTGATCGGATGGTCAGAATATGGGTAAAGGTGACACGATCGGAATATAGGGGCAAAAGGTCAATCGGAATAAGCACATATACCACAATCGGAATATATAAATGTTTCCAAATCGGAATATGAGATTTGAGGCCCAATCAGAATATGCAGCTAGCTACAATCGGAATATGTTCAAACAATGAACCAATCGGAAAGGGGCAAGTGCCCGTCGGAATGCTTGTGGTACCGATCTGAATATCAAAGACCTAATCCGATCACTCGATCGGAATGTGGAGAGGGGAGCCGTCGGAATAAGGGACCAATCGGAAAGAGAAGTAACAAACTTTCCTAAAATCAAGGAAATTGGCTAGATGGTGTACCGGTCGGAATATTCCAATCGGAAGGGGGTTTAACCACCCTTTCCAAAATCTATGGAAAAATAATAAGCTAGGAAATAAGCTAACTTTTATAAGCCAATTCCAAAACTTATAAATCCAAAATACTTAACCGAATCAAATAAGCACTTTAATCAACTTATCTAACTCGAAATCAAGCAACTTTTTAGATCAAACCATAAAAACATAAACTTTTTAATAAAACTTTTTAATAAGAAAAATAAGATAATCATAAAAATAAGCCAATAAGCACAAAAGTCTTTAAGCTTATTCAAATGAAAACTTATAAAATGATCAAAAGATTAACTTTTTAGCATGAAATCAATTAGAACAACACGGATCACATGATAATCACACCAAAATCAATCTTAAATCAAAGAAAAGTAGAATGAGATTAAGAAATAAAAGCTTAAAATAGAACTTTGATTAATGGAATAAGCAATACAAAAGTGTTTAATATTGAAAGATTAAAAGAAAAAGATGAACTAGTGAGAGAAAGTTTAAGACTTTCTCTCTCTAAAAACTAGAGAAAACTAAAAAGTGAAAAATTAACTAAAAACTCTAACTCCCCTCCTAATGACTATTAGGAGGGTATTTATAGGGAAGGTGGAAGGAGTGCATGTGTTGCATCTTCTTTCTTGCTTTCTTCACGTTTTCTCGACTCGACTTTAATTCTTCGTCTTTGTCGTCTCGGGATTTGAACTTGTCTTTTAATTTTCTTCTTCTATTAGACTTAAGTTCTTCGACTTCGTTAAACTTCCGTCTTTTGACTTTTTCTTCGATAAATCTTCAGAATAGGCCTTGGACTTCCGTTCTTTTTGCACTCTTGATCTTTTGACTTCGTCTTTTTCTCGTTTTCTTCAGTAAAAGCCCGTGAAAGCCCGTGTTTTCTTCCTTTTTCATATTTTGGTCCTTAAACACAATAAAAACACAAACCACGCATAATTCCGACTTTTACGACATAAATCACACGTTTTGGTCTTGTTATTATTGGAAATAAGTGGTAAAAGGATAAGTGTTTTCACACTTATTAAATCCCCTACACTTGACCATTGCAATGCCCTCATGCAATGCATTAATTTTTAAGCACGGTTTACATTTTCCATCATAAATAACCCACCTTGGCCTTTATTAAATTCTAAACATAAAAGATGGAAATAAGTAAAGAAATTAAAAACTTACATTGGGTTTTGGCGGCCATGAACATTTATCATCCTCAAGTTTCACGTTCCCCATACCAAGCTTAAAAACGAGATCATTGTTATTATAAGTTAGCAAACTATCACGAACTCATGTGGGCCAATTATTCACTTAGACTCCCTTATTCCTAGGTGTATCTCTTATATTTTATTTTTGTCTTGAATGATCACGAGGATGCATTGTTTGACTTATTTCGATAGTTATTTAGTCCGAAAATAAAGTGCACGATTTAATCAATAGTTAGCTAAAGGACCAAATCTTTTAAAACTGCTTCTCGGGATATCAGAAAGTTCATATCTTGGCATAACTTGGTTCGCGATTTGAGACCTCTCTCGGGCCGATATTTGGCAGCGACTTCATACTTCGAATCTTCGAGAGACGTTCTTGAAATTTTGGTCTTCTCTTCATAATAGGAATTTCTTCACTTGAAGTTTTTGAGAGATTCTTCATCTTTGGACCACGACTTCTTCATTTTTCTCCAATCTTTATTTTGGACTTTGATATACAACGATCCGCCTCCTTTTAGGACTTGGATCTATTTATCCTCATACCTTGTTAGGGTCTTTTCGGATAGACTTCTCCATGACTTTTGGGGAGTTCTTGCTTTTCGCCGTGTGTCTCGATCCTTCATATTGATTTTTGATAAATGATTCTTCACATCACTTTGGATCTTTAGCAACAAAACATAGCCCTCATGCCTTGTTAGGGCCTTTTCGGACTCGCCAATCTTCGCGCCCCGCTTCATAAGTTATGCCTTGGCTATGAACTCTCGTCATTACCGAGCAACTTTTAAATGATCTGGGGCTAGAAGCTAAGTAACCTCTTAAATCGTACAACCTTATTTATTAGCAGATTAATTTATTAAGCAAGCGGAGGGAGAATAGGCTCATAATTAACTCACATAAATTCACGAAAGAGTACCGAACTTATAATTGACTCTATCATCTCTCGTTCTCCACAGTTTAAAATCTCAAGGAATGAGACTCGTGGATGCTTAGCCTATTAAATCAAAGTTTTGGGTTTTCGAGTCGCCTATAGGATCTTGCAAATTCTTAGACTTTTTCAAGTTTAGAAATCGCGTTTTAAAGTTCCCTTGATAGACGACTCTCTAGGATCAATTATAGGAACTTGCGAAAAGTTCTTGTTCTTAACCCGTGAGAGTTAAGACTTTCGCGTTTTATAGCTCCCTATATAAAAGCCTAGCAAAACTTGACTTAAACACGTTAAGGATACTAGCTAGAGTAAACTTAGGCAAGTAAACTCGGGTTGAGTCAAAATGTTCACGACTAAGAAAAATCTAAAACCACTTTATTGAAAATTTATTCTAGCAACGGAAATATAACAAAGGTAAATACAACTATACAATAGGCCAAAATAGATTAAAAATTTTTGAAAAATGTCGAAAAATCAAATTTTCCGGTTAAAATGAGGGCAAATTCATGGAAAAGACCACTTACTTCGATAGAAGTCCCCCCTACACTTGAGATAAACATTGTCCTCAATGTTTAAGCATGTGGGAGTAAACTCCCCTACACTTAGGACATTGTGCACTTTGTTTAAATCTTGCTAAGGAAAAGACAACTAAAGTGAATTCAATGTGAACATATAGAATATGAAATATTGAATCACAAGAGTTTAGGATAGAACCGGGAAGATAGGAAAACACGGTATCACGGTTCATCAAAAGTCATCAAGATGCTTTCTGAAGCTTTAATCC
Organism: Glebionis coronaria; assembly: GCA_025667525.1. Taxonomy (NCBI): domain Eukaryota; kingdom Viridiplantae; phylum Streptophyta; class Magnoliopsida; order Asterales; family Asteraceae; genus Glebionis; species Glebionis coronaria. Next base: position 630,899,444 of record CM046877.1, on the reverse strand, counting down.
CTGCACAGCACAAGAAACAAGACAACAAACAGATGCGGGGCTCCCCCTACACTTATTATGAAAACAGTAAGGATAGAACACGGGTTGCCTCCCGAGAAGCGCTTGTTTTTGTTTACCGAGTCATGAGCCTGACTCGACCCAATTTTAGTTCATGGGGAACGTGGTGAGGGATGGAATCATCTCCTGTGAGATGTCCTCACCAAAGTATAGCTTCAAACGCTGGCCATTCACCTTGAAATTGGGCCCATTCGGCTGAGAAAGCTCAATGGTCCCATACGGAAAAACTTTGGCGACGGTGAATGGACCAGTCCAGCGACTCTTCAACTTGCCAGAGAAGATCTTCAACCGAGAGTTAAAGAGTAAGACTTGATCACCAACGTGGAACTCTCGGTTCTTGATTTTAGCATCGTGGATAATCTTCGTCTTCTCCTTGTAGATCAGCGAGTTCTCATAAGCTTCATTCCTTAGTTCATTTAGCTCGTTGAGTTGAAACTTGCGATGATCACCGGCTTTGATGATGTCGAAGTTAGCCCACTTCAAGGCCCAGTGCGCCTTATGTTCCAGCTCGATGGGTAGGTGGCAAGCTTTCCCATACACAAGACGATAAGGTGTACAACCGATCGGGGTCTTGTAAGCAGTACGGAAAGCCCACAGAGCATCATCTAACTTATCGGCCCACGCGGCACGATGCTCTCCCACAGTACGCTCCAAAATTCTCTTCAAGCCACGATTGGAAATTTCGGCTTGCCCATTGGTTTGGGGATGATAGGCGGTGGAAAGACGGTGATTGACACCATACTTTGCCATGACTCGTGCAAATTGATCGTTGCAAAAATGAGTCCCGCGGTCACTGATGATAGCACGAGGAACGCCAAATCGAGCGAAAAGCTGCTTCAAAAATTTCACAACCACCCTCGCATCATTCGTAGGAAGAGCCTTAGCTTCAACCCATTTAGAGACGTAGTCGACAGCGACGAGGATGTACTTGTTCCCTTTGGATGATGGAAATGGCCCCATAAAGTCGATGCCCCATACATCAAAGATTTCACATTCCTGTATGAAATTTTGAGGCATCTCATCCTTATGTGTGATCTTGCCTTGACGTTGGCAAGCATCACAATGCTTAACCATTTCGTGAGCGTCACGATAAATGGTGGGCCAGTAGAATCCAGAATCAAACACTTTCTTAGCGGTGTAGTTGGGACCAAAGTGACCACCGGTGGGTCCTTTGTGGCAAGCTTGGAGGATGTCAAAAGCTGCCGGTCCGTCAACACATCGACGAATAATCAGATCAGCACACTGTTTGAATAGATAAGGGTCATCCCAAAAGTAAGTCTTAACATCGTTCAAGAACTTCTTCTTTTGTTGGGATGTTAACCCTTGGATGAGAATACCACCCGCTAAGTAGTTTGCAATGTCCGCAAACCACGGGGTGCCATCAAGTTTGAGATTTATAGACATTAGAGTCTCCAGGGGAAAAGAGTCATTGATCTCTTTGTTCGGATGATCCCCCTGATATGGATCCTCAAGTCGACTCAGATGATCCGCGGCCAGGTTTTCGGCTCCCTTCTTGTCACGAATTTCAATGTTAAATTCTTGAAGGAGCAAAACCCAGCGAAGAAGTCTTGGCTTAGAATCATTCTTAGTCATCAAGTACTTCAACGCGGAGTGGTCCGTGTATACGATGGTGGTGGATAAAACAAGATAGGGGCGAAATTTCTCAAAAGCATAGACAACAGCTAAAAGCTCTTTTTCGGTTGTCGTATAATGCAGTTGAGCCCCCGTCATTGTTTTGCTAGCGTAGTGGATTGGTTGGAAGTGTTTATTCACACGTTGGCCCAAAACCGCACCAATAGCAAAGTCGCTAGCATCGCACATCAATTCAAAGGGCAGCTCCCAATTTGGGGTAACCAAGACCGGTGCCTTAGTTAGCTTATCCTTGAGAAGATTGAAGGCTTCGAGACACTCTTTAGAAAAGATAAAAGGAGTATCTTTTTCCAAGAGGTGGGTCATCGGGCGAGCGATTTTAGAGAAATCCTGAATGAATCTACGATAGAAGCCCGCATGACCCAGAAAACTTCTCACACCCTTCACGGTTGAAGGTGGAGGTAATTTGGCTATGACATCAACTTTAGCACGGTCAACTTCAAGACCGGCTTTAGAGATTTTGTGTCCTAGCACAATGCCTTCTTTGACCATAAAATGGCATTTTTCCCAATTCAGAACAAGGCGAGTGTCTTCGCACCGCTTAAGCATACGTTCCAAATTGGCAAGGCAAGCAGAGAAGGAATCCCCGAAGACCGAGAAATCATCCATGAAGACTTCCATGGTTTGCTCAACCATGTCATGGAAGATAGCCAACATGCACCTTTGGAAAGTCCCGGGGGCGTTGCATAAGCCAAAAGGCATTCGTTTGTAAGCAAAGGTGCCATAGGGACAAGTGAATGTTGTCTTCTCTTGATCTTGGGGATCGATGGGTATTTGAAAATAACCCGAGAAACCATCCAGAAAGCAGTAATATTCATTACCCGCTAGACGTTCAAGCATTTGGTCCATAAAAGGTAGAGGGAAATGATCCTTTCTCGTGGCATCATTGAGTTTGCGATAGTCTATACAAACTCTCCACCCAGTAACGAGACGGGTAGGAATCAACTCGTTGTTTGCATTGGGCACAACGGTGATACCACCTTTCTTAGGCACACAATGGACTGGACTAACCCACGGTGAATCCGAAATAGGGTAAATCATACCCGCATCAAGAAGTTTGATAACCTCTTTTTTGATGACTTCATGGATTTTAGGATTCACCCTTCGTTGACTTTGAATTGTGGGCTTAAAGTCGTCCTCCATGAGAATTTTATGTGTGCAGAAGTGAGGATCAATTCCACGGATGTCGGAGATTTTCCAAGCGATAGCTCGTTTATGCTTCTTTAACACAGCGACAAGTCGGGCTTTTTCGTCTTCTTTCAAATCCTTTGCGATGATGACCGGTAGCTTCTCGTCGTCTTCCAGAAAAACGTACTCAAGATGAGGAGGTAACTCCTTAAGCTCGATAGTTGGAGGATCTTCAATAGATGGTGAAACTAACGATGGATCATCATTAGTCACCTCTTTAGGAGCAGGAGGAGACAACGGGTCCTCATTGAGAAGTCTCTCAATAGTACGAATATCTTCATCCCAATTGGTGGACAAATTATCATACTTAATATCGAGAGGACCCAAGCTAGCTTCGAAATCATCCAAGTCACTTTCTCCAAAAGGAGTCAATGCTGGAGCAATTGAGGCAACGGTCTCAACATTGGATAGGGAAGAAAGAGTACTTTTGCAAGCATCATGAAAATGTTCTTCACAAGCCTCATCGAGAACATCAATAGCATTAACACTCTCATAAGAATAAGGTTGCTGAGAAATCTTACCCATGTTGAAGACAATTTTATCGTCACCAACTCTCATGATTATTTCGCCCGCGGCTACATCAATAAGAGTGCGACCGGTCCTCAGAAAGGGACGTCCAACGATTAATGGAACACGGGGATCCATCTCGTAATCAACGACGACAAAATCCGCCGGGAAGGTGAATTTATCGACGCCAACAAAGACATCTTCGACGATCCCCACTGGATAAGCAACCGTACGGTTGGCTAATTCCAAAGTCATTTTAGTGGGGACTAGCTCGGGGAGAGATAATTGCTTCCAAACACTTAAAGGCATTAAGTTTATACTGGCACCTAGATCGGCTAGGGCCATGCAATTCTCTACTCCCGGGAAGTTGCAAGGAATCAAGAAGCGACCCGGATCACCAAGTTTGGTGGGCAATTTCCTTAAGAGCACTGCGGAGCAGTTCTCATTAAGTTGGGTCTGAGCAATGTCAAGAAGCTTTTCTTTATCACTTAAAAGATCTTTAAACATCTTAGCGTATTTGGGCATGTGAGCGAGAGCCTCGGCGAAGGAGATGTTAAAATTCAGTTGTTTGAACATTTTAAGGAAGTTCGAAACCTGAATATCATCCTTGCTCTTTTGCTTCTCTTTCCTCAACCTTGAAGGATAAGGTATATTGGATGAAGAAGAAGGCTTTAAGGGAATAGGATCACTCACAACCACGGGTGGTGGGGAAATGGGGATAGAGGGTGAAGGAGATGGGGAAAGTTGCTCTTTTTCCTTGTTCACAATCACCGGTGGAGGTGTAGGAAGCTCGGGTTCCATATAACCTTTTCCACTACGAGTGGTGATTGCTTTCATCTCCCCTCTTGGATTCGCAACGGTATTACTCGGAAGAGTACCCGAAGAAGAGGGTTGATTACCTTGGATGAGCGAACTAATCATATCACGAAGGTGAAGAGCTTGATTGTTAAAAGAGTTTTGCATGTTTGCATTCATTGCATCATTGTGTTTGGCCATATCATTCCTTAGCTCGGCTCGAATATCGTTCCCTTGCTTTGCCATTTCTCCCTTCAAGTTGCGGACTTGACTCTGAAGATTCGTCACCAACTCCCGATTAGTCTTCATGAATGTCTCGACTTCTGGATTCACTGCCATCGGTTGATTGAGAGGTGGAGCCTGGTAAGCTTGAGAATTTCCTTGAGTTGGGTATGGGTTTCTTTGGGATTGATACTGATTGTTTGCACGAGGTTGGGATTGATTGTAGCTTTGTTGTTGGTTTTGGTTTGCAGGAGGGAAACCGGGGGGAGCAAGATAATTGTTGGATCGATAACTTAGCAAGTTACGGTCTCCTTGAGGGCGGGCTTGATAGCCTCCCGTGGGATAAGTACCGTATGCTGCGTTAACGTCTTCAGAATAATTGCTTTGGGTAGAAGGACAATCATGATAAGAGTGAGGGCCACCACATGTGTCACAAGAAATAGCAATAGCTTTAGCTTGTTGAAAGTGGTTTGTGGCCATGGCCATGAAATTCTTGTTCATTTCAGCGAGTTGTCGAGAAATTTCAGACATTTCAGGATTGGAGGTAGTAGAAGAAACATTGACTCTCGAGTTAGATCTTGAGGATGCAGATGAATCCCAATTCTTGTGGTGAGTAGTCATGTTTTCAATCAACTCTCGACACTCCTCTGGTCTCCTTTTCATAAAAGTACCACCGGCGGCGGCATTGATCGTGTCACGATCACGAAAGGTGAGACCATTGTAGAAGGTGTCAATGAGAGTGACGGGGAGCATATTGTGATTAGGACAGCGGTCGATCAAATCATTGTAACGTTCCCAAGCATCGAAAAGCGATTCATCGTTCTCTTGCATAAATCCACTGATTTGGTTACGAAGGCTAGTGACCATGGATGGGGGAAAGTAGCGCGATAAAAAGCGTTGAGTCATGTCGTTCCACGTATGAATAGAATTCTTAGGAAGACGGTCAAACCATTTTTCGGCATGGTGAGAAAGTGAGTGTGGAAAAAGTTGAAGGCGAAGGTCATCCATAGAAACACCGGGGCATTTCATGCTTTGGGTAATGGTAATGAATTTGTCGAGGTGTTTGTTGGCATCATCATCCGGAATTCCATGAAACGGGTTCGTTTGCACTTGTTGTATCATATGATGCTTCAACGAAAACTCCTGAGCCGTGACGTGCATTGGCGCAATCGGGCCTCCGCGTCCGTTCATGGTGGGTTGGCACAATTCCTCCATGGTTCGTAAATCAGGTAGAGGGACATTGTTGTTGTTGTTGTTGTTGTGGTTGTTATTCAAATTATTTTGAGGTGGGTGATTATTGTTGTTGTTAACGCCAGCCATATCTAAATCTTCACGATTCTCGGGCTCAGAATAGTTTGTAGATCTAGTACGCATGCACCTGCAGAAGAAAAATATACACAAGGAAAATCTATAAAATCTTTTTGGTTTTTATAGGTTTTTTATTGTTTTTGTATTTTTGAAAAGTTTTATAATTTTTTATGGATTTTTGGAAATTTTTATAGCAATGAAAATAACGTTCAAAGAACGGATCCCAAAATTCAATGCGTCTCTCACTAGAAACCGTTTATCTTAACGAAAAGAGCCGGCAGCGGCGCCATTTAATACTTGGCTTTTGACACCTAGTATCAAAGTTCGTTATAGTTCCGAATCTTTTCGAATTGAAAACCGGTCTAAAGTGCGACTCAATCGTCTTTTGGTGAATCAAAGGTTTGGTTGATTTGTTTTTAACTAATAGCAAGTAATTAAAGTGTCGTTTAGTAAAAGGGAAGTTAAAAGATTATTGAAATGACAAGTAAAATGAATGCATGGAAACTTAAAGGTGATAATGGAAAAGTACTAACTCTTTAAATAAACTAGCACTTGGAAAATTTTCAGAAAAATAAAAGGTACTATAAGAAAGTTATATCGAAAGAAACCAAAACAAGCCAAAAGGGAACCCGATCGGAATATTTTCCGATCGGATGGTCGGAATATGGGTAAAGGTGACACGATCGGAATATAGGGGCAAAAGGTCAATCGGAATAAGCACATATACCACAATCGGAATATATAAATGTTGCCAAATCGGAATATGAGATTTGAGGCCCAATCGGAATATGCAGCTAGCTACAATCGGAATATGTTCAAACAATGAACCAATCGGAAAGGGGCAAGTGCCCGTCGGAATGCTTGTGGTACCGATCTGAATATCAAAGACCTAATCCGATCACTCGATCGGAATGTGGAGAGGGGAGCCGTCGGAATAAGGGACCAATCGGAAAGAGAAGTAACAAACTTTCCTAAAATCAAGGAAATTGGCTAGATGGTGTACCGGTCGGAATATTCCAATCGGAAGGGGGTTTTACCACCCTTTCCGAAATCTATGGAAAAATAATAAGCTAGGAAATAAGCTAACTTTTATAAGCCAATTCCAAAACTTATAAATCCAAAATACTTAACCGAATCAAATAAGCAATTTAATCAACTTATCTAACTCGAAATCAAGCAACTTTTTAGATCAAACCATAAAAACATAAACTTTTTAATAAAACTTTTTAATAAGAAAAATAAGATAATCATAAAAATAAGCCAATAAGCACAAAAGTCTTTAAGCTTATTCAAATGAAAACTTATAAAATGATCAAAAGATTAACTTTTTAGCATGAAATCAATTAGAACAACACGGATCACATGATAATCACACCAAAATCAATCTTAAATCAAAGAAAAGTAGAATGAGATTAAGAAATAAAAGCTTAAAATAGAACTTTGATTAATGGAATAAGCAATACAAAAGTGTTTAATATTGAAAGATTAAAAGAAAAAGATGAACTAGTGAGAGAAAGTTTAAGACTTTCTCTCTCTAAAAACTAGAGAAAACTAAAAAGTGAAAAATTAACTAAAAACTCTAACTCCCCTCCTAATGACTATTAGGAGGGTATTTATAGGGAAGGTGGAAGGAGTGCATGTGTTGCATCTTCTTTCTTGCTTTCTTCACGTTTTCTCGACTCGACTTTAATTCTTCGTCTTTGTCGTCTCGGGATTTGAACTTGTCTTTTAATTTTCTTCTTCTATTAGACTTAAGTTCTTCGACTTCGTTAAACTTCCGTCTTTTGACTTTTTCTTCGATAAATCTTCAGAATAGGCCTTGGACTTCCGTTCTTTTTGCACTCTTGATCTTTTGACTTCGTCTTTTTCTCGTTTTCTTCAGTAAAAGCCCGTGAAAGCCCGTGTTTTCTTCCTTTTTCATATTTTGGTCCTTAAACACAATAAAAACACAAACCACGCATAATTCCGACTTTTAAGACATAAATCACACGTTTTGGTCTTGTTATTATTGGAAATAAGTGGTAAAAGGATAAGTGTTTTCACACTTATTATGTTGCTTAACCTTACGGGCAGCAGTAACCAAAGCCATAGAGCGAAAAAAGAGAATGCAGATTCTCTTCTTGTTTCCCTGCCATTGGTGGCATTAGAATTGCACAAGTCGCAGCCTTAACGAATTTAAAAATCCGGAATTTGTCCAATTCCGCTAGATAATAATGAGCTTACTGCATAAATTTGTATCACTAACACATTAACATAAACAAAAAGAAATAAAAATAAGCACAATATCGTCCCAAATCTATTTTATAGACTCCTAACCATTAGTCTCAAGCTTAACCGACCGGACATGGACCGGCCATTTTGGTTCGGTCCTCGATCCGGTGTTTTTGACAAAATCGGTTTTTAGTCCGGTCCGGGTTTTGTCGGTGCAGTTTTCAGGTCGTGATGAGTCCTCAGGGTAGACTACTTATATTGAGACAAATGTAAACTAATAATATTCTACCAAAATTGATACTAATAGAAACATCCATGATTTTGATTAAAAATTATCAGCAAAGAAGGATAGGTGGCTGAAAGGTTCGGATAGAGACTTGATGAACATATGATATCCTAGAAATGTTGTACCCATGGATATCATACATTCATCAAGTATCTATTTGAACCCTCTTTAGTAAGACCTAATGTGCTCGAATGAATAACGAAGCACGCCTGGAACCTATGTAAGTATTTCAACATAATAGACATGAAAGTGTGTATGACCAAAATTTCGACTGAAAAATACGTGAAATTGTGTTTTATGTTTGTGTAAGCGTGTGACTAGCGCGTTGGATCACAAAAACACTATTCAGAACCAGACCCAATCACCAGAACCAAACCTCACATACTTGGTGCAGTATTTAGTTTCAACCGTTCTGGTTGCACTATATTTAAGTTGCAAATGAGCCGACCTAGTTCGAGTCTTGAGGTAATCTTATTTCGGCTAGCTAACTTTATGTTCATGTATGTGGTAAGATTAGTGGATCATGTGGGCTGTAAAATGGGTCAATCACTTTTTGTCTGTGTTTCAAAGCGTATATGTATGAATCTCAGGGTGTTTGGGATTGTTGATTCAAGTGTGTATCTGATTTATTAAGCACTTTAGCAGTTTTGATGAATGTATGAAACTGGTTCTAGTAATAAGCTTGTTTTTAGGCAGGTACATACTTTTCAATATGCAATCGGTTGTTGTATGAATTAAGACTTGAGTTTGGGCATCTTCTAACCTGTTTGACATGTTTGAAACAATATACAAGCAAATCACGCAAGCTAGTGACAAGAATCGAGTTATTAATGATATCTTCAAACTTTTTATCTTTCACTCTATGCTAATTTTATTGTCAAATAATTTTCTACAGTGTTCAATTTACTTCTCAGAAGTCTTGCTGTCAGAGTCATTTGTAAGCATTGGATTCACTGTAGTCGATGTGAATACATACAACCAAGATCAAAATCGAACTATAATTCAACCTTTCAACCCAAGAAATTAATAAGTTTTACCAAAGTACCGATGAGCAAGTCAAATGGGTAAAAATGAAAATAGCAATAGTCAAATGGTTAAAAATGAAAATAGGAAGAGTCAAATGGGTCAAAGAAGTCATCCAAAACGAAAAATATTACTCCATACTGGTTTTACGAACTATGGACTCCATAGTTTGTAAAACCTCTTGTATCATTTTATTAAAAAAACTAATGTTTATAACAGAGTTGGAAAATTCGAATAAAAAGTGCTCGCGTCAACCCACCCATACTAAAATGACCCGTTAAGCCCATTTTCCTAACTTTAGGCTATTCTAAGACCAGCTTGTATTTGAATGTGACTTTGTGTTTGTTTAGCTTGTATTTGAATGTGACTTTGAGTTTGTTTCGTCTTGTGTTACATTTGATTAAGTTTTCGTTTTAGAAACTATGACCCCGCCAAATGTTTATCTTTCAGCTATATTTTTCCCTAATGGTTTTGCTTCCTTGACTGTATACTATCATGGATGGAACCTATTGTCATGTTCTCTTTTGTTTCTGCATTTATGTACGTATATATTTGAACCACAACGATTAGAACCAAATGTTGCACAGAGTATGTCACGAGGCTTGGTTCAGGTGATTGGGTATGGTTTTGGATATAGCGTTTCCATGATCCACGATCGGGCATGAGGCAGTCTGCCCTAACCCAACGTCCGGGTCATGACGGATAGCTAGGTTTCTTACAGGTAGTGGATTCCTATTGTAGTCAAATTAACTATTCCATATCTTGTAGTTTTAACTCTTGAAAACAGAAGGTTGTCTGTGTTTTGCTTGAAAGATGATACAACCTATCCTATACTAGGCTTGTATTCGGTTCATAAGTCCCAAGTGTAGAACTCACTCAAAAAGCTAGCTTTTTCGAGGAGGGGACACCTGGACATTATAAACCATCAACCATTCCTATACATGGCCGATGTAGGATCATAACAAAAGACAACTCAAGATATAACAAAAGAGTTATTTAGCCACTAAACATGGGCCGTTAGAGTATGTATCTTTCCTAACTCAAGGTATAGCATTACTCAATAAGGTTTAGCGAGTTTGGGTACATCTGATACCCAACTTCGTGTCAAGCAAAATCTCAGTTCCAAATTAACATCATGTTAATGTTTATTGAGTGATTCTGAAAAGTTGTATCGTTTCTTAGAGAAGTGTTTTTGCCTGACCAAAGTCGCCTAAAAGTGTTTGAAAATGAAATACCAAGTACTAACCACTCTGATTGTATTACATGTACAGAACCAAAACTACAATACATAACTCTATTCATTTGGTTGCTACCGGAACGTTTCTACAAACGGGTTATTTTTACGTGAGGTTATAATGTCGCTAGTTGCTACCCTTCAGAATCACGTTCTTTTGTTGTTGGAGAATTTTTTAACTACCATATCATCCCTATTACTAGTTCTGTGTTGGGATTAATCCAATTAATCTTTCAACATAAGGATTACATTCTGTTGTGGCAGCACGCTACACTTCAAACGACACACCAGGATGGAACAAACAGGCCACTGGATGCTTTTGGAAGCCTGCATATTTTCTGGTTTGGGCCGCAGGCCAACAAACCCAATAGAAGAAATATGGCAGTTGTAGACTTAGGGTTACAACGATTAGAATAGGTTATGTCTTTTACTTTTTCATTGAAACGTTGTGTGTTGTTAGATGGAATTATGCAATTGTAAACAATTCATTCATTTCGACTCATATCAATAAAACAAAACAGATTGAAAGCATATTATTTGTGTTCTTTATTTTTCATCACCAAGTTTGTATCCTACAAACCAATATTTGGCATCAGAGCTACAACGATCCAAGGGGAGAACTAAAGAAAAGACAGACAACGATTCAGGGAATTTTTCCAAGAATAAGGACACCAATTATTCAGGGAATCGTTCCAAGAAGGAAGACCAGCGATTTGGGGAATCGTTCCAGAAAAAAAGGGAGAGCAGCGATTCAGGCAATCGTTCCAGAAAAAAAGAGGGAGAGCAGCGATTCAGGGAATCATTCCAGAAAGAAAAAGAACAATTGATTTTAGGAATCAATTAAAGAAAACTACATATCGAGAGAGATGAGATTCATAAAAGACAGAAAGAGATTCAGGGAATCATTCAAAAAAAGGAGAAAACCAATTGATTCAGGGAATCAATTAAAAAAACGACAATATTTGAAAGAAGAAAGAAAGAGGAAGAACGAGAGAAAACAAAAAAAAGAAGAAGAAAAAGGGGAAAAGGGGAAAACGCAAGAGCAGAAGAATGAAGAGAAAAAGGAGGCGCAAGGTTAAAGAAGAAAACACGCAAAGAATATGACGGGAGACAAAAGCGAAGGCAAGATTATTTACAAAGAAATCACCACACAAACATACCAATGCCCAGTTTTAAACAACACAAATTATACATTATGGGCATTAAGAATGAAGAAAATATTGATGGCAAATGGAGTATGAGATTTGATAGAAGGAATGAGTACATCGAAATAAATTGATATAAAAAAGGATAGTTCGGCGTCAACATATCTATTTCAAGGGTTACCAGAAGATTTACTAATGCAAGTTGCGGGATGTGAAACAGCGAAACAAATTTGGGACTCTCTAAAGTCCATATTTATTGGGACGAAGATGTACAACAAGGACACTCGCAACAACTTAAATCAGAATTTGAGAGACTTGTGATGAAGGAAGATGAATCAATAAATACATTTGAGATCTCTCTGAGAGTATTTACTACTATTTAGCCATATTGACCCATTCTTTAGGCTTTAACCCATATGAGGGAGAATAATCTTTTTTAATTGTATATATTCGACAAGTCAAATACAATATTGAATATGGTATATCACAGCCTATTATTAATCCTACAAAATCTCTTCTCTCCTAAAAGTTCTCATTTTCTGATTGTTTCTTCTCCCTCCATAAACACTATACTTCATTTCATTCTTACCACCTTCCACAAACACCATAGATAATATATGGATTCTTGGTACCTTAGTTGAGTCCTTCGAAGATCAAGTGGTCACCACACCCGGGAATGCTGATGATCTATCAGATACGATCAAAATTCTCTTCCATGACAACAAAGAATGGGCCAACATGGCTAAATATTAGTTATGTAGATCAATTTACCCAAATATGTAGATATATGAAACATAAATATATAATTAACAAAACAAAGAAAATCAGAGCATGTCTTTTACATGTTAGTTATCTCTCATCTTTTACATCTTCTCGTGTACACATAACCTAATGGATGATATCAAAGATGGTATCAAGTTTTGGTCTCTCGAAAAAATGTGTACACTGGATGATCTTGGCTTGTTATATTCCGTGTATGATGTATTAGCACTCAAGGTTTGTTCATTTTGAACTTTGCTTTTATTTATGTTATCTTGTTATGATTATACCTCCTTTTAAAAGATCCATTTGAATACAGGGCAATACAAATTTGCATTTCGAGATATATGAAAAATGCTAAGTTTTTGCTCAAAACTGAAGGATAGTGATTTAAAGAATTTTTTTTGTAAAGAAAAAAAATAATTATGTATCATCCTTTGGATATCACGCAGAGTTTCGCATGATATATGTGGTTCTCCAATTTGTGGTGGTTTTATGAATAGATTGTCAGCTAATGATCAATCGTGGTCTCGTTTGAACCAATGGATTAAGAACATGGATGAAATACATGCACAATTGGCCATTGAAATGAATATCCAAAAAATGAAGAAATTGACCAATGATCTTCTCATACAAAATGTATGAATCTTTATATTTATATTTCCTAATTTCTTTGATTACATTTATGATTTTGGTTTGTACACATGCTAATCTTGCATCCACCATCTTATGATACCATGATAGGATGCTTCTGACTATAATCAGTTTGTCGTTGGTCAAATGTATTATGACCTGCGGAAACAATGATACGAAACGGGTCAATCATTCTGGTAAATATGATATTCTTGAATCATGTATTTTTAGTTAACAAGCTTAGGTTGGATTTCCTCACATTTTCAATAAGTGATATATCTATACTAGAATCATAAATGCACTAAGGTTGTATAAGCAAAACATTAATACAACACAAACTATAGCTATATTCACTCATATATTTAGTTACCAAACTCAAGCAGCAACGTTGAGTAATAAACGAGAAACAGAAGACTACAAAGACAGGGAAGCTTTAAGTAATAAGATGTGTAAATTAGACCTCATCTATCATATGTCTCACAGAAGCTATATTCTTACAATCTGAAATATTGATATAAACATTTCCCTTTGATAGCTTTGTTGTCAAATAGAACTTAATCTATATTTTAATATTTTCTAATGAGGCCTCTTTTGTGCTAAGTCTAAGTTTTGTTGCAAAAGAAGCATATGAGGTGCGTGCGAAACTTCTCAAAAGATTGTTCATCATCCCAGAAGATATTAGAACTTTCAGGAGAATAGAGCTTAAGGATACCTTAAAAGTGTCATGGGAGGTGGCAAGAGAAGTTTGGCAACATGATGAGGGTTCAAGTGACTTGAAAAACATACATACTCCTTGGATACTTAAGAGCTTCTTAGAAAGCTGTCTACAGGTGCAATTCTTATCTTTTTGTGTTTACACATTATCCAAAGTTTATCTTTATTTTTTTAAAACTTAAAACTGTGTTTGATGTTATACAGTGTGGATATCTCAATGATGATGCAGATGAGGCCATTGAGTATTTGATATGTGGGAAGAACATTTCTATCGTGCATAATTTAGAGATTTTCAAGATTCATTTTGGTGTCGCTTTGGGTATGTATTGCATGGTTTTGTCATTCACTAATATCTTTATATTCAGTGAGCTGATAGTACCTAAAATATATTGTAGACCTCTAGATATTTAGCACGTGCAAGGTTTCGTTGAATACACAACACATGTTGGGGCTTGTGTGTAAAAGGGTAATGGTCTCAAAATAAGATAGGCTAACTTATGAGCTAAGCCCTTACATATCTGGTTTACAAATGAATCTATAAACTAATGTTTATAATATTATTACATCATATTTACCTTGAATATCCTAACCTATGTTTGTTTTTGTTTCAGCAAATCACCACATTAGGGAGAAATCAGAAGATGACTTAGCTAAGAAAGAACTCACACTTGTTGTAGACGCATTGAAGATCAATGATAACCTCATATCTTGCTGGAAATGCAAAAAGATATTAGAAGCAAGTACGAGAGTTATAAAAGGAGCTTCTTTTACAATTGAAGGTGTGAAAATCCTCAAAGACAAACAATGGGAGAATTGTTTTAGCAATCCCATGGATGTTGGTCCACCAAATAGTACCTTATGTCACTCGTGTGGGATCTCCGGACTTGATTCCCAAAGCGATGATGAGTTCTGCTGGCATTGTCAGTCCAGAAAGATTTTGGAAAGTGGGTCATTGGAGAATGCAACATACTTCAAAGTAGAGATTATTCGCAGACATATCCTAATGGGATTGCTAGCAAGCTTAGGTATGATATAACTATTGCATATTTATATATACACACACAAGCATGGTAGGCTATTAGTTTTCATTCATATAAAATGTTATAGATTAGCAAATAAGTACTGTATTATTTTTGTATCCTTATTGTTTCTCTTTTTATTAAATTTCAGGTGAATATTATCGAGGTCAAAAAGATTATGGGCAGGAGCGTCATGTTCTTTTTGAGAGACTATCGCTCTATCTAAGTAGAAGCACATTTTGTAATAATGGAATTAACGTCTCAGAAAAATTCATAGAAAACATAATCGATAAAAGATTGACCAAATTTCTGTTTCCCGCTGATTTTGCAGCCTTCACATATGACATATGTTGTCATTTCTTGCGGAATACAAGGTATTCAATAGTGTTAAATTTGTATACATAACTGTATTAGAAAAAACCAAATTAGTTTAACAGGTTGATCTTTTTTGGCAATCTCATTGATGTTTTTACGTAACTACCTGCGTTACTAATTATTTCTTTTAATGTTGTTAAACAGTGAGGTCATATCCAAGACAAAAATGGTGTGTGGAATGCAAATTGCATTCACACATAGCCGTCAGATTCCGATACTAAAACAGAAGGTGATTATAGTCCATCCTTTTGTTGTATTTATTTCTTCTATTTATAAGAGTTCGTACTAGAACATGATGTCAATGGTATTTGACATTAATGACATCTCAGATATCACGTCTGCTTTCGGTCTTGTTATATGCGGACATGATGCCTACTGGCGGAGATGGATTATTAAATGTGAGAAATGGTTTAGACCATCACCGAGATATAGCATTCTTTCACCAGGAATCCATCGGAACCCAATTTAACAACACCCTATGGAGTCGGATGAAAAAGAAGGCCTGGACCTTAGGAAAGATGATGTAAGTATATAAACATAGTAAAATATAGTAAAATATGAATGATAACTTATTGTGATTTTGTTTTTCTTGTTCTTGTTATTGTTGTTGTTTTGTTGTAACTAGTCTTTGTTTTAGCAAGTCTAGGGGTTCATTTCTAATACTAATTGACTAATGAATAAACACGACACTTAACCCCCTAGACTTGCTAAAACAAATACTAGTTACAACAAACAACAAGAAAAAGAACAAGAAAAAGAAAATCACAATAAGTTATCATTTATATTTGACTATGCTTATATACTTACATCATCTTTCCTGAGGTCCATGCCTGCTTTCTTTTTCATCCGATTCCATAGGGTGTTGTTAAAGAGGGCCCCGATGGATTCATTTCTCACATCTAATAGTGCATATCCACCAGTAAGCATCATGTCCTCATATAACAAGACCAAAAGTAAACGTGATACCTGAGATGTCATTAATGTCAAATATACTTGAGATCATGTTCTAGTACGAACTCTTATAAATCAAAGAGATAAATATAACAAAAGGATGGACTATAATCACCTTCTGATTTAGTATCAGAATCTGACGGCTGTGTGTGAATGCAATTTGCATTCCACACACCATTTTTATCTTGGATTAACAACATTAAAAGAAATTATTAGTAACGCAGGTACGTAGTTTGTAAAAACATCAATGAGATTGCCAAAAAAGATCAACCTATTAAACTAATTTTTTTTAATACAGTTATGTATACAAATTTAACACTATTGCAATACCTTGTATTCCGCAAGAAATGACAACATATGTCATATGTGAAGGCTGCATAATCAGCGGGAAATGGAAATTTGGTCGATCTTTTATCGATTATGTTTTTTATGAACTTTTCTGAGACGTTAATTCCATTATTACAAAATGTGCTTCTACTTAGATAGAGCGATAGTCTCTCAAAAAGAACATGACGCTCCTGCCATAATCTTTTTGAGCTCGGTAATATTCACCTGAAATTTAATAAAAAGAGAAACAATAAGGCTACAAAAATAATACAGTACTCATTTGTTAATCTATGACCTTTTATATGAATGAAAACTAATAGCCTACCATGCTTGTGTGTGTGTATATATATAAATATGCAATAGTTATATCATACCCAAGCTTGCTAGAAATCCCATTAGCATATGTCTGCGAATAATCTCTACTTTGAAGTATGTTGTAGTCTCCAACGACCCGCTTTCCAAAATCTTTCTGGACTGACAATGCCAGCAGAACTCATCATCACTTTGGGAATCAAGTCCAGAGATCCCACACGAGTGACAGAAGGTACTATTTGGTGGACCAACATCCGTGGGATTGCTAAAACAATTCTCCCATTGTTTGTCTTTGAGGATCTTCACACCTTCAATTGTAAAAGAAGCTCCTTTTATAACTCTCGTACTTGCTTCTAATATCTTTTTGCATTTCCAGCAAGATATGAGCTTATCATTGATCTTCAATGCGTCTAGAGCAAGTGTGAGTTCTTTCTTAGCTAAGTCATCTTATGATTTCTCCCTAATGTGGTGATTTGCTGAAACAAAAACGAACATAGGTTAGGATATTCAAGCTAAATCTGATGTAATAATATTATAAACATTAGTTTATTGTCAGTATTTTAGTATGATCAAGAGATTTGTTTTTTAGGCCTAAATCAACAGCTTAACTCCTTAAATTGTCTCAAAGTGATATTTAACCCATGCATATAGGTAATACAAAGATTCATTTGTTAACCAGATATGTAAGGGCTTAGCTCATTAGTTAGTCTATCTTATTTTGAGACCATTACCCTTTTACACACAAGCCCCAACATGTTGTGTATTCAACGAAACCTTGCACGTGCTAAATATCTAGAGGTCTACAATATATTTTAGGTACTACCAGCTCACTGAATATAAAGATATTGTAAAGATATTAGTGAATGACAAAACCATGCAATACATACCCAAAGCGACACCAAAATGAATATTGAAAATCTCTAAATTATGTACGATAGAAATGTTCTTCCCACATAGCAAATACTCAATGGCCTCGTCTGCATCATCCTCGATATATCCACACTGTATAACATCAAACACAGTTTTAAGTTTTAACAAAATAAAGATAAACTTTGGATAATGTGTAAACACAAAAAGATAAGAATTGCTTCTAAGAAGCTCTTAAGTATATTCCAAGGAGTATGTATGTTTTTCAGGTCACTCAAACCCTCATCATGTGGTTGAACTTCTCTTGCCACCTCTTGGGAAAGTTTTAAGGTCTCGGTAAACTGTTTGCTCCTGAAAGTTCTATTATCTTCTCGGATGATAAACATTTTCTTAAGAAGTTTAAGACGCAGCTCATATGATTCCTTGGAAAAAAACATAGCCTAAACACAAACGAGTCCTCATTAGAAAAGATTTAAATATAGAGCAAGTTCTATTTGACAACAAAGCGATCAAAGGGAAGTGTTTATATCAATATTTGATTTCTTTGGTGGTTAGAACGCCCAATTTTGGCATTTGCAGATCCTAGTATGTTTTTATTAATATTGTTCATGGTTATAAGGGTAGTTTAGTGGCTTCAAGGTGTTTTGTTCAGGTCAAAGTCATTAAGCCATTCAGGATATATCAGAACTAATATTAACTGTTCAGATTGCAGGAATAAAGCTTCTCCTGTAATATGTCTATTTCATCGCAAGGTTAGGCTAAAGTTCTAGAAGAAGATGCACAAGTAGATACCGACTAGACTTGGTGTAATTCTACTATATAGGTCTTTTGTATTTTTTTTAACCTTTCGGTGATTCTATTATTTCTTGAAAAATTGGAAAACAGTTTATCCAACATGGCCTGGCTTGAGCGACTTTGTTATAAGTAATAAGCAAAGTCAACCGAATAGTCAGAATGGGCGAGAACAACCAAAATCAGTTAGAAATTATATTAAAAGGCTATATCTGATTAGAGTTAACACACTTTTATTTGTAAAGGACTTTTTTTGGAACGACAATGATTATTAAAGGAGCATAGCAAGAAGTAAGCCAAAACAATTACAAAGTTGTTTAACTGATTCTTTGTTTAAACGTATGGAATTGAGATTCAAAGCTCTTTTGAGATAGTTATATTTGTGAAGTGTTAAACCAAAGGGCTTCTAGCCTATGGGTACGCGAGTTTCCCACCAAGAGTGTCGGTTCAAATATTAAATGAGACATTGTGTAAAATTTAGGTTTGTGGATATATGTCTTGCCTAAAGAATATTACAAATATAAATTAAGAAAATTCATGTGATCGGTACCTCTGAATATGGAGTTGTCTCTTGTGTGTACAATGCACGCATAGAGTATACTTTTTCTAACTGAGTGTGGATCTCTTCCTTGATTTTCTTATGCAACTCACTCCGTTTTCCCTTGTACAATACAATAAACGTATATGTTATGACATAAGTATATAGAGATGTGCATAATATAGCTTAAAAAAGGAGTATGTTGATGCAAGTTACCTCATAGTTGTCATTAACTTCATCAAAAGACCTGTCATCACCATCAGCTACATTAAATATATTTACGCCAAAAGGCTCAAACTTGAATGGTTCACACAAACTTGTTGATGCACACAAGTTCTAAACTAAAGAGACTGTTGGTACTTTCACTATGTGATGTACCCACGCAATCGAACGAACGGTCATAGGTGTGTACAGTCCTAAGAACAAAGCCTATGCTACATTTCCAGAACTTGAACAAGCCTCATAAATCATAACACACTAATGGTTTATCAAGCCACTGGTCACCATGTTCGTTTCTTATGTATATATTTAAGGCCACTGCACTTTAGATGTCAAGCTTGTTGCTTTCCGGTGTATATCTACCTTGGTTTCGACCGGACAAGCCGAAAGTTTATACTTTATAGCGTCAGGTTAGATTCAACATTAGGGACACCAAAACCCAACCAAACTAACTCGACCAACCCGATAACAGTAACAATTATTATTTTTCCCCTTTCTTCATTTTTAACAACAAATGAATATATATCATATATTTTTTTAAAGTACTAGTGCTTACTCGGATAGAGGTATTTGTATCTCTTCAACAAGAGAAACTAGGTTGTTAAGATCTTCTTCAGACTTGCTACTTTCAAGAGCTTTCCACACTACCTCTAACAGATTCTGTAGCTCAGCTGGTAAATCACTTCGTACTATTGCTGTTATCCTAAGTTAGATGCCTGACTTACATCATATCTTTAATATTAAAAACTGGAACAAGAAAAACTAATTACCCCAAGCTTTTGTCAAACATGCTAACTTTTTAGTAACTTTTTCCTCAGTCTGGTAACCGTAATTATTTTTAGTTTGCTTGTGCTCCAAGCTTTTGTCATATATACTTTGCAAGTCGCAAAACTAATTAACCCTACTTATAAAACACTTCTGCTAGATATTGTAAAGCAAATTAGAATTAGCACGACAATCTAATCAGTGACGGGGTTTCTCCCTAAAATTATTTAGTGTTCTTAAACCTACTTTAGTTTATAACATTTACGTTCCTCGTTAATCAATTTCTCTAGTGAACATGGAAAAACAGCTAGCATAGAAGAAGAAATCGTTAACTTAGATTAACATATAAAAAACTAGTTGTGTCCATGCAGCTTCTTAACAAGTCGATCAAAACTATTGTGAATCCTAACTTTTTAGTATGTACAAACATTATAGAAAAAGTAGTATTAAAAACTGGGACAAGAAAACATACCAGATCGATCGAACGTTTGTTTTTGGACGATGGGAGGTTCCTGTGTCTTGGAATATTTATAGCCAAAAATCTATGTTTATTTTAAGAAAATATTACAATATTTTCCAATCTTATGATTATGGATATCTTCCTTAACTTGATTAATGTTTTTATTCCAGCCGGATGGGCCTAATATGGGCATGCAATCTTATGATTACGATATCTTACTTAACTTGGTTAGACCCGAAAATGTCGGGATGGACTGGTGTTGAACATGCAGCAGGGTCTGATCAACAACAGTTCGGTGAAGGAAAAGAAAAAGAGCATGATAGACGTGTTAGAGATGACCGGGAGCAGGGTTATGAACGTGACATCTCACGAGAAAAGGAAAGAAGAGGATTGGCCTGAGAAAAGGCATCGGGAACGTGATCGAGATAGGGAACGTGATCGAGATAGGGAACGTGAATGTGAGAGGTCATGATAGGGAGTGTAGTAGAGACCATCATCATCGTAGAGAGGAAAAAGACAGGTATGCTGATCATCATAGGTACATAGACGCTGGACCGGAGCAGATCTTCTCGACACATGGCAAATCACGAACGTCTCATAAGGATGAGCACAGGTCTAGATCAAAGGATGCTGATTATGGGAAGAGGCGACGTGGTGTAACTGCTGAATAACAGTGTTTAGGGCTGTTTGCTTTTAATGGGATCTCATCGATATTTCATGAAACTTAAGCTTTGTTAGTTATGGTTTGTTAGCGCTCAACTGGCCTCTCTCTGAAGTTAGCAAAAGTTGATATTCTTTATCAAGCTTCGTGATTTTGGTCTTCTTTTGAACGGTAGGTTCGATAAGGAACTGAAGGTTTTCAGAATTATGTTTTCTTTTGAGTTGCGGAAAAGCCAAATGGAGCTTGGGCATGAAGATGTAGGTGATGATGATGATCGACTTTTCTGATTTACAAGTGGAGCGTTGCTTCATCTTAGTTATTAAGACTTTGTTTTAGATTATAATGTACTTGAAACTATGCTGTCTCGTGTTTCTGCTACTAATGACTTATATATCGAAAAAAGAAAAAGATTGGGCATGAGACGATCTGCCCTTAACCCAACGTCCGAGTCATGAGGTATATACCTAGTCTGGTTACAGGTACTAGATTCCAGTTGTAATCTTTCAACTTGACCGTGTCTGGTAGTTTTGATTCCTGAAAACGTAAATTTCTCTGCATATTGGTTGAAAGACTTAACTCAGGATCGATATAACAAAAGAGTTATTTAGCCACTAAACACGGGCCGTTAGAGGGTATCCTATTTTAGAATTTTTCTGTCCAGGTATTCGGGTTCAATCTGATACCCGAGTTTATGTCAAGGTTGCGAGAAATAACAGGTAATTCCACAAGATACGCACCTTCAGTACAAAGCTATTTGTCATGTATGGAACCATGATTTCTATTAAGACGGGTTGAATGGAAACCATTATTTTGATCCAAAGACAACCCTATCGCAATGAGCATTATACGCAAACACAATCAGCCAAAGACTGTTATTACACTGAACTGTATATGATTGCCATATCGACATCTTGTTTGTAGCCCACGCATTATCAAGTTAGTCAGACGAGTGCTATCTTTTCTTGTAAAATCGTTTTTGCCTGTCAAAAGATGCCGAAAATCGGATTGATCAGATATATTATGGTTAAACTACAAAATTAAAACCACAAACTTTTGGCCGATTTGACATATGTGTGGCACTCGCAACAAAAGACTAGGTAGTAGCTGATGTTTAATCATATTAAAAAGTAAAACATTGTCCATAACATGATACATCAATGGTCAACCGCGACAAAACCATAAAAATCTGTTGGGATTTTAGAATACTAGTTAACCATTAACTACGAGTGCGCAGCGGAATGGATCTAGTATAACATTTATGATTAACACACAATAAAGTAATAAAAATACTAACCTTTTAGTTTAATTGATTAAATCAATTAAATGGGTCTTGATCTTGAAATCTAACGGTAAAATAACCGTCTCTATTGGTTGCTCACACACACGTCAAGTGAGCACGTTATGATGCTAGTAGTTGTCTCACGATTGCTAACAACAATTGTTCTTGACCTTGTTCTGCTAAATGCCAAAATAAGAATGAAAACTATTGCACTGTTATATTCTTTTAGTGGGAAAAATGAGAGCCTTTTTTTTTCTATATAACACAAAACAGTCCGATGTGTATATATATGCATTGAATGGTGTCGTGTAGCAAAGCAAGACACAAAATGCATCAAATATTCTGTTGTCTCATTCCCATGATATAGTTCTAATCCTAGCCGACAAAGATGGACAGGAATTAATCAAATATTCACTCAAAAATAAAGTCATGCTATAATAAAAGAATCAAATTACTTTTATACCATATACATGTGTTGGCTATATATATTTAGAACATATCTTATGAGACCAACAAAGTATACGTATAAAAATATAAGATTTCTTTTTTTTCATTCTTTTAATTTTATTTAACTGATACTAATTTAGTTTATAACGTCTAACGGTTAAACTAAACTAAACGTTAAATATGTTCGTGAAACATATTATATATTTAATAAATATAAACGAGTTATATATATTAAATATATAATAACCGTACTCTTCGTGTTTAAGTGTGTGCCCCCGATAGGCTCACTCATTTACCGGTGGCTAAACGATCGCATATCTCAACAGCTCCCACTTGTGAGAGTTTAGACATACAGCGTCCATAATGAAACATCTAGCAACACTTCATTATAACCAGTAAATGTTGAGTTGATAGTTTCAAGAAAAATATCTCAAAAGTATACAATGGTATATGATTATTTAAAGCTTGCTGGTAATCATCCTTTTGTTTCGAGTACCTATTAAACCATGGATATGGATCCTAACTCATTCTATATAGTTTAATTTTTAATTTCTCGTGATCGAATTAAATTAGATAGTCCAAATGTATCAAGAATCATCTTGATCACGCTTTGGGTACGGCCATACAATTACCTAATTAATTCTGGAGAGGATCCAGTGGTACTTCACTGCACTATATCAAGTGGAGGAACAAATTCTATATTGACTGCAAGTGTCTGTGGATGCTGCTTCACAACACCTCCAACTATAGCCTTTATAGCTAACTCTTACAAGCTAGCGTTTAACATATTATCAAGAAGTGATATTCACACATGCACAACTTGTTTGCATCTCAAGTCTAAGGACGACTTAATCACCATTTTCGAAAATTTACTCATGACAAGGATCCAAAAGTAATATTCGAAAGTTCGGGGTGTCCAATATTCATCCCTTATGAATAACATATGAGTTTGGTGGGAACCGTCCATTATATTCAAAGAATATAACCAACACTCATATTTGTCTTAATGTAGACAATATTCCCATATTGCTAACCGACAATGGACATATTTAGAATAATCAAATATTCAAGGATTTAAACATACAAATATAGGACAACAATAATTATATGAATGATAACAAACATCAAATATCTTTATTCATCAGAAAATAATAATTGTCTTAGAATCACAAATTATCCAAAAACTAAAATAACACAGATAACATGAGACTATTAGCTGGAAGCAAACCAATGTTATGAGAAAGCATTGAATGCTTTTTAAGTTCCAAAGCCTTCGTAAAGGGGTCAGCTAAGTTGTCATCTGTGTGAACTTTCTCCAGTGTAATATCACCCAGTTCAATCACTTCTCGGAGGTAGTGAACTTTAGCACGATAATGTTTCGCACCTATAGTGATTCCTGGTTCATTAGCTATAGTAATGGCTCCGGTATTGTCACAATACATCTTCATAGGTTCATTATTTGTGGGAACAACACCAAGCCCAGAAATAAACTTCCTAATCCAAACTGCTTCTTTAGCAGCCTCCGAAGCGGCTATATACTCAGCCTCTGTAGATGAGATAGCATGGATGGTCTGCTTCGAGCTTTTCCAGCTTACAGCACCTCCATTCATTTTGAAAACATATCCAGTCTGAGACTTCGTGTCATCAGCTCTGTCAGATATCCAGCGTCAGTGTAGCAAGCAACCCTGAGCTCTCGTTTCATATCTCCTCCATAAACCAGAAACATGTCTTTGGTATGCCTAAGATACCTTAGAATGTTCTTAACAGCAGTCCAATGATCCTCACCAGGATTCTGCTGAAAACGGCTCGTCATGTTCTGAGAGAACGCAACATCTGGTCTAGTGCATCTAACAGCATACATGATTGATCCTACTGCCGAAGCATAAGGAACTCTCTGCATGCGTTTCACCTCAGCAGGGGTAGATGCTCCTTGAGTCTTAGATAATTTTGAATCAGTTAGCATGGGAATAAAGCCACGTTTGGAATTATCCATGTTATACTTCTTCAAAATTTTATCTATGTAAGCACTTTGACATAAACCAATTAACCGTCTTGATCTATCTCGATAGATCTTGATTCCAAGAATATATGCAGCATCTCCTAGATCTTTCAGTCTTTTCCCATGATTAATATGTCATCGACATACAAGATTAGGAACACTACATTACTCCCACTAGCTTTGATATATACACATGGCTCATCGGGATTTTGAGTGAAACCAAAGTTCTTGATTTCATCATCAAATCTCTTATTCCATTTCCTTGATGCTTGCTTAAGTCCATAAATGGATCTTTGAAGCTTGCATACACGGTTTGGATATTTAGGACTGACAAAACCTTCAGGTTGCTTCATATAGACCTCTTCGTAAAGATGTCCATTGAGGAAAGCGGTTTTAACATCCATTTGCCAAATCTCATAGTCATAGAACGCGGCTATGGCTAAGAGAATCCTTATAGCTTTGATATCTGCAACAGGAGAGAAGGTTTCTTCATAATCAACCCCGTAGGTTTGAGTGAAGCCCCTCGCTACATATCGAGCTTTAAAGGTGTGTACATTGCCATCCATGTCGGTCTTCTTCTTGTATAACCACTTGCCGCTAACGGTTCTAGCGTTAGGAGGAAGGTCAACTAAGATCCAGACATCATTGTCTTTCATGGATTGCATCTCCACATTCATAGCATCAAGCCATTTTTCAGATTCAGGATCTGATAATGCAGCTTTATAGTTAGTAGGTTCACCATGATCCCCTAACTCATGTTCCTCAACGTCAATGTATAAACACATACGGTCAGGAGCACGCCTAGTCCTTGTAGACTTTCGAATGGGAGCTATATCACTTATAGGTTCATCAATTTCTTGATCATCCTCTTCATGATCGCTAGTGTTTTCAGAAGGATGTATATCTTCATCTTGAATTACTTCAAGATCTTTTAAACTCCCACTTGCTTCTTGATTCATAAGATTACTCTCTAGGAATTCAGCATTACGAGCAACAATAACCTTGTTCTCGGGTGGGTAATAGAAGGAGTAACCCATTGTTTCCTTTGGGTATCCTACAAAGATACACTTAATCGATCTGGGTTCAAGTTTGTCAGGTTTATTAAGCGTATCACGCTTAACAAGAGCCTCACATCCCCAGACCTTTAAGTAAGACAACTTAGGGGCTTGCCCATGCCATACTTCGTATGGTGTCTTTTCAACCTTCTTAGTTGGAACCATATTGAGAATGCGTGCAGCAGACTCAAGAGCATAATCCCAAAAGGACTTTGGAAGAGTTGTTTGGGCCATCATGGAGCGAACCATATCTATTAGGGTTCTATTTCTCCTCTCAGACACACCATTATGTTGTGGAGTGTATGGAGGATTTCTATGGGCAATAATCCCATGCTCCTTAAGATGATCCAAAAATTCATAACTCATAAATTCACCCCCACGATCAGAACGTAGTGCCTTTATGGTTTTACCGAGTTGATTTTCTACTTCCTTTTGAAACACCTTAAATGTTTCAAACACTTCATGCTTATGCTTTAGCAAGTAAACATAACCATAACGACTATAGTCGTCAGTGAAAGTGACGAAGTAGCTTGCACCTTGTCTTGACACGGTTCTGAATGGGCCGCATACATCGGTGTGTATAAGTCCAAGCAGATCTTTAGCCCTCTCCACTTGATGTGAATAAGGTTTACGTGCCATCTTACCAGATAAACATGAAACACACTTGTCAAAGGAATCATCATCGTTTGACTTAAGCAATCCATCAGTTTGTAATTGCTTAATGCGTTTTTTGCTTATGTGGCCAAGGCGACAATGCCATAAGAGTGTAGAGTCCAAGTTAGACTTGGCCCTTTTGTTACTTACAACATAAATAGAACTATCGTTTGCATTAGAATCACACATATCAATTTCATATATACCATCACGAGGAATAGCACGAAAATAAAACATATTATCTTTCGAAACTGAAATTATTGCATTATTCTCAAAACGGTTAACAAAACCATCGTCATACAAACGGAAAACTGAAACAATCCCTCTAGAAATAGAAGGTGCGTAATGACAATTATTCAAAATGACTACTAGTCCACTAGGGAGAAATAATTGAAAAACACCAATGGCTTCGACAGCTGCACGATGACCATTGCCCACGTACAGGTTCAAAGCTCCTGGCTTCAGCTTCCTACTTATCCTTAGTCCCTGAGTAGTATTACAGATGTGAGTACCACAACCAGTGTCATAAACCCAAGATTTATTAGGAAAAGTAAAGAGTTCTATAGTGAAGATACCTGAAGTGCTAGCTCCTTGAGATAGCTTCTTCTTCTTCCACAACTCAGCGAGATACTCTAGACAGTTTCTCTTCCAATGACCAATGTCACCGCATTGGTGACAAGTGGCGTCCTTTGCAGGATTCTCTCTCTTTGGTGGAGGGGGAATCTTAGCTCTAGGAGTAAAGTTTGCTACTTTCTTCCCTTTGCCATGATTCTTACCCTTCGCAGCATTAGACGGTTTAGCCTTATTAGGCTTTTGGATCCTTCCTGCCCTAATAGCATTGATAGTATTAGCAGTAGCAGGTGCAACCTTCTTTGGCAACGTCTTCTCATGCAGCTTAAGCATGGCATGCAGCTCAGGTATTGTCTTCCCCAGGCCATGCATATTGTAATCTTGCACGAACCTATCATAATCCTTGTTCAGTGAGGCTAAGATTAGGCTAACTGCAAGTTTCAGTGACACGGGATGACCGAGACGTTCCAAATTCTCTATGTAGCCCTTCATCTTTAAGACATAAGAGCTCACAGATTGTCCATCCTCATGTTTACACGCGTGAAAGGCACGTGCAACATCAAGGAGTTCTTGATCCGCTTGTTCAGTGAACATGGTTTTCAACTCCTCCATCATTGACCATGCGCCATGACCCTCCAAAAGCCTTTGGAGTTCAGGGGACATAGTCATGAGCATAAGGCCAGCAATTTCTCTGGACCTTTTAACCCAAGTAGGGTGGTACTCCGGGTCTTGTTGAGGACCTTCAACACCAGGAGCAAGAAACGGGAGATCAGGAATAGGTTGCTCAAGGTATTTAACCAAGTCATCAGTTTCGAGCGCTATCCGAAGAGCACGATACCAATCAACAAAGTTAGTTTCAGTCAGCTTCATTTTCTCAAGGAAAGACTTAACAACCGTGCTGTTTAAGCAATAGGTAGAATTATTCATCTACAAAATAAAAGTTCAACGATTAGTATTTTCGATAATTACATTCTCAAAAGAATTAACTACCCAATTAATCATTATGAGACTAAGATCCTTGCTTGCACTCCCACTTAATATTAGAGGTCCGACCGTCTAATATCAAGTAGGGCAAGAGGTAAGCGTCGAGCGTTAATTGCATTACAAGTGCAACTCTCAGATTTATGAGACGATTCATGAATTTTATTGTTGTAGAGTGTTTGGATGGGAGTTCTCACATCTCTTTCGAGTACCATTGAACATCTCAAGCAAACTTGTTCTACATGTAATAAATCATGAGTATGTTTCATCTCATCTTATGCCTCGGGTTCCGAATCTGACCGGGAACTCGACTTAAGTCGTACCAATTTAAAGCATGCAATAGTTGGCAAAGGTCTGACCAGTGACAAAAATCGCCTTGGGTGCATGATTCGCCCTAGGTCTGACCAGATGGCGAAAAACCACAACAAGTGCTATTAAATTGGATGGCATAGACTTAAAAATTCAAATAGGTATCACATAAGTTTTAGAAAACAAATGTCAAAACGTGTAAAAGATGCATGCAATCATCCTTTAGCACAAGTTAAGAAAAACCTTTTGTTAACTTTTTGGTTTTAGGCGTGTTTACCGCGGGAAAGCATTAAAGAATGATCAAACCCTATATCCTACTCTTCATGCGCCCGAAGGCGCAAGTGCTTGGGATAATTATCACATAGATGTCGAAACATTATGTGACACGGGAAACATTAAAGATCATTCAACCCCTAGATAGCTTGACTAGAACACGTAGTGCAATAGCAAGTCTATCATTAGTAAGGCACAAAATGGTGTTGTAATTTTAAGTATTATAAACCAATTAATTTTGCAAATCACGTCGTTGAGAAGATGGTTTATAAGCCATCATTACGGTATGTAAGCCCAACTCGAGTGACAATATGATTTTGCAAAATAATTAGATTATAATAAAAACAAGTTTCATAGATCTTATGTCAATATTAAGATTTGTTCAAAAAACAAGTTTTAACAAATAACACATTGCCGATTCGCAAGGAAAAATAAGTGTATTAATATGACATACTTTTAAAGCTAGTTTCGATATAAGTAGAGATCCGTTTTTATGATTTCTAGAATCTTGTATTATTACGTTTTGCAATTCATAATGGAAAACAAATAAGCACATAAAAACAGACTAGAAAGGGGTAGAAGAAGAAGACAGACTCTATATGAAAGCAGTAAATCATATAAGATCCAAGATCTCAAGTGAGTCTTCCCCAATTTGAGGATCAAAGACCCTCACCAAGCTGCTAGGTACTTGGTGACGAGCATGCATCACAAACGTGATTGCTAAAGTCTTTGACGGATAAAAATAAATTTTTGTTTATTAACCAATTTAATAAACCTACCCAATTTTATTAGATCTAGATCAAGATTAAAATTTTATGGCAAGAATGCATGTTATTGCCATAGAAAATAAATAAAGCGAGTATTTAAGCGGATCTAGCGTGTTTATCTATGTGTAACCCATAAATGCCATACGATGACTCGTGATGCCACTGTTGGGATTTTAGAATACTAGTTAACCATTAACTACGAGTGCGCAGCGGAATGGATCTAGTATAACATTTATGATTAACACACAATAAAGTAATAAAAATACTAACCTTTTAGTTTAATTGATTAAATCAATTAAATGGGTCTTGATCTTGAAATCTAACGGTAAAATAACCGTCTCTATTGGTTGCTCACACACACGTCAAGTGAGCACGTTATGATGCTAGTAGTTGTCTCACGATTGCTAACAACAATTGTTCTTGACCTTGTTCTGCTAAATGCCAAAATAAGAATAAAAACTATTGCACTGTTATATTCTTTTAGTGGGAAAAATGAGAGCCTTTTTTTTCTATATAACACAAAACAGTCCGATGTGTATATATATGCATTGAATGGTGTCGTGTAGCAAAGCAAGACACAAAATGCATCAAATATTCTGTTGTCTCATTCCCATGATATAGTTCTAATCCTATCCGACAAAGATGGACAGGAATTAATCAAATATTCACTCAAAAATAAAGTCATGCTATAATAAAAGAATCAAATTACTTTTATACCATATACATGTGTTGGCTATATATATTTAGAACATATCTTATGAGACCAACAAAGTATACGTATAAAAATATAAGATTTCTTTTTTTTTCATTCTTTTAATTTTATTTAACTGATACTAATTTAGTTTATAACGTCTAACGGTTAAACTAAACTAAACGTTAAATATGTTCGTGAAACATATTATATATTTAATAAATAAAAACGAGTTATATATATTAAATATATAATAACCGTACTCTTCGTGTTTAAGTGTGTGCCCCCGATAGGCTCACTCATTTACCGGTGGCTAAACGATCGCATATCTCAACAAAATCATAGAAAGAATACACGATTCCAATGAAACAAAGTTACAGACTTGGCAAATGTTCCAATATTGCTACTTAACTCGATGGTGTTGAGACACATTTCTTCAATACCATTAAGGGTCGATTCAAACTTCTTTAGGTTGCTGCTTGAAGTATTCTTAGAAATGAGTCGTTTCTGGTCTGAGGATATGACAGGTGAGCTTCTTTGGGCTGAGCTTGAACCTCTAAGAGCACCAGGGCTTGCATCTGCTAAACGAGTTCAATTCTAGCCACGGAATGCTTTTCTCAAAGAGATGGGTCGAGTGCGCAAACTTGCCGACGTCACCACCATCAGAACCATTTCCATTGCCACATCCACCATCACCACCCCCATCCCACGATTTCCAAGAATTGATTAGGTTACCGGACGAATTTGATAAGCGACTTTCGAAGCTTCACCCATCTGCAGGTCTTGAAACTTGCTAAGACAAAAAGCTATATATTTAACCGATCACATGTTTCACCATCCAAATTTTAACTTATTTAACGTCTTCATTGTCTCACACTTTCGCAGGCCTTGCACCCCGCTGCCATAACCATTTGACGACTATCATCTCCATTCTGATCCAATGCTTCTATCTTCTTTTTATTATCATGATGTAGAAACTAAACTGAATCCTTAAACTTGAAGCTTATAAATTACTGATCAAAATTAAGGGTATTGTGCACCTCTTGTTGATTTGAAAGCTATCAGACAATATCTCGAACCTTAAAAATTAAGGGTTCTTATTGTTTTGTTTTGTGAGGAAAGAGACACGTGTGAGGTTGTAAGTTTCATGACTTTGGGAGAGATGGTGTTAGAGGGGGCGGAGTTGCAACGCCGTGGCTCCCCGTTGTTCGGTGTTGGTCTACGTGACCACACCGTGGTCGACGGCGTGAAGGACGCCGTTGCCCCACCCACGGGTGTGGAAAGCTCACCAAATTTCCAAAACCCCTTTTTACTTTTACAAAACATCTTTTTTTCAAATAAAACATACCTCTTTTAAGTTTTATTAATATTGAATCGAGATTTATTGAATCAATATTCCGAGTTGCAGTTTTCCGAGTTGCAGGTTTTGGCGAGAGGTTGAAGAGAAGGTATTTCACGTGAAGATTTTAAAGATAAGAAAAGGTGACCATTGATTGGTTGGTTACTTTTTAATCATGTGTGTGAGAATGTGCTAATCGTATATAATTTGTTTATTTTATAAATAATTTTAAGTTGGTTTTTTACTTTTGGTTCAATATTAAAATAAACGTCGGTTGATTTTTTTCGATAATGTTGATTTTATTTTATTTTAGGATGTAATGATGTTTTATAAATAAAATAAATTATGATTTGAATAAATTAATTATTGAGGGTAGTTTATGAAAATAACTGGAAAAATTGGTGTGTTGGTGTGGAAATAGTGTGATGATAAGATGGAGTAACAAAATCACTAACCTATCTAATGGTAATAATACTACTTACAAATATCAAAAACCTTGTATCATCGTTTTGTTTAAAAACCAAAATCACTAACCTAAATTTTGGCACAAACTACAACTCTTTAAGGCTAAAATCACAAAAGTCTTAGACAAGTACTTAAATGAATCTACAAGGTACAACTGATTAATGAACAGAGAAATACCCTCAAATAAACCATAAACAAATGTTAATCATTTATTTTTTACTAAAAATAAATTACTTGCTTGTTATTTATTTTTTTAAATAAAATATTTTTTGATAAATCGCTAAACGACAACTAATGTACTTTTATCTTTCGGTAAATGAGCACATCGATATATATTTTTGATGAACTTTTTTTGGTTTTTTAAAAATCATTTTTGAAAAACACATATGATTTTTCAGATGTGATTTAAAAAAGTAGTGATAATAAAAAATATAAAGATGTGTTATTATATAAAAAAAAATTATTTTTTGTTGTGATGGTATGTTTTTCTTTGTATAGCGATTGACAATTTATGAGATATTTTATATTTGGACAAAAGCTAATATACGTAACATATTTTTTAAAAAAGATCGGTCTCGCTAATGTAATATGTAAACAACCAAGCTCGCTAATATACATTCAAAATATATTCAATCTCGCTAACTTCTCAAATAAATTTACTAAAATAACCATGTGTTCTTCCACTTTTCATTTATTCTTCAATTTATAATAGGGTTAAGTTCATATATTGGTAATATACTATTTATCATTTACACATCTAGGTAATGTACTATTTTTATTACTAATATCGCTATAAAAACCGGACAAACTTTTCCAATATAGGTAATGTGACCGGTTAGGACAGGTTACAACTCGAAAGTAGGAACAAACGCTTCATTTTTTCATCTTCATATTTTCATCTGGAACAAACGCTTCATTTTTTTCATCTGAAACAAACGCTTATTTGTTTTTTTCAAAAAATCTTAAAAAACAAGAATCTATACTCGGATATAAAACCAATAATAGAGATCCATGTAGTTGCATTTACCATCAAAATGTTCACGAAGGGTTCCGTCACTAACATACTTTAGCATGATAATACGCTCACCAGCATGATCGATGTAACCATAAAATCAGAATTAGATGCTCGATCTATGATAATGTTATAATTTCATTTTTGAACTCCAATGGAGCCCCGTGGTCATAATTGTCCTCCCACTAGAAAAACGTAAATAATTAATAGATACTTTTTAATACCCCATGGAATTTGAATTATAATGCTTTGCTATATAAAAACTTTTATATATTCCAAATACCATAATGCTGATAACTTGATCGCGTTGCTTTAGAATCACAAGATTCGATTCTTGAGAGTTATTTGACAAGCACACGCGTATTAGATATTTATATCAGACATTAGCAAGAAATTTACAAGCTAATGTAATATGTAAACAATAAAGTTCGCTAATATATTCAAAATATTTTCAATCTCGCTAACTTCTCGAATAAATTTACTAAAATAACCATGTGTTCTTCCACATTTCATTTTTTCATCAATTTATAAATTCTAATGAATTGAAAATAATTATTTCAAAAAGATAACTCGAAAAAAATATTTCAAAAATAAATAATTTCGAAAAAGATTTTAAAAAATTTAATTTATTTTCGAAAATAATTAATTTCAAAAATACAAAATCGAAAAAAAATCGTAAAAGACTTAAAAAAGACTTAAAACATTCATTTATTTTCGAAAAAATAATTTAAAAAATAAAATCGAAAAAGATTTTAAAAAATTTAATTTATTAAAAAAATAATTTTTTAAATAATTCAAAAGGAATTAAATCGAAAAAAAATTTGAAAAATGTTTTACAAAATTTAGTTTATTTTCAAAAAAATTACTTTCAAATAAAATAAATCGAAAAATGTTTTTAAAATATTTAAAACTTTAGTTTGTTTTTTTTTTTAAAAGTTCAAAAACTAATTTCAAAAAAAAATAATTTCAACATAAAATAATTTCTAAAAAATAATTTTGGAATAACTAATTTCAAAAAAATCTGAAATTTAAAAATTTCAAAATATCAAAAAACTTTTAAAATTAAAATTTTCAGTTTTTTTTTAAAACAAATTAGATTTTTTAACTTAAAATAGTTTTTTAATCTTTTTTGACACTACATTTTTTCAAAATTAATATAATTTTTTTACTATAAATTTTTTTAATGATGTGACTTTTCAAAATTAATAACAAAATTAGTTGGGAAGAAGAAGGGGAATTTAGTCAAATCCTTTATAATGACCGGTTAACTCAGTCATATTAGCGATATCGAACATATTTTGAATATATATTAGCGAGTTTAGTTGTTTACATATTACATTAGCGAGATTGATCTTTTTTGTAAAATATATTACGTATTTTTATCTTTTGTTCTTTATATTTTAGTGAAGTGAGAGATTTATTCAATTAGATAAAATAAATGAACGAGTTAAAATTTGCTCATTACATCTATATATGCTAAATATTAGATTTATATTTTCTCGATGAAAATTACAAAAGTTTTATATAAGTTAAAAATCACTAAAACCCATAGCTCTACATACTTTAATGCGTAACATACAAATATATAATGCATCCATTAATACCTCGCTTTCATCATTGTCGTTTTCCGGCCCTATTTCCTCTTCTGGAGCGATCCATCCATTATCATTGTCCGGCGGGTTCGGAGGAAACGGTCCCCCTTCGTGACCTATGACGTAATCGTTTCCATTATCATTAGGCGGTACCTCGGCCATTCCTGCAATAACAGCGAATTTCGGAGGGTACATAAGTAATTATACAATATTTATAAATACATGCATGCAAATGCAATGCAAAGGTGGTACATATGCCCGAAATGTAATAATATGATGCTCATGCATGATTAATACAAAAATTACGATGTCGGATATTCCACGTATAATTTCAACGTCTACATATAGTAATCTCCATACTTACGTAATAATTACCCACATATATACTTCAACTCAAAAGTATACGTCAAATGCCATGAATACAAAAATAAATCTTACCGGAGCCATGCAGGATAGTTGTGTGTGCTTGGACCATTTCTTACGACACCAAAAGTTATAGTTTAGGATTTTCAAAAACGACCTAGTTCTCTATAACTCATGGCTCTGATTACCAATCTGTAACACCCCCACAAAATGCTATGCGCAGCGGAACTACAACATTGGGTGCTACACAGTATTCATTGCACACAAGATATATCAAACGACTCTAAAAAGACGTCAACTTAAAACTTGAATTAAAAATTGTTAGATGATACATGTCCACGGTTTTTCCAACCCCACTTGGTACAACAGAGTTTAGCGTTTTCGGTCCCCATGAATCTCAACCCAAGAATTTCAGTTTCACAACAACATAACATTAAAATTTAAAATGTTTAAGTAGGAAAGGGAGGAAAAAACAAGCAGACTCCAAGCCATACACACAACATCCATCCCATGCACGCTCCATGCTACACTTCAGCGGTTACCTGAAACACATGCCAAAATTTGGTCAACGAAAACGTTGAGTGGAATTCATAGGTTTTACAATTCATTTTGAACGTATATAAAATAAAAACCATTCGTGATCATTCATAGACTTGTCGATCAAACAATCTATATTCAGGATACTGACAATTGTGTTTAAGCTCATGACACTAATCCGTTAACTCAATCACCCGCGTAATAATTACCGGCGTGATTCAGATGAAACCAGTGCCCCTTCTAAAGGCATCAGTTGCAATTATACCTTATCTCTCATACAAGATAATCTACCGCAGAACTTACTCAACGTACAGCTTCTCGGCTAGCATTGGGTCGTTAGCCCCGTAGTACTACAAATTGTATAAGCGGCTATTTCCCCCTACTCGAGGGCAGGACAATAGTTAATAGTTCATGAAATTAGGGTCTTTTGCAACTAGGTACTCAACACAATTTCTAAGGCAACATTCGGGTCTAACAATCATTCATGATATACGTTCCTTTTAAAAACTAGCATGCATTTCCCTCGCGGGTAAAACAGTTTGAAATAAATATAAGCGAGGCTATAAATTCACACCTTATATATTAAGTAGTCGGTAGTTCGAGAGATGATCACTGACGACGATACGGATGCCCGGGTAAATCAACACCTATCAACAAATAACGCGTAATGAGTAATCTCATTTTAAATACCTTACGGTACTGTATAAAATACATAGATACTAGTCACTTAGGACAATTATAACTCACGCCAAAACAAAACAACAAGCATCACTCATTTTACATCATTCGTTCTTATTATTTACGTTATCCATTTTTACTCATTTTCGCCGGTACTTACCGAAAGTACGGGCTGTTTTACCATATTTAACCATTCCTATAAAATTTGACAAAATTCTCAAAAATACTATAAGACCTGTAGATAACACATTTTTAATCCCAATAAAAGTTTTTACTTCTACGACCCGTTACTCAACGCTTTTCCAAAACTACATTTTCCGGGCTGAAATTGTACTTCGACCAACTTGGACTTCTTTGACCTATTTGAAATGCACCTTTGACTTCTTTGACTCCTAAGTCCACTTATAGACTCAATTACACAGGTTTGTGACCAAAATTTGACCCTTGACCTTTTACCAATTCATACTTGTGGTCCTCGGGATTTGACTAAAACTATACATAAATTCGGATTATGAAAGTTCTCGTCTCCCGGTACTCGATCTTTAAAACCTCATAACTTTTAGCTCGTTTTGAGTCACGGGCTCTACCTTATACCAAATTAAAGCTAAGAAGACCCTCTATGACTACATTTAGTTATCTAGACCTGTAGGAAAAATTATTTTTATAAAAAGGTCCCAAACTTTCTGCCTAAATTTGACCATACCAAAATCATACTTAAGCTCGATTCCTAACCTACTAATCACCACTAGGCATCATCCTAAGCTTTCCTAATCACAACCAAACACTAATTTTCAGTCCTAACCCCTATTGATCAACAACCTCATAATCTAAAAATATAAAAACAAACATGCAACCACTTGTACTCATCCAAAACACCAATAAACATAATGCTAAACATAAAACTAATGCTCAAAATCATCAACCACCATGGCTCCCCAAACACCCCCTTGTGCCGTGGGGTTTGGGTGACCAAATCACCACAACCAAATTAATTTTGGTGGGTTTGATTAGTGATTATACTCACACTATACATGAATTTAACATGCATCAATCCAATTGACCTCAAAAACGAATTTGAATGATCTTGAAAATTTTTGGAAAATTTTTGTTAATGCATGTTTAATTTAACCATGGATTAACACTCACCAATGGATTTTAGAAGGTGGTCTAAGGTTAGATTTTGTAAAAACTCAAAAAAAATGGTGGGTGGTGGTGGTTTTTGGGGTGTAGCCGTCGGCTAGAGGGAGAGAGGGAGAGTGTGTTTGATTTATTTTTTTGTTAAATGTTTGTGTGTGTTTGTGTTTGTCCTTTTTGTGAGATTTGGGAGGACTAAAGTGCAATTAAAGGTTTCTTTTGGCCTCAAGTAAAAACGTCCTTAAAACTTTGCGGGATCGACTCACTAGTCAATTTAGAAAATTTTACGGGAGTTGGAAATCATCCCGAACACTCCAAAATACTTTTGGGATACTTTAAATGTACTCGGAAGGCTATAAAACTCACCCGACTCAACTTTACACGAACCGTAAGTAAAATTCTCGAAAAATTACATTATCGATAAATCGTCAATAATTATAGAAATTTGGGCATCCATCGGGATCGTAATCGTCATCGTCCTTCTTGAATCGTCAATCGTAAAAATTATAACCTCGAACATCGGCTTTAACCAATATACTTATATATATAGAAATTAAAATTTATTAAAAATTTCAAAAATTAGCGTAATTTAGGGTAACGTTAATGACCTCGGTTCTAGGGTGTCACATCCACCCCTCCTTAAAGAGAGCGACGTCCCGGCGCTCGCCTGTTCTTGTACTCACATTTCGTTCTGCTGGAACAGATGAGGATACCTTTCCTTGAAAAAGTCCTCACGTTCCCAAGTGTATTCCGGTCCACGCTTAGAATTCCATCGAACTTTCACAATAGGAATTCTACTACGCTTCAGCCTCTTGACCTCTCGGTCCATAATTTCCACAGGTTCTTCCACAAAATGCATTTTGTCGTCCAGTCGAATCTCGTCCAAAGGAATCACCAATTCCTTATCCGCCAAACTCTTCTTCAGGTTCGATACGTGAAACGTGTCGTGAATAGCACTAAGCTCGCTCGGCAATTCTAATTTGTACGCTACTGGTCCAATTCGTTCAACGATCTTAAATGGTCCAATATACCTTGGACTCAACTTTCCTTTCTTCCCAAAACGAATTACACCCTTCCACGGCGATACCTTGAGCATAACCATATCTCCAACTTCAAACTCCAACGGTTTCCTTCTGTTATCGGCATAACTCTTCTGTCGGCTTCTCGCAGCAAGTAGTCGGTTCTTGATTTGCACAATCTTCTCTGTCGTTTCTAAAACCATTTCGGGTCCAGTCAATTGACTTTCTCCTACTTCACTCCAACACACAGGCGATCTACACTTCCTTCCATACAATTCTTCGAACGGTGCTGCCTTGATACTCGCATGATAACTATTATTATACGAAAACTCCACTAGAGGCAAGTGGCGTTCCCAACTTCCTCCAAAATCAATCACGCATGCTCGGAGCATGTCCTCCATCGTCTGAATAGTTCGTTCACTCTGGCCGTCAGTTTCCGGGTGATAAGCCGTACTTAAACTCAATTCAGTGCCCATCACACGTTGAAGCGATTTCCAAAATTCCGAAGTAAATCTACTATCGCGATCCGAAATGATCGATAACGGCACTCCATGTCTGCAGACGATCTCTTTCACGTACACACTGGCGAGCTTTTCCATGTTGTCCGTCTTCTTCATAGGTAAGAAATGAGCAGATTTCGTTAATCTATCCACAATTACCCATATCATATCGCATCCACTAGGAGTTCTAGGTAAACCCGTCACGAAATCCATAGCGATTTTCTCCCATTTCCATTCTGGGATCTCTGGTTGTACCAACAATCCAGATGGTTTCTTATGTTCTGCTTGAACCTTCGCGCAAGTCAAACACTTACTAACGTAACGAGCAATATCCGCCTTCATATTCGGCCACCAATAAACTTTCTTCAGGTCGTGATACATTTTATCCGATCCAGGATGTATCGAATACTTCGACTTATGCGACTCGTTCATAACCAATTCTCGAACTCCAGGCTTTCCTTCCACAGATGAACACAATGGTAACCAAATCCGATTTTCAAAATATCTCAGTCCGTCCGACCTAATCACGAAAAGAGGTTTCAACATTCTTCCCAAGTTCTCAGCTTCAACATTCCCTTTCATTAGTCCCCTCTCTTGAGCCTTCATTATAGTTTCGGTTAAGTCAACGCTCTCAGTCATCACCAAAGCTCTGACCCTCAAAGGTTTCTCCCGTTCCTTCCTACTCAGTGCATCCGCTACAACATTCGCCTTGCCAGGGTGGTAGCGAATTTCGCAGTCATAATCACTCAGTAGTTCAACCCATCGTCTCTGTCGCATATTCAACTCCTTTTGATCTAAAATGTGTTGCAAACTCTTGTGGTCAGTGAATACAACACACTTCGTCCCATACAAATAGTGTCTCCACAACTTCAACGCAAAAACTACAGCTCCTAATTCCAAATCGTGCGTCGTGTAGTTCTCCTCATTCTTCCTCAGTTGCCTCGACGCGTAAGCTATCACCTTTTCACGTTGCATCAATACCGCTCCATAACCCTTACGAGATGCATCACAATACACTACAAACTCTTCGGTTCCTTCAGGCAATGACAATATCGGTGCGGAACATAACTTGTCCTTGAGCGTTTTGAAAGCGAGTTCCTCCTCAATTCCCCAATCATACACCCTATTCTTTTCGGTAAGCCTTGTCAATGATTTTGCAATCAACGAAAATCCTTCAATGAACCTTCGATAATACCCAGCTAAACCAAGGAATTGTCTAACTTCAGTCGGCGTTGTCGGTGCCGACCATTCCCTGATCGCTTCGACCTTGGCAGGATCCACGGGAACTCCCTTACTATCAATCACGTGACCTAGGAACTGCACGGATTCTAACCAAAACTCACACTTCGAGAATTTCGCATACAGCTTCTCCTTCTTTAACAACTCCAAAATCTTCCTCAGGTGCTTCTCGTGCTCCTCCTTACTCTTAGAGTAAATAAGTATATCATCGATGAAAACAATAACAAACTTATCTAGATACGGCTTGCACACGCGATTCATGAGGTCCATGAATACAGCAGGCGTGTTTGTCAACCCAAACGGCATCACTCGAAATTCAAAGTGTCCATACCGCGTACGAAAGGCAGTTACAGGAATATCCTCCTCTCTTACACGCAGTTGATGATACCCTGCTCTTAAATCGATCTTTGAGTATACACTGGAACCTTGCAATTGATCAAACAAATCGTCAATCCTCGGCAATGGGTACCGATTCTTAACCGTCAGCTTATTGAGTTCCCTATAGTCAATACACATCCGAAATGAACCATCTTTCTTCTTCACAAACAACACTGGCGCTCCCCAAGGTGATGAGCTCGGCCTAATAAATCCCTTGTCCATCAATTCCTTCAGTTGATCCGATAACTCCTTTAACTCAGATGGTTCTAAGCGATAAGGTGCACGCGCAACCGGCGCAGCTCCTGGCACCAAATCAATTCGAAACTCGACCTCACGGGTGGGTGGTAAACCCGGCAACTCGTCTGGAAAAACTTCCGGATATTCGCAGATAACAGGTACCTCTTCAATCCTTGCCTCTAAATCACCATCACTCGAAACTTGTGCCAAAAACACATCGCATCCGTTCTCTACATACTTCATCATTTTCAAACAGGAAATCACTTTCAAACGAGAAGTGCATTCATCTCCCTTCACCGTCAAGACTTTATTCCTCAACGGAATCTGAACTAATCTCTCGCCACAGACGATCATAGCACTGTGCGCCATTAGCCAATCCATTCCCACAATCACGTCAAACGATCCTAGCTCTATAGGCATCAAGTCGATTTTAAAAGCGTAATTTCCTAACTTCAAGGTACACCCTTTCAGTATAGAATTCGTACTAACAATTTTTCCATCGGCTAACTCGACGTTATAACTAGTCGCTAACAACACCGGTTTTCTATCGATATGACGACTAAATTTAACATCTACAAAACTCTTGTCGGAGCCAGAATCAAACAAAATACTAGCATAACAAGCGTCTAGCAAAAACGTACCGGTAACCACATTAGGACCCTGTGGTTTATCAGCCGTCCCCACTTGATACACGGCAGCAGCGTTGTTACCTCCCCGTTTGTTTCCTGCCTTCGGGCAATTCACTTGCACATGGCCTCTCTCTCCACATCCAAAACATCCTCTCATTCTGATAGCATTCGCCCCAGTGGCTACTCCTCCCGCTCGGCAACCAGACGTCCTATGACCTGCTTTTCCACATTTGCCGCATGCAGGCGGGCAATTCCCGACATGGTACAAATTGCACCTACCACAATGGGGATTCACTTTTACTCCTCTGGGGTTCGTCACTGCCCTCATCCCTTCATTCCTTCTTTGGTTAAACTGCTGATTGCGGTTCTGACCATGGTTGTTTTGATTTCCACCTCGGTTCTGGCCCTGGGATTGATTGCTTTGTGCCGCTTCCCATTTCCTCTTGTTGCCTTCAGCAATGGAGTTCTGCTTGTCCTGGAGCTTGACGTCCATCAATGCGTGAGCCATCTGGACCGCTTCATCAAACGACCCAGGTTTTGACGAAGTCGTCTCACCTTTGATATTGCTAGATAAACCCTTTATGTACTGCTTCATCTTCTTGGCATCATTGGCAAAAACATCTGGACACAAAAGGCTTAATTCATTAAACCTCCTGGTGTAAGCAGCGATATCATTGTTCTTCAAGGTCAAGTGCCTCAACTCGTCTTCCAATTGACCCAATTCCTCTTCCGGGCAAAACTTCTTAGTCAACAGAGCTTTTGTCGCCGTCCACGTCCTTGCATTCGCTACAGCCAATCCAACAGTGGCTACTTGGGTGTTCCACCAACTTAACGCATCATCAAGAAACGTAGCAGCCGCAAACTTCACCTTGTCCGCTTCTGCACAACCGCTGATTTCGAAAGTACTTTCAACCTTTTCCAACCATCTTCTAAGTTCTAGAGCTCCATCAGTTCCACGAAATTGCGTGGGACCGCATTTCATAAAACTAGAATAGGTACACACTCTCGGGGCTTGCTGTCTCCCCGTGTTTCTACCCTGGTCCTGATTTCTCCCGGCTCGGTCCGCTTCCAGCGCATTTGCTATAGCTTCCTGAATCATTGTGTTTACACGATCGGCGGTTAACTTTGGAGGCATGGTGTTATCGAATATCTCTTTCTGCAAGACAGGGAAAATAGAAAAACAATGTAAGTATACACATCAAGATTAAGATGGATTTCTCTTTCAAGACATAATATACATACAACGACACATCACTATAGAGTTACTAATATTCATCAATTCACATCACAAAAGATCAAATTTAAGACATATCACAGATCATGAAAGGTAACATGGATTGTATTGATAATTAACCAAAATTGTGACAAGTATTGCCACTACAATCGTTTACCATAAAACTCAAGTACTCAGGTTTTTCGTCATAATGCCATCATACAAAAGTCTAAAACAGTTCTATTACAATGATCAAAGAAAAAATACAATACAAGCAACTAGGCATGTGGTGATCCACACGGCCTCTTGGATGGCGGTTCGTCATCATCTTCCTCGGGTTCCTCATCGCTATCGTCCTCGCCCACATCATCCATTTTTCTCTTTCCTATATCATTCGGTCCATATTCCGTCTCCTTTTTCGTCCCTGATGTAGACCCACCCTCAATCGCCACCTGACTTCCCACTGTAATACAAGCACCTCTAGTAGGCGGCTGAATCATGTAGTCATTGGCCTCCATCTCCAAATCGTCCACGAATCTCCAATCTGGGGGCAATGATGCTCTCACTCGATGCTCCCAACTCTGCATCCTTGACAACCTCACTTGATCTTCCCTAACACGGTCAAGACTAGCGCTCAAATTTGCAACCATCGATCTTAGACTGTTGATGTCACTTTTGTTTACATTTCCATCATACTCAATTCTTGCAGTCCTTTCCAACAGTCTTTGGTGTTCCCTTTCATTCTTATCAAACCTCTTAATTACCCTGGTCTCAACTACAAACCGCTCATACATCAACCTCTCCATCCTCCTCAAACGACCTGCGGGATCCCAGTAGTGTCTTGGTCTCGGAAAGTAGACCCTTGCAATATTCTCATGAATCGATTGCGACTTGGATGATTTGCTGGACTCTCCACCGCTCCCATTACTTACTCGAACAAATCCTGGCACTATTCTCAAATAGTCCTTGCAATTGTCCATCGGGCGATTAAAGGGTTGCTGCTCATATCGATCGGTTGGAGGTACTTCATAACCCTTCGGCGAATTCGGAGATTGAAACAAATCAGGTTCGGTCTGGCCTACAGCATTCTCGGGAATGCCATCATCCATTAGTTCCTCGGGCTCTTCCTCAGAATCCTCACTCTCGTCACTACTGATGCTAAAATTGTCCACCTCGCTTTCATCATTGTCGTTTTCCGGCCCTATTTCCTCTTCTGGAGCGATCCATCCATTATCATTGTCCGGCGGGTTCGGAGGAAACGGTCCCCCTTCGTGACCTATGACGTAATCGTTTCCATTATCATTAGGCGGTACCTCGGCCATTCCTGCAATAACAGCGAATTTCGGAGGGTACATAAGTAATTATACAATATTTATAAATGCATGCATGCAAATGCAATGCAAAGGTGGTACATATGCCCGAAATGTAATAATATGATGCTCATGCATGATTAATACAAAAATTACGATGTCGGATATTCCACGTATAATTTCAACGTCTACATATAGTAATCTCCATACTTACGTAATAATTACCCACATATATACTTCAACTCAAAAGTATACGTCAAATGCCATGAATACAAAAATAAATCTTACCGGAGCCATGCAGGATAGTTGTGTGTGCTTGGACCATTTCTT
Organism: Glebionis coronaria; assembly: GCA_025667525.1. Lineage (NCBI taxonomy): Eukaryota > Viridiplantae > Streptophyta > Magnoliopsida > Asterales > Asteraceae > Glebionis > Glebionis coronaria. The sequence continues at coordinate 630,855,426 of CM046877.1, read as the reverse complement.
ACGACACCAAAAGTTATAGTTTAGGATTTTCAAAAACGACCTAGTTCTCTATAACTCATGGCTCTGATTACCAATCTGTAACACCCCCACAAAATGCTATGCGCAGCGGAACTACAACATTGGGTGCTACACAGTATTCATTGCACACAAGATATATCAAACGACTCTAAAAAGACGTCAACTTAAAACTTGAATTAAAAATTGTTAGATGATACATGTCCACGGTTTTTCCAACCCCACTTGGTACAACAGAGTTTAGCGTTTTCGGTCCCCATGAATCTCAACCCAAGAATTTCAGTTTCACAACAACATAACATTAAAATTTAAAATGTTTAAGTAGGAAAGGGAGGAAAAACAAGCAGACTCCAAGCCATACACACAACATCCATCCCATGCACGCTCCATGCTACACTTCAGCGGTTACCTGAAACACATGCCAAAATTTGGTCAACGAAAACGTTGAGTGGAATTCATAGGTTTTACAATTCATTTTGAACGTATATAAAATAAAAACCATTCGTGATCATTCATAGACTTGTCGATCAAACAATCTATATTCAGTATACTGACAATTGTGCTTAAGCTCATGACACTAATCCGTTAACTCAATCACCCGCGTAATAATTACCGGCGTGATTCAGATGAAACCAGTGCCCCTTCTAAAGGCATCAGTTGCAATTATACCTTATCTCTCATACAAGATAATCTACCGCAGAACTTACTCAACGTACAGCTTCTCGGCTAGCATTGGGTCGTTAGCCCCGTAGTACTACAAATTGTATAAGCGTCTATTTCCCCCTACTCGAGGGCAGGACAATAGTTAATAGTTCATGAAATTAGGGTCTTTTGCAACTAGGTACTCAACACAATTTCTAAGGCAACATTCGGGTCTAACAATCATTCATGATATACGTTCCTTTTAAAAACTAGCATGCATTTCCCTCGCGGGTAAAACAGTTTGAAATAAATATAAGCGAGGCTATAAATTCACACCTTATATATTAAGTAGTCGGTAGTTCGAGAGATGATCATTGACGACGATACGGATGCCCGGGTAAATCAACACCTATCAACAAATAACGCGTAATGAGTAATCTCATTTTAAATACCTTACGGTACTGTATAAAATACATAGATACTAGTCACTTAGGACAATTATAACTCACGCCAAAACAAAACAACAAGCATCACTCATTTTACATCATTCGTTCTTATTATTTACGTTATCCATTTTTACTCATTTTCGCCGGTACTTACCGAAAGTACGGGCTGTTTTACCATATTTAACATTCCTATAAAATTTGACAAAATTCTCAAAAATACTATAAGACCTGTAGATAACACATTTTTAATCCCAATAAAAGTTTTTACTTCTACGACCCGTTACTCAGCGCTTTTCCAAAACTACATTTTCCGGGCTGAAATTGTACTTCGACCAACTTGGACTTCTTTGACCTATTTGAAATGCACCTTTGACTTCTTTGACTCCTAAGTCCACTTATAGACTCAATTACACAGGTTTGTGACCAAAATTTGACCCTTGACCTTTTACCAATTCATACTTGTGGTCCTCGGGATTTGACTAAAACTATACATAAATTCGGATTATGAAAGTTCTCGTCTCCCGGTACTCGATCTTTAAAACCTCATAACTTTTAGCTCGTTTTGAGTCACGGGCTCTACCTTATACCAAATTAAAGCTAAGAAGACCCTCTATGACTACATTTAGTTATCTAGACCTGTAGGAAAAATTATTTTTATAAAAAGGTCCCAAACTTTCTGCCTAAATTTGACCATACCAAAATCATACTTAAGCTCGATTCCAAACCTACTAATCACCACTAGGCATCATCCTAAGCTTCCCTAATCACAACCAAACACTAATTTTCAGTCCTAACCCCTATTGATCAACAACCTCATAATCTAAAAATATAAAAACAAACATGCAACCACTTGTACTCATCCAAAACACCAATAAACATAATGCTAAACATAAAACCAATGCTCAAAATCATCAACCACCATGGCTCCCCAAACACCCCCTTGTGCCGTGGGGTTTGGGTGACCAAATCACCATAACCAAATTAATTTTGGTGGGTTTGATTAGTGATTATACTCACACTATACATGAATTTAACATGCATCAATCCAATTGACCTCAAAAACGAATTTGAATGATCTTGAAAATTTTTGGAAAATTTTTGTTAATGCATGTTTAATTTAACCATGGATTAACACTCACCAATGGATTTTAGAAGGTGGTCTAAGGTTAGATTTTGTAAAAACTCAAAAAAAATGGTGGGTGGTGGTGGTTTTTGGGGTGTAGCCGTCGGCTAGAGGGAGAGAGGGAGAGTGTGTTTGATTTATTTTTTTGTTAAATGTTTGTGTGTGTTTGTGTTTGTCCTTTTTGTGAGATTTGGGAGGACTAAAGTGCAATTAAAGGTTTCTTTTGGCCTCAAGTAAAAACGTCCTTAAAACTTTGCGGGATCGACTCACTAGTCAATTTAGAAAATTTTACGGGAGTCAGAAATCATCCCGAACACTCCAAAATACTTTTGGGATACTTTAAATGTACTCGGAAGGCTATAAAACTCACCCGACTCAACTTTACACGAACCGTAAGTAAAATTCTCGAAAAATTACATTATCGATAAATCGTCAATAATTATAGAAATTTGGGCATCCATCGGGATCGTAATCGTCATCGTCCTTCTTGAATCGTCAATCGTAAAAATTATAACCTCGAACATCGGCTTTAACCAATATACTTATATATATAGAATTTAAAATTTATTAAAAATTTCAAAAATTAGCGTAATTTAGGGTAACGTTAATGACCTCGGTTCTAGGGTGTCACAATATGTGCATATATGTTTACATTAAATCATTGATGGTACGGTGGTTTGTATAAGGGTTTAGTTTGCAATTCCATTTTTAGTTTAATAGGATTGATCTATGGGGGCTCACTATCGTCTCCAATACTAAGATTTTATTTAGCTTAATTAGCATATGTTTGTTGTTAATTTTATCTCTGTTGATATTGATAGTTTATTTGGGTAAAGGGGACTCACCCCGGTAAAAAATTGATATTGATAGTTTAGGTTAGGGTTAGTATTGTTTTGTGACAATGGCAGTGTTTGGGAGCTAAAGTTGGACATGTGTGTAGTAAAAGGTAACTAGCGATTAAAGCCGTTATAGGACGAGAAACTTAGGTTTTGTGCTTCGTGATTCGAGTATGAAGCGATAGTGCGGGTTGTTGCGACTATATTAATTCTTATTGTAGTGATCGATTTTGTCAATTTAGTTGGACTATAGTTGTGTAATAATGTTTCATATCGGTATTAGGATGAGGACTTGTAGCAATTCCATCAATGGGGACTAGGGAAGCAAGACTGATAGTCACCCCGAAAACTTCAAAACTCCTACAGTTGAAGTTACCAATAGTTAGTACTCATATATGTGTAATTAATGAAATGCTAAGCAAACTTCTTTTGTTTCTAACGATTGGTGTGTTATTGTTCGCTGGTCCTCTTCGTCAAGGTATAGTGTTTTTTGTGGTTTGCTTTTAATGGGATCTCATCGATGAATCATGAACCTTAAGCTTTGTTAGTTATGAGCCTTAAATTATGTGGGAAAAATCTACTTGTTATGTTCTGCCTGTAGTTACAGTTATTGGTTAAGCTTGTTGAATATAGAGAATTAAACTTAAATTTATAGTAACTTTGCGCTTTATCATCAGCTTGTTCTTGGATTTTGTGAATCATAGTCGTATATCAACTAAAGCTGAAAGAAGGAGATACCCTTTCCGGACTAACTTAGGTTTTACGCGTCTAACTGATTACCTTTAGCGTTTAGAGGTCAGGTCTTGTTTGCAAGGTTGCAACGAAACGGGAACGGAACGGGGATACAGGAGCGACACGGGAACAGGAATCGGCAAAAATAAAAAAATCAAGATACGGGATCGGCATGGATACGGCAATAAAAATATATAAACAATAAATATATTATAAAAAATCCGACAGTGGAAGATGATGCTTGTGTTTGTTGTGTTGTATTCTGAGAAGAGGAAGACATAATGGTGGCTATTGAATGATGATTCCTTGATGATAAATAATGGATAATGATAACTGATAAGATGTATCGTTCGCTGAATGATGAATCATTCTGTTGTATTAGTATACCGTATTTATATCATTAAGAACCATAAAAACTCTAAAAAGTAACATACGGGCCATGAAACTGGGCTTAATAATACGAATCGTTGCCTGAGTCGGTAGTGGCGGATCCAGGATGTTGAATCATATGTGACACGATTTTTTGCTCTCTTTTTTCTTGGATATTTTTTAGCTTTTGTTGTTCATATATTTGGTAAAACTAATTCTTTTTGTGTGTTTTAGACATTATTTAGGATCTATTTGATATTAATATCTACATTGATTATTGAAATAATCAAAATGACATTTAAAAAGAACGTGACTTTAAATATTAATGTACATACGGAGTATATGAGCATGGTTATTATTTCATAAAATTATAAATGAGTTCTTGAGTTTTTTACAGCACATTTTTTGTTTTGTTCCAAATCAAAGAAATTTCATAATGGGCTTTGTTTTGTTCCAAATCAAAGAAATTTCATAATGGGCCAAGTTTTTTCCAGTAATAAAGGTTAAAAGGACTAGAATACAACATACAAGAAAAGTAATGTCAGATGACCCCACATATTGCTCACCACACGTTTTTGTTTTATAAATTATGGGTCATCTTCTCCATCACATATATATAACTCCATTAAACAACATCCAAAACTTCATCTTCAACGTTTTTCATCTTTATTAACGATTGATACATGACTCCATCAAAACTATATGCACTTCTGATTTCTATCTTCAAAGAGCTATCAATTTTCAAACGAAACTACACTTCATACGCTAAACTATGTGTGGCACGTGCCACACGTAACCACCAGTTAGATCCGCCCCTGAGAGTCGGTCAACAAACGCTCCCTTCGATTTAGAATCGGTCAAGATTCGATCCTGAGCCGAATCAGATCCCGATCCCGACCCGTTCCCAAACGGATACGCCACCTTTCTGGGCGATCCCGTGCATCATAGCTTGTTTGGACAACAGAAATGGTGGTGGTGGACCGGAGCCTAATGAGGTTACAAACAGAGATGGAGTTATTATTGTTGATCATGGATCATGTAGAAAACAATCTAATCTTATGCTAAGTAAGCAAAAATAGTTTATGCTATCAAAAGTTAATGAATTTAGGTGTTCTTTGTCTGTTACTAAGACAGTGTTTACCTGATGACTGGCATATCAGTTTGTGGCAGCGTTTGTGGAGAAAATTGGGTATCCAGTTGTAGAAGCTGCTCATATGGTACTTCTTCTGACCTAACAGTCTTGGTATACTTTTTCCCTTTAACAAGCTTACTTATAACCAATGGTCCAATGGATATGCCTAAAAGTGTTTGGATATGCCTAGATGTTCTATTTTTTCCAATGTAAAAAGGAGCTAGCAGAACCATCAACAATAATCAATATAACATGCCTTTCGTTCATTGTTCAAAAGGATGTAAATCGTGTTATAGTAATCCCTCTTTTTCTCGTGGATGACACTAGCATCAGGTATAGTCAATACACTTACTGTTATCATAGTTTTTGTCATCTGTAAGACTAAAGAAGTACTAGTAGTTAGCATAATGAGCACTTGTTGTTGTAGGATATCCCTTCATTAACTGCTGAAGCTGCAAAAGACTACCCTTGCGTGTCATATATGGTAACTGTACCTCTAGCACTGCCTCCGCTTCTTGTGGTACAAAATATACTCAAAAGTTATCTTGAAAATTTAATTTTTTACTAATTTTTTGAATAGTGCAAACGATCCATGTAAGTTTTTCCAACACACTCAGCTGAAATTACCAAAAAAATTGCTTTCACGACTCGGGTTCGCTTGTTATTACAATTAATGTTAATATTCAATCTTGCTAATTAGTCATATGATCATATCCTACGTTATTGAAATGATGAGTTTTCATGCATCTAAGGAGCACAATGTATGAAGAACTTAGTGTTATAGATGTATTGATTGTGTTAGTTTTTTCCAAATAATAGGACACATTTTACGTTTTTACTTGTAAAGAAATGAAAATTCGAACCAACAAAGGATCATCACTAGAATCATCATAAATGGAAGAAGAATCTGCAAAAATGCTGTGAAATGACGAGTAACTCAAGTACAAAAAGAACTATAAAAACGAAATTGATGAGATGCTTGTCGCTGATAAACAACTACAAAAAAAACTTACTTATGACATGCAGAAGTAAGAAATCCTGAAGGCAAAATCCACAACTGCTGAGGTTGTTAGTAAGGGCAAGGGCGTAAGTGAAATTCACTTTCAACACGAGCTTAAAAGTAAGTTCAGCTATGGCTGGTGCAGGGGCTGTTAGTAGGGGCAAGGGCATAAGTCAAAGTATGTTCTAAGGGATGTGAACCAGGGTGCAGCCACCCCAAACACTTATTGCCATGAATGTGTCGAATCTTACGTCAGCCTCTAGGTACAAGGGAAATAAATCGGCTGTTATGCTCGAGTCTCTAAGGACAACACAATGTTTTGACTCGAATGATGAGAGTTGACTTTAGATAGTCCAGTTTGTTAGGTAGTGAAGATAGTTATGTAAGCTAGAATATGAGTGTAGTTAACAACTTGTATAAACTTTGCTGCAAAGTTTTAAGAACTGTTCTTTGTAATTGTTAGTAGCTACTGTGTTGTAATAACTAGTCAGATACTCAAATAAGTCAGTCAGGTTGTAAGGTTCATAGTGTTTGAAGTTGCGCTTAGGTCCAATCGTCATGTAGTTTGCAAATATTTATTGGTTTCAAAATAATACTACTCCGTAGCATGTAATATCCATTTTTTCAACGTATTCTACTTTAAAGGGTCATATGAATGGTATGTATAGCATCTTTTGGGAATGCAATATTCGTACTACTAATATTTTGAAATGTAATGGTTTTTTATTGTCATAGCTTTTGGCTTGTTAGGTTGATGTTACTATGCTTTTTTCATTACTTGCCACGTTCCTGGGCATGTCCGTTCTTAATCTTACAAAATATACACATTTTGTATTTAAAAACATTAAAAAAAATCAGGTAAATTGGGTAGACCCGAACCTGAGTTACCAATATATTCAACTCGATACCCGATTAAGTATTTGGGGTATTTCACCATAATATGCTTAAAATTCAACGCACGACCTCGCTCGCTATATGACATGTCTAAAAATACTTGTATTTCATAAACATATTTAATGTCTAATATCATTTGTGATATTTATTAGATAACATGACTTCTGATGTTTTATAAACATAGTTAATATCGAATATCACTTGTGATATTCTAAAAATAAATAAGTATGCTAATATCAGCTGTGATATTAAATAAAAATAGTTATATATGTTGGTACTTTTTGAAGTTGTTACGGTCTTTAATGAAATATCGCAAGTGACATTAAAAGGCTAAAGTGTATACTTGTTTGTTCATGAATTATCACAAGTGATATTAGACATTAAATATATTTATAAAATATCACAAGTGATATTAGACATTACATATGCTTATGAAATATCTCATGTGATCAAGGAATATGTTATACTAATTTTGGTAGGTGATAAAGGGAATATGTTACACTAATGTAGGTAGTTTATACATACGAGTAATATCACACGTGATAAACCAATAGAATGAAACACGAGTTTAGATATTCGATAGTGTCATGACACAAGAGATAAATAAGTGTCACTTATAAAATATCAAAATGAATAAAAAGGATGCAAACTATGAAAATTGAAACTCGGGGTAGAAGATAACACTAGACATAAGTTTCATTCAAACGACAATAATACATATCTTGTACTTGTTTAATGCTGTGAATGGGAGCAAAACCAATGAAATATCAAAATGTGATATTAAAGGTTAAAAAATACTTAGTTTGTTTTAGAAATATCACACGTGATATTATACATTAGTTATTTTATAAAATATTACAAGTGATGTTAAACATGAACTATGTTTATTAAATATCACAAGTGATATTAGACATTAATTATGTTTATCAAATATCACAAGAGTATTAGACATGTCATATAGTAATAAATATCACAAGTGATATTAGACATTAAATATGTTTATAAAATATCCCAATGATATTAGACATGTCATATAGTAACAAAATCACACTTATATTAGACATAATAATGTTTATGAAATATCTGTATTACACATGTCATATAACAAATATAGCAAATGATATTAAAAATTAATTATGATTATAAAATATCACAAGTGATATTAGAAATATCATATGACCAATATCACAAGTGATATTAGAGTTTTATGAAATATCACAAGTGATATTAGACATGTCATATAACAAACATCACAAGTGATATCAGACATTAACTACGTTTAAAAAAATTCACAAGTGATATGAGACATTAACTGAAACATCACAAGTGATATTAGACATGTCATATAAAAAATATTATATGTGATATTAGACATTAAATATATTTATGAAATATCACAAGTGATATTAGACATGTCATATTACAAATATCACAAGTGATATTAAACATTAACTATGTTTAAGAAATAACACAAGTGATATTAGACATTATCTATGTTTATAAAATATCTCAAGTGATATTAGATCTATCATATAAAAATATCACAAATAATAGTAAATATTAAATATAACAAGTAATATTAAACATTAACTATGTTTATGAAATATTGATATTAGACATGTCATAAACAAATATCACAAATGATATTAGACATGTCAAATTAAAAATATCACAAATACTATTACACATTGATTATTTTATGAAATATCACAAGTGATATTAGATATGTTTCTAAAATATCACAAGTGATATTAGACATGTAACGAAAGCAATAGCAGCACACAATGAAATTTTAAGCATATTCGGTCGAGTTAGATGGGTCTAAAATTTTATTCGGGTTCATCAACTTACCCCAAATACCAAATAGGGTCGAGTATCTGGTTGAAATTTTGGGTGAATCGGGTCCGGGTCGAACCGATTAACCCGAATAAGAACTTTTTATAATTTTCTATTCTAGATTTTATATATCTTTTAGTCTAATTTTTTACTTTTTAATTCGGGATTTTTTTACCTTTGACCCATTTTACGATTGATTCGGGTTCTCGAACCCGAATTGACCTGAATCTAAATCATTCCTGGATTTTAAAAAGAGTGATGCGCTTGATGTGCTTCGATGCAATAAGGTCAAAAAGCCGAAGCGAAAGCACGCGCATCGCATATGCGAGGAAACAAAAATTTTTAAGTACTAGGATCTGGGTGGTTCATTTATATCCTTTTAATTTGAGGTTTGTCAATAAAGGAAAAAGGTAGGCATGAGATTCATTCGAATTAACCCCTTCAATAGTTCTAATGGAACTTGATTTAGATGTACTCATCCATTACACAATGGTTTATACTTGTATTCATGTGAAGCTAATGAACAAGCGCAACTAAACAAACAAAGGAAAAAACAAAGAGTATGACTTATATTTAGATCCGCATATACCCCTCATCCAAGTTTACTAGTTTAGTAGTTGCATTTATCCACTTCATAAATGTACAATCTTTTGGCAATTTCAAGGACGTTTAACAACCAAATTGTTCTATTCAAATAACATTTAACACGAAATAACGTCACCTGGTTGTCAAGTTTGCTTCTAAATTTTGCATTTTTTCTTGTTAGTTGTAGACTGCTAACCAGACAATAAACTATCATCAACACCAACTGGTTTATCATATATGAGTCTACCTCATCGTGCGTTGCTATAGACTTTTCATTTAAAACACATTCTTCATCCTTTACAATCTATCTGCGTCTCTCGCCGGTTTTGGGAATCGAATGGCTTCACACTTTGGGGCCAATAGTGGCTGATTTTTGGTCCCGTGTATGATGTTTCACCACAACAAACAACTCATTATGCTAACGGGTGATTCAGCAATGGCCCCGTTGTCATTTTCTCAGTTCACTTGTTTAGTTGAAACAGATTCTATTGCATCAATACACTCCCTTATATGTTCCCCAACAACAATAACTGCCACTCCAAATTTCTCCACATTTCCTGTAGACCTGCAAAGTATTTTACAATCCTACTCTTCCATTTTTGGCTCCCCTCATGGCCTCCCTCCTTCACGTACTCACGATCATTACATTCACCTTGACCCTACTTCTAAACCCGTTCACAAAGACCATATCGATACCCTCACTGTCAAAAGGAAGTTATGCAACAACTAATTATCGATATGCTCACAAAAGGGATCATTAGACCAAGCAATAGTCCTTTTTCTTCACCTATGCTATTGGTTCAAAAAAATATGGCACATGGAGGTTTTGTGTCGATTACAGGGCATTAAATGTGATAAAAATTCCAAACAAGTTTCCTATGCCTACGTTTTCCCCATTTTTGAAACTAGTAACAAGTTTCGTCCCTATTTTGGATGCATCCTAGGTTATCAGTTTACAGTTTATCAGGTGAATGTGATGTGTGCTCTACATCCTTCACATTGGAGTTGATCCCTCCACCCAGCACATTATTTAGAGGTCACCCCTCTACAGCATGACGAGGTCACCCCTCCATGTATTCATGCAGACGTTGTTACAGCACATGACCTATATAAGCTCTTGGCATTTAAAATATAGTAATTGCATGTTTTCAGATTAAACAAATAATAATTCAGCTTTACTTTTATTAATCAGACTTTTCAAAACATACATAGTTTTCCGCTGCACTTTACATATCAGACTTATAGCTTCTGTATTTGTCATCTACTTCATTTCAGTACTTCTTATCATGTTTTATATCCGTTCACTGGACGTTATGCTCAGCCGTAGTTCCTTTCATGTTCTAACGACAGGTACACCAGGACGCTCTTAGGATTCTGAGAGTACGTGCATTGGATGGAAGCTATCCATACTTCTTTACTTTATGCACTTCATACATTTATTTGCTTGTTTGGACTTTATTCAGTCCTTTCTTTCAGTATTTAATTTTCATGCTTTGAGCTTATGTTTGGATTATCGATGTTTGATTCCGGTATTTCTTTTATGGTAAGTTAATGTTTTAGGATATTTACCTTATATGCTTTGATGACACGCCATAAATACACGTAACGGTCCACTTATCCAAGTGGGGTGTTACAGGTGCGATCTATGTTTAATCTGACAACTTTACCTTTATCCTTTTGGATTATGCTTTAGAGTCTGTTGTTCGCATTTTAAATATGGTTCCCACAAAGAAGGTCGATAAGACACCATATGAACTATGGCATGGCAAGAAGCCATATTTGTCTTATTTAAAGGTCAGGGGTTGTGAGGCGTATGTGAAACGTGTCTCAGGCGATAAAATCCAACAACAATCTATAAAAAGTATTTTTGTAGGATACCCTAAGGAAGCTATGGGTTACTACTTTTATTATCCACCTGAGAACAAAGTGATTTTTGCTAGGTATGGAGACTTCCTTGAATGTGATCTTGTAAATCAAGAATTCAGTGGGAGAAATTATGATCTTGAAGAGAGTCATATAGATACATTACCTTCTGAAAACACTAGAGAAATACCTCCTGTAGAACCAGAAAGTCTGGAGGTTCCACCGGAATTAGTTCCTCTGCGTAGATCCGCAAGGATTAAAAACGCAAATAGCAATATATGTCTTAATATAGAGGATGATGATGAAGTAGGGGATTATAGAACTGTTGGTTTGTCACCTGAGGTGGTTCTTGACTATTTTATAGCGGGTCTTAAAGCAGAAATTCAAAGAGAACTAGCTATTATCAAACCTCCAACCTTGGATAGAACGGTTGGATTGGCGAAATTGATTGAAAATACGATTAAAGCAGAACGTATTGCAAATGTTAAAACGCCTACTACTTTTTCACCAAACCAATCAATCACCCACTCTACCCCTCCTATATTCCCTACGCCTCCTAACTTGCCTCAGCAACCCATTAAACACTAACACAAAATGAGCTTCAAGAAAGGAAAAAGAAAGGTTTGTGTTTCAATTGTGATGAATTGTATCGGGTGGGACACAAATGTAAAACGCCACATATTCTACTTCTCATACCCGATGATGTGGACCAGGCCTTATTATCAATGGAAAATATAGAACCCGAGCATCAACCACCTTTGCCTCTATCTTTGTTAACCCCATCACCTCGTCCTTCAGTAGCTATACCACATGACAGTTCCAATGACATGTCTCCTGAACCAATTTTATTCCATATCTCGGTTGTTGCTTATTCAGGTTCTGGAAACATGAAAACACTTCGCATCACTTGAAGTTTAAATGGTCTTCAAGTAACGGTACATATTGACTCTAGAAGTACACATAATGTTATGCAAACTCGAATTGTAGAATTTCTCGAGTTACCCATAGTTGCTACACCTGCATTCCAAGTTATGGTAGGCAATGGAGCTAAGATTGATTGTTCGGGTAAGTGTTCAGATCTCTCACTTGTCCTTCAATCAAACACTATGGTTGTTTCATGTTATATTTTACTAATACAAGGAGCTGATGTCGTTTTGGGAATCGAATGGCTTCATACTTTGGGCCAATAGTGGCTGATTTTCGGTCTCGTGTATGATGTTTCACCATAACAAACAACTCATTATGCAAACGGGTGATTTAGCAATGGCCCCGCTGTCATTTTCTTAGTTCACTTGTTTAGTTGAAACAGATTCTATTGCATCAATACACTCCCTTATATGTTCCCCAACAACAATAACTGCCACTCCAAATTTATCCACATTTCCTATAGACCTGCAAAGTATTTTACAATCCTACTCTTCCATTTTTGACTCCCCTCATGGCCTCCCTCCTTCACGTGCTCACGATCAATACATTTACCTTGACGCTACTTCTAAACCGGTTTCACAAAGACCATATCGATACCCTCACTGTCAAAAGGAAGTTATGCAATAACTAATTAGCGATATGCTCACAGAAGGGATCATTAGACCAAGCAATAGTCCTTTTGCTTCACCTGTGCTATTGGTTTAAAAAAATATGACACATGGAGGTTTTGTGTCGATTACAGGGCATTAAATGTGATAAAAATTCCAAACAAGTTTCATATGCCTACGTTTTCCCTATTTTTAAAACTAGTAACAAGTTTCGCCCTATTTTGGATGGCTATTAATTTTTTTCGTTAAGTTTATTTATTATAGGGGTATTTATGTCTTTTCTATTTCATTAACTACAACCCATAAAGTCACAATTTCTTTTTTCTTTTAATTCTCTCTCTCTCTCTCTCTCTTATCTAAAAACGTCGAAGAAGAATTAAAAAAGAGATCTACAAGAAAAAGAAATGGTTCAGCTAACAATTACAAAAACCTTTGTTTGGTTTTACCTCATATATATACATCCTCTCTCAAGAAAGAACTAAAGCTATCATCAAATCTCAACAAAACCTCATCTAATTTTGACTTTGATTTGACTCAACATGTTTAAACGTTGTTGGGTTCACTAATCTTTTTAAAATCTTAGTAAAGATATTTTGTAAAATATTCAACTATAAAGATTTATTGATGGGTCTTTTAAGTAGAAGTCACCTAAGTAACACCACAAAAGATCCACCACCACCTCTGCCATTTTCTCTGGCACCAGATCCGCCTATTAAAAAAACCAAGCCCACCGCTAGACACATAGACATTCCAAATACTCAGATCTGGAATGAGGGAGGTGCTTTTTGAGTTTTTTTGCAAGTGCTAGCGATGACGTATGGGTGTGATGGTGGTTGGGGGTGGGTGGCTCTAAGTATTGGTTGTTGGTGTGGGAACGTTGTGATTGTAATGGTGGATACACTCAAATCTGGAACACGTGTGATGGTTTTGAGAGAGTCAACTTTTTTAGAAACTCACAACTGAAAATTTGGTTTTGAAAAATAGAAGTGATGAAGCAGATCTAGATCTTGATTTGTTTTTTTGGGAGATAAAAATGATTGTGGATAAAGTCGGTTTGAAAACATTGGGTAGAAGTCCGTGTGACTTTAGGCGTGTTGTTTTATTTTTTAATATCACTGGTCCAAATCCTACGCTAGAATAAACCCATATACCACATCCTAAGCCAGAAAACCCGTTTGGGTTGCCGTTTTCGTTGTCGTTTATGTTGAGGAGGTCATTGAAGCCTATGAGTTTTTTTTAGGAAAATGGTGGAGCATGGTAAGTTGCAGGAGAGGGAGAGAGAGAGAGAGAGAGAGAGAGAGAGAGAGAGAGAGAGAGAGAGAGAGAGAGAGAGAGAGAGAACTAAAAGAAAAAAAAATGTGACTTTATGGGTTGTAGTTAATGAAATTATAAAGACATCTAATAAATAAATTTTAAAAAAAACTAACAGCCATGACGAAGCATGTTACTAGTTTCAAAAATAAGGATCATATTTAATTTGAGTTAGGGACGAAACGTGATTTTTGAGCAAACCAAAAAGACAAAACGTGTAATTTTTTCTTTATTTTATAATCTAACTAAAAAGATTTTGTCACCAACAGAATAACCTCCTCGCAACCAAAACGGGGAGATTGTAAAGTTGGGCCGCGCAAAACAGAAGTCGATGTGTCTTATAACCCTAATAATACCACAGAATCCAAACGGGCCGGATTGTAAAGTTGGGCCGACAGCCTAACTGGAAGTCGGCATCTCAATCCCCTCTATATAAAGTAACAACAACACAAACCCTAATCAAACAAACAACCGGAAACAATGACTGAGGTTGTTGAATCTTCTAATTTGGTTTCTCAACATCCTAAACAAATCCTTTTTAACCATCAGGCATATATTTTTATAATTCTTCCTTTTTATATAATATACTACTTATTATTTAAGCTCGAGCTTGACTAGAATACTAAAACTCAGCTCGAGCTTGGCCGAGCTTTATCTTTTGAGCTCGAGCTCAACTAGTCACATAAAACTCGACCTCGTGTTTTGAGCTTAAGTTTGACTAGTCACATAAAACTCTAGCTCGATTTATGGCTATAACTTTAAGGATTAATGAAACTTCAAACAAATTATTAAGAATTTTTTTGTTTTTATTTTATATTAGGTTTTTTTTTAAATGTATGATTGAGTTTTTCTTTTTTAAGTATTTGTCATAGATTGATTCAAGTTATGTTTTAAGGATAATAACTTGTGTTTAAGGATATATTTCCCCATAATACAATCCATTGTCATATTGGTATGGCAGTAATGTAGAAGATACTGATGATGACGAAGAAGATACTGATGATGAAGAAGATACTGATGACGAAGAAGAGGAGGAGGAGTGGTTGAAGCAGGATTTGTTTTCTTGACGAAGAAGATACTGATGGCTCATGGAAACGCTATATCCAAAACCAGACCCAATCACCAGAACCAAACCTCACATACTTGGTGCAGTATTTAGTTTCAACCGTTCTGGTTACACTATATTTAAGTTGCAAATGAGCCGACCTAGTTCGAGTCTTGAGGTAATCTTATTTCGGCTAGCTAACTTTATGTTCATGCATGTGGTAAGATTAGTGGATCATGTGGGCTGTAAAATGGGTCAATAACTTTTTGTCTGTGTTTCAAAGCGTATATGTATGAATCTCAGGGTGTTTGGGATTGTTGATTCAAGTGTGTATCTGATTTATTAAGCACTTTAGCAGTTTTGATGAATGTATGAAACTGCTTCTAGTAATAAGCTTGTTTTTAGGCAGGTACATACTTTTCAATATGCAATCGGTTGTTGTATGAATTAAGACTTGAGTTTGGGCATCTTCTAACCTGTTTGACATGTTTGAAACAATATACAAGCAAATCACGCAAGCTAGTGACAAGAATCGAGTTATTAGTGATATCTTCAAACTTTTTATCTTTCACTCTATGCTAATTTTATTGTCAAATAATTTTCTACAGTGTTCAATTTACTTCTCAGAAGTCTTGCTGTCAGAGTCATTTGTAAGCACTGGATTCACTGTAGTCGATGTGAATACATACAACCAAGATCAAAATCGAACTATAATTCAACCTTTCAACCCAAGAAATTAATAAGTTTTACCAAAGTACCGATGAGCAAGTCAAATGGGTAAAAATGAAAATAGCAATAGTCAAATGGTTAAAAATGAAAATAGGAAGAGTCAAATGGGTCAAAGAAGTCATCCAAAACGAAAAATATTACTCCATACTGGTTTTACGAACTATGGACTCCATAGTTTGTAAAACCTCTTGTATCATTTTATTAAAAAAACTAATGATTATAGCAGAGTTGGAAAATTCGAATAAAAAGTGCTCGCGTCAACCCACCCATACTAAAATGACTCGTTAAGCCCATTTTCCTAACTTTAGGCTATTCTAAGACCAGGTTGTATTTGAATGTGACTTTGTGTTTGTTTAGCTTGTATTTGAATGTGACTTTGAGTTTGTTTCGTCTTGTGTTACATTTGATTAAGTTTTCGTTTTAGAAACTATGACCCCGCCAAATGTTTATCTTTCAGCTATATTTTTCCCTAATGGTTTTGCTTCCTTGACTGTATACTATCATGGATGGAACCTATTGTCATGTTCTCTTTTGTTTCTGCATTTATGTACGTATATATTTGAACCACAACGATTAGAACCAAATGTTGCACAGAGTGTCACGAGGCTTGGTTCAGGTGATTGGGTGTGGTTTTGGATATAGCGTTTCCATGATCCATAATCAGGCATGAGGCAGTCTGCCCTAACCCAACGTCCAGGTCATGACGGATAGCTAGGTTGCTTACAGGTAGTGGATTCCTATTGTAGTCAAATTAACTATTCCATGTCTTGTAGTTTTAACTCTTGAAAACAGAAGGTTGTCTGTGTTTTGCTTGAAAGATGATACAACCTATCCTATACTAGGCTTGTATTCGGTTCATAAGTCCCAAGTGTAGAACTCACTCAAAAAGCTAGCTTTTTCAAGGAGGGGACACCTGGACATTATAAACCATCAACCATTCCTATACATGGCCGATGTAGGATCATAACAAAAGACAACTCAAGATATAACAAAAGAGTTATTTAGCCACTAAACATGGGCCGTTAGAGTATGTATCTTTCCTAACTCAAGGTATAGCATTACTCAATAAGGTTTAGCGAGTTTGGGTACATCTGATACCCAACTTCGTGTCAAGCAAAATCTCAGTTCCAAATTAACATCATGTTAATGTTTATTGAGTGATTCTGAAAAGTTTTATCGTTTCTTAGAGAAGTGTTTTTGCCTGACCAAAGTCGCCTAAAAGTGTTTGAAAATAAAATACCAAGTACTAACCACTCTGATTGTATTACATGTACACAACCAAAACTACAATACATAACTCTATTCATTTGGTTGCTACCGGAACGTTTCTACAAACGGGTTATTTTTACGTGAGGTTATAATGTCGCTAGTTGCTACCCTTCAGAATCCCGTTCTTTTGTTGTTGGAGAAGTTTTTAACTACCATATCATCCCTATTACTAGTTCTGTGTTGGGATTAATCCAATTAATCTTTCAACATAAGGATTACATTCTGTTGTGGCAGCACGCTACACTTCAAACGACACACCAGGATGGAACAAACAGGCCACTGGATGCTTTTGGAAGCCTGCATATTTTCTGGTTTGGGCCGCAGGCCAACAAACCCAATAGAAGAAATATGGCAGTTGTAGACTTAGGGTTACAACGATTAGAATAGGTTATGTCTTTTACTTTTTCATTGAAACGTTGTGTTTGTTAGATGGAATTATGCAATTGTAAACAATTCATTCATTTCGACTCATATCAATAAAACAAAACATATTGAAAGCATATTATTTGTGTTCTTTATTTTTCATCACCAAGTTTGTATCCTACAAACCAATATTTGGCATCAGAGCTACAACGATCCAAGGGGGAGAACAAAAGAAAAGACAGACAACGATTCAGGGAATTTTTCCAAGAATAAGGACACCAATTATTCAGGGAATCGTTCCAAGAAGGAAGACTAGCGATTCGGGGAATCGTTCCAGAAAAAAAAGGGAGAGAGGCAATCGTTCCAGAAAAAAAGAGGGAGAGCAGCGATTCAAGGAATCATTCCAGAAAGAAGAAAGAACAATTGATTGAGGAATCAATTAAAGAAAACTACATATCGAGAGAGATGAGATTCATAAAAGACGGAAAGAGATTCAGGGAATCATTCAAAAAAAGGAGAAAACCAATTGATTCAGGGAATCAATTAAAAAAACGACAAGATTTGAAAAAAGAAAGAAAGAGGAAGAACGAGAGAAAACAAAAAAAAAAAAAAAGAAAAAGGGGAAAAGGGGAAAACGCAAGAGCAGAAGAATGAAGAGAAAAAGGAGGCGTAAGGTTAAAGAAGAAAACACGCAAAGAATATGACGGGAGACAAAAGCGAAGGCAAGATTATTTACAAAGAAATCACCACACAAACATACCAATGCCCAGTTTTAAACAACACAAATTATACATTATGGGCATTAAGAATGAAGAAAATATTGATGGCAAATGGAGTATGGGATTTGATAGAAGGAACGAGTACATCAAAATAAATTGATATAAAAAAGGATATTTCGGCGTCAACATATCTATTTCAAGGGTTACCAGAAGATTTACTAATGCAAGTTGCGGGATGTGAAACAGCGAAACAAATTTGGGACTCTCTAAAGTCCATATTTATTGGGACGAAGATGTACAACAAGGACACTCGCAACAACTTAAATCAGAATTTGAGAGACTTGTGATGAAGGAAGATGAATCAATAAATACATTTGAGATCTCTCTGAGAGTATTTACTACTATTTAGCCATATTGACCCATTCTTTAGGCTTTAACCCATATGAGGGAGAATAATCTTTTGTAATTGTATATATTCGACAAGTCAAATACAATATTGAATATGGTATATCACAGCCTATTATTAATCCTACAAAATCTCTTCTCTCCTAAAAGTTCTCCCTTTCTGACTGTTTCTTCCCCCTCCATAAACACTACACTTCACTTAATTCTAACCACCTTCCACAAACACCATAGATAATATATGGATTCTTGGTACCTTAGTTGAGTCCTTCGAAGATCAAGTGGTCACCACACCCGGGAATGCTGATGATCTATCAGATACGATCAAAATTCTCTTCCATGACAACAAAGAATGGGCCAACATGGCTAAATATTAGTTATGTAGATCAATTTACCCAAATATGTAGATATATGAAACATAAATATATAATTAACAAAACAAAGAAAATCAGAGCATGTCTTTTACATGTTAGTTATCTCTCATCTTTTACATCTTCTCGTGTACACATAACCTAATGGATGATATCAAAGATGGTATCAAGTTTTGGTCTCTCGAAAAAATGTGTACACTGGATGATCTTGGCTTGTTATATTCCGTGTATGATGTATTAGCACTCAAGGTTTGTTCATTTTTAACTTTGCTTTTATTTATGTTATCTTGTTATGATTATACCTCCTTTTAAAAGATCCATTTGAATACAGGGCAATACGAATTTGCATTTCGAGATATATGAAAAGATGCTAAGTTTTTGCTCAAAACTGAAGGATAGTGATTTAAAGAACTTTTTTTTTGTAAAGAAAAAAAATAATTATGTATCATCCTTTGGATATCACGCAGAGTTTCGCATGATATATGTGGTTCTCCAATTTGTGGTGGTTTTATGAATAGATTGTCAGCTAATGATCAATCGTGGTCTCGTTTGAACCACTGGATTAAGAACATGGATGAAATACATGCACAATTGGCCATTGAAATGAATATCCAAAAAATGAAGAAATTGACCAATGATCTTCTCATACAAAATGTATGAATCTTTATATTTATATTTCCTAATTTCTTTGATTACATTTATGATTTTGGTTTGTACACATGCTAATCTTGCATCCACCATCTTATGATACCATGATAGGATGCTTCTGACTATAATCAGTTTGTCGTTGGTCAAATGTATTATGACCTGCGGAAACAATGATACGAAACGGGTCAATCATTCTGGTAAATATGATATTCTTGAATCATGTATTTTTAGTTAACAAGCTTAGGTTGGATTTCCTCACATTTTCAATAAGTGATATATCTATACTAGAATCATAAATGCACTAAGGTTGTATAAGCAAAACATTAATACGGCACAAACTATAGCTATATTCACTCATATATTTAGTTACCAAACTCAAGCAGCAACGTTGAGTAATAAACGAGAAACAGAAGACTACAAAGACAGGGAAGCTTTAAGTAATAAGATGTGTAAATTAGACCTCATCTATCATATGTCTCACAGAAGCTATATTCTTGCAATCTGAAATATTGATATAAACATTTCCCTTTGATAGCTTTGTTGTCAAATAGAACTTAATCTATATTTTAATATTTTCTAATCAGGCCTCTTTTGTGCTAAGGCTAAGTTTTGTTGCAAAAGAAGCATATGAGGTGCGTGCGAAACTTCTCAAAAGATTGTTCATCATCCCAGAAGATATTAGAACTTTCAGGAGAATAGAGCTTAAGGATACCTTAAAAGTGTCATGGGAGGTGGCAAGAGAAGTTTGGCAACATGATGAGGGTTCAAGTGACCTGAAAAACATACATACTCCTTGGATACCTAAGAGCTTCTTAGAAAGCTGTCTACAGGTGCAATTCTTATCTTTTTGTGTTTACACATTATCCAAAGTTTATCTTTATTTTTTTAAAACTTAAAACTGTGTTTGATGTTATACAGTGTGGATATCTCAATGATGATGCAGACGAGGCCATTGAGTATTTGATATGTGGGAAGAACATTTCTATCGTGCATAATTTAGAGATTTTCAAGATTCATTTTGGTGTCGCTTTGGGTATGTATTGCATGGTTTTGTCATTCACTAATATCTTTATATTCAGTGAGCTGATAGTACCTAAAATATATTGTAGACCTCTAGATATTTAGCACGTGCAAGGTTTCGTTGAATACACAACACATGTTGGGGCTTGTGTGTAAAAGGGTAATGGTCTCAAAATAAGATAGGCTAACTTATGAGCTAAGCCCTTACATATCTGGTTTACAAATGAATCTATAAACTAATGTTTATAATATTATTACATCATATTTACCTTGAATATCCTAACCTATGTTTGTTTTTGTTTCAGTAAATCACCACATTAGGGAGCAATCAGAAGATGACTTAGCTAAGAAAGAACTCACACTTGTTGTAGACGCATTGAAGATCAATGATAACCTCATATCTTGCTGGAAATGCAAAAAGATATTAGAAGCAAGTACGAGAGTTATAAAAGGAGCTTCTTTTACAATTGAAGGTGTGAAAATCCTCAAAGACAAACAATGGGAGAATTGTTTTAGCAATCCCATGGATGTTGGTCCACCAAATAGTACCTTATGTCACTCGTTTGGGATCTCCGGACTTGATTCCCAAAGCGATGATGAGTTCTTCTGGCATTGTCAGTCCAGAAAGATTTTGGAAAGTGGGTCATTGGAGAATGCAACATACTTCAAAGTAGAGATTATTCGCAGACATATCCTAATGGGATTGCTAGCAAGCTTAGGTATGATATAACTATTGCATATTTATATATACACACACAAGCATGGTAGGCTATTAGTTTTCATTCATATAAAATGTTATAGATTAACAAATAAGTACTGTATTATTTTTGTAGCCTTATTGTTTCTCTTTTTATTAAATTTCAGGTGAATATTATCGAGGTCAAAAAGATTATGGGCAGGAGCGTCATGTTCTTTTTGAGAGACTATCGCTCTATCTAAGTAGAAGCACATTTTGTAATAATGGAATTAACGTCTCAGAAAAATTCATAGAAAACATAATCAATAAAAGATTGACCAAATTTCCGTTTCCCGCTGATTTTGCAACCTTCACATATGACATATGTTGTCATTTCTTGCGGAATACAAGGTATTCAATAGTGTTAAATTTGTATACATAACTGTATTAGAAAAAACCAAATTAGTTTAACAGGTTGATCTTTTTGGCAATCTCATTGATGTTTTTACGTAACTACCTGCGTTACTAATTATTTCTTTTAATGTTGTTAAACAGTGAGGTCATATCCAAGACAAAAATGGTGTGTGGAATGCAAATTGCATTCACACATAGCCGTCAGATTCCGATACTAAAACAGAAGGTGATTATAGTCCATCCTTTTGTTGTATTTATCTCTTCGATTTATAAGAGTTCGTACTAGAACATGATGTCAAGGGTATTTGACATTAATGACATCTCAGATATCACGTCTGCTTTCGGTCTTGTTATATGCGGACATGATGCCTACTGGCGGAGATGGATTATTAGATGTGAGAAATGGTTTAGACCATCACCGAGATATAGCATTCTTTCACCAGGCATCCATCGGAACCCAATTTAACAACACCCTATGGAGTCGGATGAAAAAGAAGGCCTGGACCTTAGGAAAGATGATGTAAGTATATAAACATAGTAAAATATAGTAAAATATGAATGATAAGTTATTGTGATTTTGTTTTTCTTGTTCTTGTTATTGTTGTTGTTTTGTTGTAACTAGTCTTTGTTTTAGCAAGTCTAGGGGTTCATTTCTAATACTAATTGACTAATGAATAAACACGACACTTAACCCCCTAGACTTGCTAAAACAAATACTAGTTACAACAAACAACAACAATAAGAACAAAAAAAAGAAAATCACAATAAGTTATCATTTATATTTGACTATGCTTATATACTTACATCATCTTTCCTGAGGTCCATGCCTGCTTTCTTTTTCATCCGATTCCATAGGGTGTTGTTAAAGAGGGCCCCGATGGATTCATGGTGAAAGAACGCTATGTGTGGGTGATGGTCTAAACCATTTCTCACATCTAATAGTGCATATCCACCAGTAAGCATCATGTCCTCATATAACAAGACCAAAAGTAAACGTGATACCTGAGATGTCATTAATGTCAAATATACTTGAGATCATGTTCTAGTACGAACTCTTATAAATCAAAGAGATAAATATAACAAAAGGATGGACTATAATCACCTTCTGATTTAGTATCGGAATCTGACGGCTGTGTGTGAATGCAATTTGCATTCCACACACCATTTTTGTCTTGGATTAACAACATTAAAAGAAATTATTAGTAACACAGGTACGTAGTTTGTAAAAACATCAATGAGATTGCCAAAAAAGATCAACCTATTAAACTAATTTTTTTTAATACAGTTATGTATACAAATTTAACACTATTGCAATACCTTGTATTCCGCAAGAAATGACAACATATGTCATATGTGAAGGCTGCATAATCAGCGGGAAATGGAAATTTGGTCGATCTTTTATCGATTATGTTTTTTATGAACTTTTCTGAGACGTTAATTCCATTATTACAAAATGTGCTTCTACTTAGATAGAGCGATAGTCTCTCAAAAAGAACATGACGCTCCTGCCATAATCTTTTTGACCTCGGTAATATTCACCTGAAATTTAATAAAAAGAGAAACAATAAGGCTACAAAAATAATACAGTACTCATTTGTTAATCTATGACATTTTATATGAATGAAAACTAATAGCCTACCATGCTTGTGTGTGTATATATATATAAATATGTAATAGTTATATCATACCCAAGCTTGCTAGAAATCCCATTAGCATATGTCTGCGAATAATCTCTACTTTGAAGTATGTTGTAGTCTCTAACGACCCGCTTTCCAAAATCTTTTTGGACTGACAATGCCAGCAGAACTCATCATCACTTTGGGAATCAAGTCCAGAGATCCCCCACGAGTGACAGAAGGTACTATTTGGTGGACCAACATCCGTGGGATTGCTAAAACAATTCTCCCATTTTTTGTCTTTGAGGATCTTCACACCTTCAATTGTAAAAGAAGCTCCTTTTATAACTCTCGTACTTGCTTCTAATATCTTTTTGCATTTCCAGCAAGATATGAGCTTATCATTGATCTTCGGTGCGTCTAGAGCAAGTGTGAGTTCTTTCTTAGCTAAGTCATCTTATGATTTCTCCCTAATGTGGTGATTTGCTGAAACAAAAACGAACATAGGTTAGGATATTCAAGCTAAATCTGATGTAATAATATTATAAACATTAGTTTATTGTCAGTATTTTAGTATGATCAAGAGATTTGTTTTTTAGGCCTAAATCAACAGCTTAACTCCTTAAATTGTCTCAAAGTGATATTTAACCCATGCATATAGGTAATACAAAGATTCATTTGTTAACCAGATATGTAAGGGCTTAGCTCATTAGTTAGTCTATCTTATTTTGAGACCATTACCCTTTTACACACAAGCCCCAACATGTTGTGTATTCAACGAAACCTTGCACGTGCTAAATATCTAGAGGTCTACAATATATTTTAGGTACTACCAGCTCACTGAATATAAAGATATTGTAAAGATATTAGTGAATGACAAAACCATGCAATACATACCCAAAGCGACACCAAAATGAATATTGAAAATCTCTAAATTATGCACGATAGAAATGTTCTTCCCACATAGCAAATACTCAATGGCCTCGTCTGCATCATCCTCGATATATCCACACTGTATAACATCAAACACAGTTTTAAGTTTTAACAAAATAAAGATAAACTTTGGATAATGTGTAAACACAAAAAGATAAGAATTGCTTCTAAGAAGCTCTTAAGTATATTCCAAGGAGTATGTATGTTTTTCAGGTCACTCAAACCCTCATCATGTGGCTGAACTTCTCTTGCCACCTCCTGGGAAAGTTTTAAGGTCTCGGTAAACTGTTTGCTCCTGAAAGTTCTATTATCTTCTCGGATGATAAACATTTTCTTGAGAAGTTTAAGACGCAGCTCATATGATTCCTTGGAAAAAAACATAGCCTAAACACAAACGAGTCCTCATTAGAAAAGATTTAAATATAGAGCAAGTTCTATTTGACAACAAAGCGATCAAAGGGAAGTGTTTATATCAATATTTGATTTCTTTGGTGGTTAGAACGCCCAATTTTGGCATTTGCAGATCCTAGTATGTTTTTATTAATATTGTTCATGGTTATAAGGGTAGTTTAGTGGCTTCAAGGTGTTTTGTTCAGGTCAAAGTCATTAAGCCATTCAGGATATATCAGAACTAATATTAACTGTTCAGATTGCAGGAATAAAGCTTCTCCTGTAATATGTCTCTTTCATCGCAAGCTTAGGCTAAAGTTCTAGAAGAAGATGCACAAGTAGATACCGACTAGACTTGGTGTAATTCTACTATATAGGTCTTTTGTATTTTTTTTAACCTTTCGGTGATTCTATTATTTCTTGAAAAATTGGAAAACAGTTTATCCAACATGGCCTGGCTTTAGCGACTTTGTTATAAGTAATAAGCAAAGTCAACCGAATAGTCAGAATGGGCGAGAACAACCAAAATCAGTTAGAAATTATATTAAAAGGCTATATCTGATTAGAGTTAACACACTTTTATTTGTAAAGGACTTTTTTTGGAACGACAATGATTATTAAAGGAGCATAGCAAGAAGTAAGCCAAAACAATTACAAAGTTGTTTAACTGATTCTTTGTTTAAACGTATGGAATTGAGATTCAAAGCTCTTTTGAGATAGTTATATTTGTGAAGTGTTAAACCAAAGGGCTTCTAGCCTATGGGTACGCGAGTTTCCCACCAAGAGTGTCGGTTCAAATATTAAATGAGACATTGTGTAAAATTTAGGTTTGTGGATATATGTCTTGCCTAAAGAATATTACAAATATAAATTAAGAAAATTCATGTGATCGGTACCTCTGAATATGGAGCTGTCTCTTGTGTGTACAATGCACGCATAGAGTACACTTTTTCTAACTGAGTGTGGATCTCTTCCTTGATTTTCTTATGCAACTCACTCCGTTTTCCCTTGTACAATACACAATAAACGTATATGTTATGACATAAGTATATAGAGATGTGCATAATATAGCTTAAAAAAGAAGTATGTTGATGCAAGTTACCTCATAGTTGTCATTAACTTCATCAAAAGACCTGTCATCACCATCAGCTACATTAAATATATTTACGCCAAAAGGCTCAAACTTGAATGGTTCACACAAACTTGTTGATGCACACAAGTTCTAAACTAAAGAGACTGTTGGTACTTTCACTATGTGATGTACCCACGCAATCGAACGAACGGTCATAGGTGTGTACAGTCCTAAGAACACAGCCTATGCTACATTTCCAGAACTTGAACAAGCCTCATAAATCATAACACACTAATGGTTTATCAAGCCACTGGTCACCATGTTCGTTTCTTATGTATATATTTAAGGCCACTGCACTTTAGATGTCAAGCTTGTTGCTTTCCGGTGTATATCTACCTTGGTTTCGACCGGACAAGCCGAAAGTTTATACTTTATAGCGTCAGGTTAGATTCAACATTAGGGACACCAAAACCCAACCAAACCAACTCGACCAACCCGATAACAGTAACAATTATTATTTTTCCCCTTTCTTCATTTTTAACAACAAATGAATATATATCATATATTTTTTTAAAGTACTAGTGCTTACTCGGATAGAGGTATTTGTATCTCTTCAACAAGAGAAACTAGATTGTTAAGATCTTCTTCAGACTTGCTACTTTCAAGCGCTTTCCACACTACCTCTAACAGATTCTGTAGCTCAGCTGGTAAATCACTTCGTACTATTGCTGTTATCCTAAGTTAGATGCCTGACTTACATCATATCTTTAATATTAAAAACTGGAACAAGAAAAACTAATTACCCCAAGCTTTTGTCAAACATGCTAACTTTTTAGTAACTTTTTCCTCTGTCTGGTAACCGTAATTATTTTTAGTTTGCTTGTGCTCCAAGCTTTTGTCATATATACTTTGCAAGTCGCAAAACTAATTAACCCTACTTATAAAACACTTCTGCTAGATATTGTAAAGCAAATTAGAATTAGCACGACAATCTAATCAGTGATGGGGTTTCTCCCTAAAATTATTTAGTGTTCTTAAACCTACTTTAGTTTATAAAATTTACGTTCCTCGATAATCAATTTTTCTAGTTAACATGGAAAAAGAGCTAGCATAGAAGAAGAAATCGTTAACTTAGATTAACATATAAAAAACTAGTTGTGTCCATGCAGCTTCGTAACAAGTCGATCAAAACTATTGTGAATCCTAACTTTTTAGTATGTACAAACATTATAGAAAAAGTAGTATTAAAAACTGGGACAAGAAAACATACCAGATCGATCGAACGTTTGTTTTTGGACGATGGAGGTTCCTGTGTCTTGGAATATTTATAGCCAAAAATCTATGTTTATTTTAAGAAAATATTACAATATTTTCCAATCTTATGATTATGGATATCTTCCTTAACTAGGTTAATGTTTTTATTCCAGCCGGATGGGCCTAAATGGGCATGCAATCTTATGATTACGATATCTTACTTAACTTGTTTAGACCCGAAAATGTCGGGATGGACTGGTGTTGAACATGCAGCAGGGTCTGATCAACAACAGTTCGGTGAAGGAAAAGAAAAAGAGTGTGGCTCGTCTGGTACTTCAGATAGACGTGTTAGAGATGACCGGGAGCAGGATTATGAACGTGACATCTCACGAGAAAAGGAAACGGTTCATGAAGAGGAGTGGCCTGAGAAAAGGCGATCGAGATAGGGAACGTGAACGTGAGAGGTCATGATAGGGAGTGTAGTAGAGACCACCATCGTCATAGAAAGGAAAAAGACAGGTATGCTGATCATCATAGGTACATAGACGCTGGACCGGAGCAGATCTTCTCGACACATGGCAAATCAAGAACGTCTCATAAGGATGAGCACAGGTCTAGATCAAAGGATGCTGATTATGGGAAGAGGCGACGTGGTGTAACTGCTGAATAACAGTGTTTAGGGCTGTTTGCTTTTATTAGTTATGGATTGTTTGCGCTCAACTGGCCTCTCTCTGAAGTTATCAACAGTTGATATTCTTTATCAAGCTTCGTGATTTTGGTCTTCTTTTGAACGGTAGGTTCGATAAGGAACTGAAGGTTTTCAGAGTTATGTTTTCTTTTGAGTTGCGGAAAAGCCAAATGGAGCTTGGGCTTGAAGATGTAGGTGATGATGATGATCGACTTTTCTGATTTACAAGTGGACCGTTGCTTCATCTTAGTTATTAAGACTTTTTTTCAGATTATCATGTACTTGAAACTATGTTGTCTCGTGTTTCTGCTACTTAAGACTTTTATATCGAAAAAATAAAAAGATTGGGCATGAAACGGTCTGCCCTTAACCCAACGTCCGTGTCATGAGGTATATACCTAGGCAGGTTACAGGTACTAGATTCCAGTTGTAGTCTTTCAACTTGACCGTGTCTGGTAGTTTTGATTCCTGAAAACGTAAATTTGTCTGCATATTGGTTGAAAGACTTAACTCAGAATCGATATAACAAAAGAGTTATTTAGCCACTAAACACGGGCCGTTAGAGGGTATCCTATTTTAGAATTTTGCTGTCCAGGTATTCGGGTTCATTCTGATACCCGAGTTTATGTCAAGGTTGTGAGAAATAACAGGTAATTCCACAAGATACGCACCTTTAGTACAAAGCTATTTGTCATGTATGGAACCATGATTTCTATAAAGACGGGTTGAATGGAAACCATTATTTTGATCCAAAGACAACCCTATCGCAATGAGCATTATACGCAAACACAATCAGCCAAAAAGACTGTTATTACACTGAACTGTATATGATTGCCATACAATTCCAGACCAGAACACACGTCAAAATTTTCAAAAAGCTTATATCGACATCTTGTTTGTAGCCCACGCATTATCAAGTTAGTCAGACGAGTGCTATCTTTTCTTGTAAAATCGTTTTTGCCTGTCAAAAGATGCCGAAAATTGGATTCAGATACACTATGGTTAAACTACAAAATTAAAACCACAAACTTTTGGCCGATTTGACATATGTGTGGCACTCGCAACAAAAGACTAGTAGTAGCTGATGTTTAATCATATTAAAAAGTAAAACATTGTCCGACAAAACCATAAAAATCATAGAAAGAATACACGATTCCAATGAAACAAAGTTACAGACTTGGCAAATGTTCCAATATTGCAACTTAACTCGATGGTGTTGAGACACATGCCTTCAATACCATTAAGGGTCGATTCAAAGTTCTTTAGGTTGCTGCTTGAAGTATTCTTAGAAATGAGTCGTTTCTGGTCTGAGGATATGACAGGTGAGCTTCTTTGGGCTGAGCTTGAACCTCTAAGAGCACCAGGGCTTGCATCTGCTAAACGCGTTCAATTCTAGCCACGGAATGCTTTTCTCAAAGAGCTGGGTCGAGTGCGCAAACTTGCCGACGTCACCACCATCAGAACCACTTCCATTGCCACATCCGATCCACCATCACCACCCTCATCCCACGATTTCCAAGAATTGATTAGGTTACCGGACGAATTTGATAAGCGACTTTCGAAGCTTCACCCATCTGCAGGTCTTGAAACTTGCTAAGACAAAAAGCTACTGTATATATTTAACCGATCACATGTTTCACCATTTTAATTTTAACTTATTTAACGTCTTCAATGTCTCTCACACTTTCGCAGGCCTTGCACCCCGCTGCCATAACCATTTGACGACTATCATCTCCATTCTGATCCAATGCTTATATCTTCTTTTTATTATCATGATGTAGAAACGAAACTGAATCCTTAAACTTGTTGTAGTTGAATGTGACTTGCGTTTGTTTCATCTTGGTTGACGTTTTACAAACCATGGCTCCGTCAAATGTTCATCTTTCAGCTATATTTCTTCCCTCTTGTGTTGTTTTCTTGAGTGCCTACTATATCATGGTTTGGTTCGGGTGATCAGGTGTGGTTTTGAATAGTGTTTTTATGATCGAACATTGGGCTTGAGGCGATCTTCACTTGACCCAACGTCCGAGTACTGAAGGATATATATACCTAGGCTGGTTACAGGTAGTGATTCCGCATAGGGATAAGATGATTGCAACATAATTCCAGACCAGAATACGCGTCAAAAATTTTAGAAAGCCAAATCAACATCGTGTTTGTGTTTACGAACATGCGTGTAAGTCTAACACACGCATTATCAAGTCAGGCAGACAAGTGCCGTCTTTTCTTGTAATATCGCTTTTGCCTGTCAAAAGCTGCCCAAAATTGGATTAAGATGCACTGTCATAAAAACCACTCTTATGACTATTACTCTCCTTATTATAGAGGGGAATCATGGTTCCCAATTAACAGTGATTCCCCTCACACACTTATAAAAAATTGTTTTGTTTCCCCTCTCACAAAACTCTCCTTCCCTCACAAAACAATTACTGCCTTCGTTCTTCATTAATGGACACCCCGTTCCTCATTAATTGAAAATTTGCCCTTTCATTGGGTTAATTAATATGTTTTTTAATTGCCCTTTGCCCTTTGGTGAATAACCCTTAATTGCTGTTGCTTGGTTGTGTAGTGGCTACAGTAAATCAATCCTAAACGATGGTTAATATTCATCTAGCTATGGTACTCGTTGATGGTCTTCCCCTTGCAGCCATATATATACCAAGACCACCAACCAACTTGATTAGGGTTTGCATTATTTGTGGGTTAATCTTAGATCTGTTGTTCATCTTTGCCCTTTCTCCTGGTCCCTTTCATGGGTGGATCTTGAAAATGATATGGGTTTGCATTATTTGTGGGTTGTCTACAGTATCCTGTTGGTTTGATGTCGTCGATCCCTACGATGCCGACGTTAGGTTGCGTGGCTGACGCCATTTTTGTGGGCTTGGTTCTTGATTTTCACGATCGTTGTTGGGCCTTTGATTTTTTTAGTCTCGCCAAAGGTATATGTTTCCCTTTTGATTTAATCACTATGTTTTTTGTGTTTAAGTTAGGCTTTATGTTAGAACTGTTATTAACAGATTGATTGTAGCCTTATGCAACTTCGATGCCACCGCGTTGTTCATTGCCGGTTGGGTGACGATGGTGCTAGGCTTATTGGTTGAAAAGGGGTTTTTGTTATGGCTGAAACACGTTTGTGGAATCGGTTCTGTATATATTTGTTAGGTTGTACTTTAGCATTGTGAGCTTCAACATATAAAAAGAGTTCCGTTGCTATTTCGCAATTGAAATCGAACCATACCTTGGCGTGGCAGCACACTTGCATGCTTGCAGCCGGGTTTCGATTCTCGCTGCATAACGTGGAAGGATGGTCGAGTGTGCAGATCAGTCGCCTCGATAACCTCCACCAGCGCGGCTAGGCTGTGAGTTAATATGAGCCAAGTTTAAGTCGAAAGCAGAGGTTATTCGCACATTGGCAAGGCAAATTGTCTATTTGTAGCTATGGCGGATTCACCATTCTCTTTGTAAAATCGAATGAAGGTTTTCAGCTTTGCCAATAAAGAAACAATGTTTGTTAATAAATAAGATGATAATAGAAATAACCCGTGTGCCCGTATGGCAGCTGACTGTGTGTGCAATCGTAGGCGGGATGGCATAACATATGTGGCTTCTATGCAACCGAATTAGGTTGCACCCAGTTAGTGGAATTCGGATACTTCTATGACCCGCTCACATAGAGATGTGGGCCTAATTATTGGTTTCCGTGGAAACTTTTATGGCGGTGATGACTGTGTAATGTGAGTGAGAATTTCCTATCCTTACATGGAGGGGCAACGGCCGGATGGCATAGCATATGTTGCTGCTATGCGACCGGATCAGTTCGCAGCCAGTTAGCAGAACTCGGATATTTCTATAATCTAATCATACGCATATATGAGCCTGATTATTTACTGTATCACAATTATGTTTTCAATCTTATTTATGGGCCTTTGATTTTGGATTATTTTAAGACTCTTAAACAAACAGATCTTGAAATAGATACATACAGGTTTATTTTTTTTAAGTGGTTGACGTTTTGTGATGTTCAAGGGTTTAATGAAAAGTGTTTCAAAAGGATGTGATGATGGTGTCTCAACCTTTTTACCCGGGTTCACTTAAAATTTGGATCACGTGCACCTTGGCGGGGCACCCTTGCTGGGTTTGCAGCGGTGACCGTATTTTGTTTTTCTGATTGCTTACTTATCTGAGCCTAGGTATTTGGTCACTTCTTTACAAAATTCTTTTAATATAATGGAATAATATAATATATAATGTCGACAATGACAATAATTTTACGCTATATGTGGCTTGCCGATGCCCATAGCTTGGCTTGGCAGTCATACGGAATGTGTGATTGCAACCATAGTGGGTAACCGGTAACGCTATGCGTAAATCTCAGCCTTAGGTTTAATGAATTTTTTTTGGTTTAATGAATTTTTTATAACCTATAAAATAAGTCTAAGAGGGATTGTGGGTGAGGCGAAAAGGCTTGATTAGGCGATGATGATATGATGGCAATTTAATGAGCATGCACCTATTTTGTCTTGTTGCATAATGTGGAAGGATGGTCGAGCGCGAGGATCAATCGCCTCAGCAACCTCCACGACCGCAGCCAGGACATCACTTAATCTGAGACAAGTTTAACATTGGTTTATTGTTTTTGTAAGAAGTTTTTATGGGTGCGGAAATCTGTTCAGCGCGTTATATATAAAAGGGTAATGAACTCGATATGATGATATAATTTTAGTGTTTTTGAGCGAATTCGCGCAAAAATGAGATCGTTTGTATCCTAGCAGGGCTAATTATTCATTCTGCATGATGATAGAATTTGAGTATGTTTGAGCGAATTCACGCGTAGTTGAGATCGACTGTATCCTGGCATGGTAAATTATTCATTCTGTAGCCATGGCAGACTGATCCTCTTTATTCGATTGTTCAAATATCTGAGCCTCATTAAATGATTGATTACCCTATTTTACATAAGGCGCGATTATTTAGTTGTCAAGCTTAAGAATTGACAAACCATACAAAGATTTTGTGGCTATCTTTAAATGGAAATCCTATCGCATGTACAAGTTTGGTATATGATTTCAGTTTCTGCGATGTAACCTTAAAACAGGTTTGTTTATAGTTGAGGCTTGAACATTGGTAACTTTTGATGTGTCTGAGATCAGGAACAAATCTTATTTTGGCCACACGTCAGTTATCTTTTTGAGGTATTTCTTATATAATTTCTTAAATTTTTAACATTAGGTTTTTTGAATTGTTTGATACTTTTACTTTGTTGATGTTTTTTGCAGGCTTGGAGCTCTTATGAAGGTGTTATGTTGAGATTACAAACTTGCCATAAGCTCAAGGTGATACGCTCATTAGTTTGAAATCCTCATTAGTTTTAGTCTTTTGAAATTGTTTCTTGCTCCTGTTTTTCCAAATTTCCAAGCATTTGTGGATCTGCTGAATTGACTCCCAATTGGCGCAAACGAGTTGCACCCCATTGAATGATAACAAAAAAAAGGTTCTGCCTGAGTGCTTGGGGAGGAAGAAGATGGGACGTTAGCTACACAAAATCCACGAACACAAAAAGGTACCAGATTCTTTATACAAAATTTATTCTTTTCTTCGTACAATTTGATTCATATGCGAGCCAAAACTCAGGGCTAAAAAAATGCAACAAGAGTTAAAAAAGAATAATTGGTTTAAAAAACGAGGGTTGCTTGAAATAGGAAACTATAGAAATAAAGTCATGTTCGGATCAGCAGATGCCTTAATAAGATATGATTAGAAAACATGGTATTTGTGGATTACCAATCAAACTGAGCCTCATGCCGTAAACTCAGACCCAGAACAAGGAATTAAAATAGTTAGCATTCTGGTGGGGCACGTTCATTAAGCTTGCAGTCGCACATGAACTTCTTACTGTGCTTTTAATCAGTCATTTAAATGGTGATCATATAGGTCGTTTAATTTGGTGGAAATATGTTACTGTAATTCAGGTATACAGTCTCTGTAGTTTGATTGGTAATCTGTAAATGGCATTTTTTTGCAATGTTATATCTTAGTTGTACTTTTCCCTCTTTATTTTTTATACCATTCTACAAACACATAATTTATAAGCAGTCAACAAGCACATAATCTATTAGGCTGAATTTTCGTGCTTGAATAAGTTACGCTCATAAACGAGAAAGGTGAGCCGTATGAGATTTGTTGAGTAAATTAACAAAAACTTACAACTGCAATGGCAGGAATTTTGTACATAAATATATCTTTGAGGATAAATCATTACTTTTTGTTATGACCCTAATCATATGCTCATCAAATTGCATGAGCAGTAGCACAAATTGATAGGTTGCTTTTCAAAATTAGGTGGCAACAATGCAGACACCTGGATGCTACCGTTTTCTGATATAAGTAGCACCTTTTTTGAACTTGAAACTAGTTTCGCACATACGGTTGTGATTCAGAGAATTGGGTAATTAGGTGGTCTTTGGGATCCATGATAAGAAGGAGTAAAACCACTTATTGCTCTGATAATGAGCGTTGGTGCAACATAGAGCGATAATTAGACCTCTAGATTCGGCCTTTTACAGGTTCTACCTACTTAGAGCATCTCAAATGCATTTAATGAAAAAGTCGTTTTGGATCAATTAACTCACTTTTTTGCACTAGAGAACGTGACTTTTTCACCAATGACTTGAGCATGTTGAAGTCTTTGAAGCAAAATGTTAATGCTAGCTCCCTCACATAAAAAAATATGTTAATATTATATGTATAGGAAAAGCTTTATAATAACTTTTTCTACGTTTGAGTTTTATTTTATGAATGACTTATTATGACAAAGTTTAAAATAGTTTGATGCATTGGAGCTGCATAAAGTCTAGCGCTCTGAATGTGACAGTAATTAGATTGTTCGTACTCCTATGTTTCCCATCATAATATGATAATCTGATATATAGTAGTCACCAAAGTCTAGCCCTAAGCTCTAGCAAATCAGTGAATTCAAGCCGATCAGTTTATAATGAAACCCACTCTTTTCAGTTTTATTTACTCGCCTAATATATGAAGACTTATGCATATGAAGGTGTACCAATAAAATTCTTTATCGTGGCACATTATTAAATATATATGCTATGTTGTCCTATGCGGGTATAACTTGAAAAACTCTTTATAATGAAGTATTGACTACGTCTAATCAATGATTTATTCATACCATACTTTGTTTTTCATGTGTAAGTTTCAAAACCAACACTACATCCATTCACACTATAGTTAGTCATGTAGTCGAACCAAATTTGAGGGTAACAAAGGATAAGAGTGATAAGACCATGCCACAGACTTTTACAGATCCATATCACATACTGCAGGGTTGTTTCCCAGGTATTCCCTCTCAGGATTTGAGATTACAAAAATAGAAGATTACTTAGCTAGCTGCGTAAGTTATTCATGACTATTTTCCTGATAAAAACGTATGTAAACATTGAAATCCATACTCACTATTGGATTTTGTTTGTATTTTCAGGGAATTGAAGTGATAGAATGCGACAGCAATTGTGAAAACTATGAAAGTGGGATAAAACATCCCTGGGCAAGTCTGCGATTTTAGGTATGACCATTCGAAGAAAGCATCATCTATGATATTTATGAAAGTTTATGGACATAAAATTAATAGTCGTGTGATAGGAACGAACTCGAGATTACGGGATTGCACACAATACATAAAGGGTTAATTTTATTTAAATAAATATATTTTATATATTTATTAAATCAAACCGAGCTTAATTAAACGATCGTTAAATAAATTAAGAGTTAAGATAAACGAACGTTATGGAATTAAATAGAAGAAAAGAAGTAAAAGGAAAGTTCCGGAAGCCACCCTTGGTGGGCTTATGGGTCGACGGCTACAAGAAGAAAAAGGGGAAGGAAAAGGATTTGTTTCCTAATTTGTTTATTACTTGGAAACCAAGTTTTGCCAAGCCCTATATAAACACCCCATGTCCTCATAACTTTTCCCATCCCTTTTCCTCTCTATCTTTGTGCGATCGGAGATCAAACATCCCTTTTAGGGTTCTTTGATTTTCGATTTAGCTAAAATTCCACAAGTGTTGAAGTTCCGGTTTGCAAGTGCTAGACTCACGGTTAGCCCATTGCATTACGTATGTACAAGAGCGTAATATAGTTTTGCTTTAAACTATATCTTGGTATTGTTCTTCACAAACCCTAATTGTTGATTCGTTGGTGATCTTGTGGATCTACGCTAGGATAAAGGTATGTAACCCTAATCGATTAATTATAGTTGTGTTATTATGATTTTGTTAAATCGCTTCCGCTATTACGTGCTTTGATCTTTGTTATGATTATATAATAGTTATGAACTTCATAAACCTTCAGTGGTATCAGAGCCATTTTAACATGTTATAATTATCGAGATCTAAGGGTTTTTAATTAATGGTGATTTGAGTTAAAATTACATGTTGTTTTTTAGGTTTTAACAAAAATTAGGGTTTTCTTTTTTTTATGGTTTTAAAAATCGGCCTAGCCGAATTTTATTTATAAAAAAATTTGTAAACCCTAAAATTACATGGTATAATCTTTAGATGTTTGCATGAATTAATTGTTATGTCATGTATGGTTACGATCCGTGGTATTTTAATTGTGAAGATTATGTGGGAGATCCGTGATGAACATGCATGTTTTTTCATGGATCATATTGGATTTTATATGCTATTTGCTTTATTTGATTCAAAGTTTTAAAATTATGGAAGAATTTTTATGTTTATAAAAACCCTAGATTTTATGTTCTTTGAATAAATTGTTATGTATGTAGCTATTTGATTTAGTTTTTTTGTACCTAGTTGTTTTCATACGTTTTATTTTATTGTATGTTGTAAACAATGGTAATTTTTTCCAAGAAAATTAATATGGACTAAATCATATAAGAATTAATGAATTGCTTTGAGGTCTAAATTACATATGATTTGCGTTGATTGGAATTGCAATAATAACTTAACGGCCTACTCAATTTTGACAAACTATAAAAGTGGGTATAACGCAACGCTGGTCATGTACCCGGTTAAGGAAGAAGGTGTTATGCTTCAGCGCTGACCAAATTCCCGGCTTGCCTGTGCGTCAAAGTTGGAATTACCTACGGTTATTATTTACATAATTCCTTAAGGTTGATTTAACCGTAAATTCACATCCGAAACACAATGAATAAGGTTATTGCTTTGTGCTTTAGCTGAGGTCTAGAAAAAGTACGTTGTGAATTTAGTTGTGGGTAAAAATCTTTAATTGGTTTAACCAATACCTCAACTTGCAAATATGTGGAGAAATATTTTAGTCTCACCAAAAGGTTTACTAAAAGTTTATTAAACTAATGCTATGGAGATGTATGCATGCTTCTCCATACATGATTTTGACACCAAAATCAATACCCTTAGATTTAAGTCTTATGTCATCTAATTAACGAACACTTAAAGTTATAACTGTCGTCATATGAGATTTTGGACAATGTTGTAATGGAGAGAAAACTTCATGACTGAATAAGATTGCACATGAAGGTTTTATGTTCTTTAGATTAGTCGACTTAATTGAGTTACTCAGTGAGATCTAGAAACTTAAGGCATAAAGTAGGGATAAAACATGTTTTCAATGCAAAATGACTTTTGGCAATGTAAATCCCTAAAATATCTAGAAATTGCAAATTTGTTTGTCAATTATTCTTCGACAAGTTACCATGTTGAATACATTTGTCACTAGCAGATCAACTGATGTGATAAGTTTATGTCAATATGGATTCTAGTTTCAAGGAAAATACTATGGTTTTATTACCGGGGTAATTTTATTTTCTTGAATGGTATTATCAAAAATACTAATGTTTGAACTTATTTTTGTAGAAATGGCTCAACCCAAAAACAATATGACTATAAGTTCTGCGTTCAAAGGTTTCTTTGATCGTCCTGAACTTACTGGCCCTAACTTCAATGATTGGTATCACTCACTAAGAATAGTTTTGAGAGTAGCGGGTACCATCGATATCTTGACCACTCCTTATCCGGAGGATCTTGCTGAAGGAGCATCTGATGCGCAAAGGCTTGAACACGCTGCTAATATTAAGAAGCACCCTGAGGTGGCTGCTTTAATGTTAGGGAAAATGGCTCCTCCACTTCAACAGAAGTATGAGTTATTTTCTCCAAAGCGAATGCTTGATGAGCTCAAGGCTATGTTCGAAAAGCCGCAAGGTGTGGAAATCTACGGCTTGGTAGATGTTATGCATAGTTGAAAGCAAGCTCCTGGAAAGTCTGTAAGTGCCCATTATATGGAGATGGGGGGTTATATGGAACAGCTCATTGCACTAAGACAACCCTGATCATAATATGGCTATCAACTTGATCAATAGGTCCCTTAACAAGGACTTCAATGATTTTGTTCAAAACTATAATGTGCACTGCACGGGGAAGACAGTTAATGATTTTCATCCAATGCTCATTGACTTTGAAAAGGGGTTAAAGGACAAGGCATCTACTTCTACTCCTCCTGTGCTTTATGTACAAAAGGGTGGAGTGAGTAAGGCAAAACCGCACAAGAACAACAAGAAAGGCAAAGGCAAAGGCAAGGGTGATAAGGGCAAACAAGTTGCGACTTACTCTAAACCTAAGCAAAACTTTGTCAAGAAGAATCAATCTCAGAAGGATGAGACTTGTTTCCATTGCAAAGCAAGTGGACACTGGAAGAGGAACTACCCTCTTTATCTCGAGGAGTT
The DNA here is from genome assembly GCA_025667525.1 of Glebionis coronaria. Taxonomy (NCBI): domain Eukaryota; kingdom Viridiplantae; phylum Streptophyta; class Magnoliopsida; order Asterales; family Asteraceae; genus Glebionis; species Glebionis coronaria. The sequence continues at coordinate 630,816,766 of CM046877.1, read as the reverse complement.
GCGAGAAATAAAGAAGAAGACTGAGCTTAGTTCTGTAGCATCTTCAGGTAACTTATTTATGATAGAGTTATTTAATCTTACATACAAATCAAATTCCTGGGTATATGATACGGGATGTGGTATTAACATTTGTAATACCCTGCAGGGATTTGAGTTAGATAGGAAGCTTACCTATGGGGAACAATTTCTGCATGCGGACAATGGCGCACAAGCAGCGGTTGAAGCTATAGGAAAATTTAGACTAGTTTTACCTTCGAGTTTAGTACTGAGTTTAAATAATTGTCATTTTGCACCTATAATTGTTAGGGGTGTTATTTCCTTTTCGTGTATGTTGGATCTTAGATTTATTCACACTATTGACAATAATAGAATTTCTGTTTCCAAAGATGGTTTATTCTATTTTGATGCAATTTCTGTGAATGGTGTTTTTGAAATTAACATGCATGATAATAATTCCAAGAGAAAGATTAATTCTGTTTTTAGCATGAATAAGAAGAGAAAGTTAGACAAGAACTCTTTTTATCTTTGGCATTGTAGACTTGCCCATATTGGGAAGACTCGCATACAAAAGCTTCAACGTGATGGTCTTTTGGAAAATATCAATAATGAATCATTTGATAAATGTGAGTCTTGTATCTCTGGAAAGATGACCAAGAAACCTTTTAATAGCAATATTGAAAGGGCTACTGAACTACTTGGTATGATACACACTGATGTGTGTGGACCACTATGTGTCAAGGAAAGGTGCTAGCTACTTCCTAATATTTAAGGATGATTATAGCCGTTATGGTTATGTTTATTTACTTAAGCATAAACATGAGGTATTTGAAACATTCAAAGTGTTTAAAGTAGAAGTAGAATTGCAACTAGGAAAGAAGATTAAAGCTCTTCGTTCTGATCGAGGTGGTGAATATTTAAGTCAAGAGTTTAAAGATTATTTAAGTGAGAATGGAATTGTTCAGAAACTTACTTCTCCATATACTCCACAACAAAATGGTGTATCCAAAAGGACAAATCGTACATTATTAGATATGGTGTGATCTATGTTTAATCTTACAACTTTACCTTTATCCTTTTGGGATTATGTTTTAGAATCTGTTGTTCGTATTCTGAATATGGTTCCCACAAAGAAGGTAGATAAGACACCATATTAACTATGGCATGGCAAAAATCCATATTTGTCTTATTTAAATATTTGGGGTTGTGAGGTGTATGTGAAACGTGACTCTGGAGATAAACTCCAACAACGCTCAGTAAAATTTATCTTTGTAGCTTACCCTAAGGAAACTATGGGTTACTACTTTTATTATCCGCCTGAGAACAAAGTTATTGTTGCTAGGTATGGAGACTTCCTTGAAAGTGATCTTGTAAATCAAGAATTCAGTGGGAGAAATTATGATGTTGAAGAAATTCAAGAAGATACATTGCCTTCTGAAAATACTAGCGAAGAAATTCCAATAGAGCCAGAAAGTCTGGGAGCTCCACCGGAATTAATTTCTCCATGTAGGTCTAAAAGAACCGTACGTGCGCCAAGCAAACTATGTCTTAACATAGAGGATGATGAGGAGGAAGTAGGGGATCTTGGTGAACCTGCTAACTATCGATCTGTAATGCTTGATCCAGAAAAGTCTAAATGGATAGTTGCGATGAATGAGGAAACGAAATCCATGAAAATCAACGATGTTTGAATTCTTGTTGATGCGCCTAAAAATGCTAAAGTAGTGAAAAATAGGTGGATTTTCAAGAAGAAAACCGACATGGATGGTGAAGTACAATCCTATAAAGCACGTTTAGTAGTTAAAGGTTTTACTCAAACTTTTGGCGTAGAGTACGAGGAGACATTTTCTCCTGTAGCAGACTTACGAGCTATTAAGATTCTCATAGCTATAGCAGCATACTATGACTATGAGATATGGCAAATGGATGTTAAAACTGCCTTCTTGAACGGTCGCTTAGATGAAGAAATCTATATGTAACAACCGGAAGGGTACGTTGATCCTAAATATCCAAAGCGTGTGTGCAAACTTCAAAGATCTATTTATGGTTTGAAGCAAGCATCACGTCAATGGAATAAACGATTTGATGAAGAAATCAAAAAGTTCAGATTTATTCAAAATCGAGATGAGCCATGTGTATATCGCAAAGCTAGTGGGAGTGACGTAGTATTCCTAATTTTATATGTCGATGACATATTAATCATGGGAAGTAACATTCCGAGACTTAAGGAAGTTAAGGATTATCTTGGTAAATGTTTTTCTATGAAAGATTTAGGAGATGCTGCATATATTCTGGGAATTAAAATCTATCGAGATAGGAAAAGACGGTTAATTGGTCTTAGTCAAGATGCTTATATTGATAAGATATTGAAGAAGTATAGCATGCATAACTCCAAGAAAGGTTTTCAACCTATGGATGTTAAGCATGAATTAAGTCATGAGTTAGATGCATCAACACCCGAAGAGGTGGCTTACATGCAGAAGGTGCCTTATGCTTCGGCTGTAGGATCTATTATGTACGCTATAAGATGCAAAAGGCTTGATGTGGCGTTTGCTCAGAACTTGGTCAGTAGATACCAACAGAATCCAGGGAAGCTTCACTGGACTGCTGTTAAACATATACTAAAGTATCTGAGGAATACGAAAGATATGTTTTTGGTATTTGGGGGTAAACCAGACACAGTATTGAATGTTACAGGTTTTTGTGATGCGTCCTGGCAATGTGATAAAGACGATACGAAGTCTCAGACGGGTTACGTGTTTGTCATCAATTGAGGAGCAGTTGACTGGAAGAGCAAGAAGCAGACAACCATTGCTATGCATGCGACTCAATCTGAGTACATGACTGCTTCAGAAGCTGCAATGGAAGCTATCTGGATTAGGAAGTTTATTGGAGATCTTGGAGTGATGCCTTCAATTAAAGAACCTATTGATATATATATTGCGACAATTCTGGTGCAATAATATTCTCCAATGATCCTGGAGTCATGAAAGGCGCCAGACACTTTAAACGTAGATATCACTACGTTCGAGAACAAGTTGAAGCTCGTGAAATAAAATAAATAAAAGTTCACACAGACGATAATGTAGCTGATCCTTTTACTAAGGCTTTTCTTAGACCAAAGGTAGTTAAGCATGCCAAGGCTATTGGGCTGCAACTAGCTAGCGAATTCATGAAATAAATCTATGATTAGTATTTGGATAAAGGATGTTAAGACATTATTGAATTGATGAAATAAAGATTGAGTTTCGTTTATTTGCTGTTATTTGATTTTGTATCCTATTTTATATGTTTTAATCCATGAATAATTGTTATGTTCTAAATGTCCATTGTCGATTAATAATATGGGAGTATTACTAAAGTAAGACAATTCAAAATAGTGACAGAGTATACTTGAAAGTATATTGGTCAATTTTGGATGATATTTAATGAATCAAATATTGGACTTATCCCAACTATATGATTTTACTTTATAGATCTTTGTCATTAAGTAAATCATAAATAGTTATCCTTAGACCTAAGATACCAGGAAACTGAATTGAATGTAGTGCATTCCTGTAAGATAAGCTAATGCTAAACGTAACTGGTAGCTATAAGGGTTATTTTCAGAAGTGTTGCAAAGTTCTTAAGTTTCGCTTGTAGTCAAAATGGGATTTGTTTCCTTCAAATTATTTTGAAGTATAATACAGTTGGGGCCCTCGGGGAAGTAGTAAGATGTTTGTGCGGCCGCACCCGAATTTGTTTTGGTAATCTTGCTATATCCGTAAACGAGAAACGGAATGGTTAATGAAGGAATGACTGAGATCCATATCTTATTAACGTTGTATTTGAAATGAAAGTATAATAATAAATGATGAATCATTTAAAAGATTTCTCCAGGAGACCTTACTCGAGTTGTACTAGTGACATTGCTAGTGTAACTAGACGCTAGTCAATCTAATCACGATATTCGAATTTTTTCCAAGTTGGAGCTGAAAGTTTATGGACATAAAATTAATAGTCGTGTGATAGGATCGAACTCGGGATTACGGGATTGCACACAATACGTAAAGGGTTAATTTTATTTAAATAAATATATTTATATATTTATTAAATCAAACCGAGCTTAACTAAACCGTCGTTAAATAAATTTAAGAGTTAAGTTAAACGAACGTTATGGAATTAAATAGAAGAAAAGAAGTAAACGGAAAGTTCCGGAAGCCACCCTTGGTGGGCTTATGGGTCGACGGCTACAAGAAGAAAAAGGGGAAGAAAAAGGATTTGTTTCCTAATTCTTTTATTACTTGGAAACCAAGTTTTGCCAAGCCCTATATAAACACCCCATAGCCTCATAATTTTTCCCATCCGTTTTCCTCTCTCTCTTTGTGTGATCGGCGATCAAACACCCCTTTTAGGGTTCTTTGATTTTCGATTTAGCTAAAATTCCACAAGTGTTGAAGTTCCGGTTTGCAAGTGCTAGACTCACGGTTAGCCCGTTGCTTTACGTGTGTAAAAGAGCGTAATATAGTTTTGCTTTAAACTATATCTTGGTATTGTTCTTCACAAACCCTAATTGTTGATTCGTTGGTGATCTTGTGGATCTACGCTAGGATAAAGGTATGTAACCATAATCGATTAATTATAATTGTGTTATTATGATCTTGTTAAATCGCTTCCGCTATTACGTGCTTTGATCTTTGTTATGATTATATAATTTTTATGAACTTCATAAACCTTCAAATTATTCATTAGGTAAAAGTAGAAGAAAAGGATAGATTAATATTGTTGAGAATAATAGTTGTTTGTTTGTAAGTTGAATTAAGGATTATTTTAGAATAGATACATAGTATCATAGACTGCGATTTTAGGTATGACCATTTGAATACCTTATGAAATAGATGTGTTTAGTTATGCACGGACATTATGGCAGACTTACTCGGTTTATGTGCAGTGATATAAGTATATAACTGTAGTCACACATACCTTCTACTCCAGAAAGGTTATTTGAATGTTATTACAACAGTAACCAAACACTCCTTCTGCTGTAAGAAGAGGTGTTTGACTGCTGTTAGACCACGACCCAAACACTCCTGCTGCAAAACATGCTTACAGTTCCTTCCGCTTATGTTGTATATTATTTGACCTTTATTTTGTAATAAAAAATGGTTGTGCAACTAGGAATGGAAGGGTACCTACATTTTCTTGGATTGCAATTAGGAGTAGAAGGGTACCTATAAGTAGGCTATTTGAATATGTTATTTGTTGTCAAATTTTGTTGTCAGAAACGAGGTTTTCGTGTGCTATCTGCCATCATAAATGGAGTGCTTTGTAAAGCTTTATCTGCCACCATAATCGAAAATTACAAAGGTGTAGTGACCTGTTTCGGGATTGGATTTTCTCCGTGTTTTTTCATCGTAGGTTACAAAATAAAGGTATGTTTGGGATTGCTTATATGAAGTGGCAAAAAAAGTAGGAGTGTAGCAACCCAACAAGTACTTATTTTTTAAATGCTGGAGGAAAAAAATCAATCTTGCGTCAGTCAGTTGACCTTGCTGCAAGGAGGAAACTTGACGAGTCAACCATCTATTCACTTCTTACTGTAAGTATCTCAACATTGTTCCCATATACAATATATCTGAAAATAAGAAACTGAAAGAATTGGAAGGTTGAGCAGACTAGATTACTGGTCAAAATGAATATTTTTGTTCCATCGTGTGGAATAGTTAATAAACTATATAGAAATACAAATATTAATGACTCATGGGTTGTCTTTAATTCCTACACTTGCCATTTTTTTCTTTGTGTTGTCATAGATGCCATTTTTAAGGTACAAAAGTTGACGTTGAATGTATATTTTCATGTTGTTAGCTGATATAAAAAATGGGCCAAACAATCGATCACAGGGGCCCAAATGAAGACCTGAAGGGATAGACCTGCAGTGAACATCATTGTCGGTTTGATGGAAAACGCCCAAACCAAAGAAAACCAAAACGTGTTTCCAAAAGGGGTGTTTGGATACTGTTATAACAGTAGTCAGGCGCCCTTTTTATTCAAAGTATAAACATGTTTTATTTCTCGGTCATTTTGATTAAAATGTTATTCAGTGTATTGTAGCTTTTTGCCTATAAGAATGTGAAATGTCTATTTATTTGTGTACCTAACCCATGCGAGTGTGTGTCTTAAAAAGTTCTAAACGTTCCGAGTTGTTTGTGTTGCAGGTGAGTTTTCCTTATAATGTGCTGCACAAAAGAGGGAATGCTCTGAACAAAGCGATTTGGAGTTAAACGGGCTCGACCAGTTGGTACTTCCTTCATGAAACAACATATTAGTTGTGCGAGCATGTTTAAATACTATTCCGGTCTTGGAATGTGGCATCCTGCTCGGACATGTAAGTATGTAACTTCTTTTTTGTCCAGTTATATGTGTAATAATGAAAGCTGCGATTTATGTAACATATGAGATGAGATTTTATTATGATATCCAGGGCATAAGCATACTAGGAGTTGGGGCAAGAACAGGACCAGTAGCTGGTCACACAACCCACCGTTGCCCAAGGCCCAACTGGCGGAACGATGAGAGGGAACAAAATCTCAGCAGTAGAGGTGCAAATAAATCGGATAAAACCGGATTCGAATTTTAAAAATCCGGATTTGAAAAAACCGGATTTTCAAAACTCCGGATTAGGATCGGATCGGATTTTTCGGAATCGGTTTTTTTCGGATAAAAATGTTCGTATCGGATTTTTTTCGGATAAAATTTTTCGTTTCGGATTTTTTTTCGAATAAGTTTTTTCGGTTAAAAAAACTTCGGATCGGAGGATTTTCGGTTAAAAATGTTCGTTATCAATTTTTTACGTTCTCCTTTTTTTCGAAATTTAAAACCTCGCCATTTATTAAATAAACTTGTTAATAATAATAAAACTATTTTTTTAAAATTATTATATTTAATGTTTTCATTTAGAAGCTCAAATAAATTGTACACATAATGCTTTTATATTTTATACAAAGTCCAAAAAAATCCAAAATAACCCACTAAAGCCCAAAGAAACTAAAAAAAAAAGCGCAGCTTTATAAAGACCGGTTCTTTTAACCGGTTATAACCGGTCTCTATATCAAATATTAGTAATAAAAATAAATAAAAAAAAATTATTCAAAATTTAAACACTAGTTAAATCCCGTTTTTTTAAAACCGGATAAATCCGATATTTTATCCGGTTTTTATCCGATTTTTCAAAAATTGTAAAATCCGGTTTAACCGGTTCAGATCTAAAAAACGGGACCGGATAATAAAAAACCGGTTTTTTGAAAAACCGGTTTCGGTTTTTTAACCGGATTTTCAAAAATCCGGTTTTGTATTTGCACCTCTACTCAGCAGAAGCCAGTTGCTAGGTGTGGAAGACAAACAGCTCTTCATGACAGGCTTCATCAACGACCACTAAAAATGTTGTCAAAAACGCCCTCGCTTCGCCGCAGCGGAGCGCGGGTACAAATCGTAGTATCTATAACAAATTGGGCCGATCTGACAAATATGGGGCACTCGCAACAAGACTAGTAGACTAGCAGTAGGCAATGTTAAATCATACTTACAAAGTAAGACATCAATTCTAAAAAATGAAAATTCTCGTTACGACAATGGTAAGTGTTGGGCACTCTGCAATTCAAATCTCGCTATCCTTGTATAGTAATAGTACTAACGTTCTTTATAGAAAGTATACATGATTTCAATGAAACAAATTTACAGACTTGGCCAATGTTCCAATATTGCAACTTAGCTCAACGGTTTTAAAGACGCATGCCTTCAATACCCTTAAGTGTCGATTCAAAGTTCTTTAGGTTGCTGCTTGAAGGATTCCTAGAAACGGGTCGTTTCTGATCTGAGGATACGACAGGTGAGCTTCTTTGGGCTGAGCTTGAACCTCTAAGAGCACCAGGGCTTGCATCTGTAGTGCGTACACGAGATGGATCAGGTTCATTGGTGGTTAATCTTGAAGATCCCGTTGTTCGCAAAAAGGTGGATCTTGATACCTGCGAATTAACAATTTGTATAAGATGGGACAGATTCTACTTTAACTTGATAAAGGACCTGAGAACAAAGAATATGGAGATGGGCAACTTCGGCAAGTTTCATATCTACCTAATTTTATGCATTAAAAACATACTTTTACCAATTTATAGATCGGGTTGATATTAAATTTCTAATGTGTGCAAGTAATGATAAAGATGCAATGTAGATATATACTTCTCTGCTGATAGATTGATCACCACTAGTGGTCGGCATTTTCTGCTTAGATAGGTTTCCTGAATTGGTCGTCCCGGGATTTCGGCTCCACGAGGGATGTGCTGTCGACCAAATACCAGCCCTGCTTTCTTCACCGCCTGCATCGAAATTATCAGTTTATGCCAGATACCAAAACGTTTTTTAAAGGATATTTTAGACTAAATAAACACAGACGAGTAATAGTATATATGGCTCACCTGCTTGTCTATTCAGGCTAGAAATCGCAGGTGGGGCCCCACTACTTGGTCCGGCATTAACACCGGCCTGCAACACAGTATTACGTTATTCAATTACATCAGCAAATTTATCAACAACAAAAATACGTAAAACTTACAAGAGCGCGTGATGGTGGATTGGCAAGTTGTGATTGCTGATACTTCAAAATAGTCCAGTCAAAGACATAATCAAACTGGAAGCCTAAACCAGTAAACAACATCACGTTAATACCCAGTTTTTCAAGTTTTAAGGTTTAACCAGAGCATAATGATAAGACATTCATACCTTCACGGATAAAAAGATCACGGAAGATTCTCTTTAGATAAGCATAATCTGGCTTATCATCAAATCTTAATGATCGACAGTAGTGGAAGTATGATGCGAACTCGGTAGGGTAACCTCTGCATAAAGCCTAAAAAAAGGGATATCGTGTTAGTTTTATGGCAACAAACTAGAGTGGCAAAACACGTGGGTCGGTAACTAAACATGATTAACGATAGTGTGAATTCTTGAATAGAATAATCGCTCATTTTCAAAGCCATATTTTAAGACTAGGTGTACAACACAAGTAGGAAGACTAAAACCGAACAAATGAAAAGAGTATGCTGATAGGCATAAACCGCATTCTTTAAGCTATTTTTATTTTAACTGTTTGACCCATTAGAATAAAAAAATCGAATCCACCCGCTCATAAGCAAATGACTTGAAATTGCGACACCAACAAAAAAAAAGGAAAACTAATTATGAGCAGAAAAGATATGGACAGTCACTACTTACTTCGATAGATGTTGAAACTTTCTTCTCGCTGATCTTTTCATATTTTTGTTTCTTATTTCCGGCTTTCAGTCCTTGCCACGGTAGGCTACATCACAAAACAACATAAAAACCTTATCAGCCAAATTAAGTTCCGATTTTTAAAAGCGTTGACGTAAATGAGCTTGGAGATAGAATATCTACCTTCCTCTCAAAAAGTACATAAGAACAAAACCAAGCGATTCTAGATCATCTCTCCTGCTCTGTTCTACATATTTAAAAAAGACGAAATGAGTGAATATCATGTCACTGAATCGGATAGTTAAAGTATCTTCGAGTGCACCATGAGCTTACCAATTCCGAGATGAGTGTTCATGCTAGCATATCTAGCTGTCCCCGTCAAATTCTTGTTCTCCCTGCATTAGAATAATTATTGTTATGTCGTATATGTTGCAAGCTAGTTTTTCTACTCAAAATTGAATCAGAACTAGATCGAAGAAATTGATATAAGCTTGATTCTCTGGCAAAGCTTAAGTCAACTTACCTATACGGGATGTGTTGATGAGTTGACGAGTCCCTATATTTCTTAGCTAGCCCAAAGTCAATAGCATAAACCTATACGTATTAAAAAAAAATAGCACAAACGAAATTTGAGCATGAGAATGCATATAACTTCGTAACTGTTAATAGCAAAAGAGAACAAGGAATGGTCCAAAACCTGATTGGCACGCCTTCCTAAACCCATAAGGAAGTTATCTGGCTTGATGTCCCGATGTAGAAACGATTTACAATGAATAAATTCAACGCGGTTGATCTGAGAGACAAAAAGTAGAAAAAGAAAAATAATGAGAAAACATATAGTCGATAATAAAGTTCACAGCTTAAATAGAGAAAAACACACCATTTGATCCGCAAGCATAAGAACAGTCTTTAACGAGAGCTTTCTACTACAGAAATTAAACAAATCCTCCAGACTCGGCCCCAGTAGATCCATTACTAGAACATTGTAGTCCCCTTCGACACCATACCATCTCACATTTGGAATTCCGGCTGACAAATGAAAAAACACAATTAGGCGATAGTAATAACTAGAGGTGGCATGATACTTAGGTCAGTTACATAGTCAAAAAGAGTCGAAATAGAGTATGGGTCGCAAATTAGAAGTTATTGAGAAACGAGCATTACTTCCTCCTTGAAGTATCTTATACAGCTTAGATTCATATAGCAATTGAGGATGCTTGGTCTTAGTGTTTTCCTGAAACAAATACAAAAGCAACGTATGAATGACGAAATGAAAAAGGACAAGACTTCAGCAGATAACACACATAACGTAATTGATCATTGATGTTAAGAAATATAATCATAACTAACAATAGCTTCTAAATGCCATAAATGTATACGTTTTCCGACCATAAATACATAGTTTTATAGCTATCATTCATTCAAGAAGAATGTATTCAAAATATGTATCACTTATTCGATGCCACCAAGACAAAGGCAAAGAAGTCATATTTCTTGTTCCGTGAAGGGTACCGTTTCTTAAGCTATGCGGAAGTTAGAAATTTAGGCATTTACCTATGTTATGACATTTAGAAGTCTCATTAGGGAATTCTTGGCATGGCATATTTAATCCACTAATGCTATTGAAATAAGCAGAAGCAGATAATCAACTTCATATAGTTTGAATTTACTTTATGTTGTAACGGAACCCGGTAATCAGATAACTAACAATTTGAGCGTTTAATAAATCTGTTTCTCTAGAATCTAAAAGTCAATTAATAGGAATTCAAGGAGGAGGTGAAGTGCTTATTTCATCCCAAAGTAAGAAAATAATCTTAAGCTGTTACCTCATTTTAAATACTTACACGTACTTATAGACATCTAAAAAACACATTAAGCTAAGAAATAAGCAAATCCTATACATCCTTTGGTTAAAGCACCAGCATTATGATGACTTAGGCGCCGAACCATACCCCGTCAACGTTATCACATTTGTCCTGTGAATGCCGTAAAGGGCGTGTGTATGTGTGTGCTTTGGTGGGTCCAGTATTCATTGGTAACGGGCAAGAATGGGTTCTCAGTATCGGGCAACTCTTTTACACAACTTTGGTAACCATAAGTACCAAGTAGTCTGCTAATCTGCTTCTATACAACCACTCGAAAATGTTTCTATTATTATCTTATAACCAAGACAGCCTAAAGATAATCATAGCGCTTAATAAAAGAAGCACTGCCGTTTAGCTTTTACACTTAAAAATTTCAGATACGCCTAAGCTACGAAAAGCTTTCACAAAACAGACAGTCGCTATTACTAACAATCACATCGCACAAAAAATTACAGACGTACCAGCTTAATAGCAACTTCTTCATTAGTCTGAACATTAGTACCTACAAAAAAAACACAAAAAACATCAAGATCAAAACTAGGGGTGTTTGTTTCGGCTTATATAGCTGGTTTATGGCTTATTTGGTTTTGGGCTTATGTTTTATACAGTATAAGTTTATTACGTCGTAATGAACTTATATAAGCCGAAAAGTTTCAAAATAAGCCACAAAAAGGCGGTGTTTGGTTAAGCTTAGGAATTGGGCTTAGCATTATGTTATATAATCAGCTTATGACTTATATATCATGAGCTCATAAGCCTTTGCTAAGTGTTTGGTTTAGCTTACATAACTAATACGATAAAATGACTAAAAAGTACAGATAAACAAGGGTAAGTCTTTTAATACTATTCTTATATAAGCCTACACCTCCTTATAAGCCACAAAGTTTTTGATTACCAAAACCCCTTATATAAGCTCATAAGCTAAGTTATATAAGCTTAACCGAACACTTACTTTTGGCTTATTTAACACATATAAGCTAATAAGGTAATCATGACATCAGCAATCAAAACTAAGGGGGTGTTCTTTTCGGCTTATATAGCTGGCTTATGGCTTATTTGATTTTGGGCTTATGTTTTCTACAGTATAAGTTTATTACGTCATAATGAACTTATATAAGCCGAAAAGTTTCAAAATAAGCCACAAAAAGGGGGCGTTTGGTTAAGCTTAAGAATTGGGCTTAGCATTATGTTATATAAGCGGCTTATGAGTTATATATCATGAGCTCATAAACCTTTGCTAAGTGTTTGGTTTAGCTTATATAACTAATACGATAAAATGACTAGAAAGTACATACAAACGAGGGTATAAGTCTTTTAATACTATTCTTATATAAGCCTGCGCCTCCTTATAAGTTACAAGCCACAAAGTTTTGGCTTACCAAAACCCCTTATATAAGCTCGTAAGCTAAGTTATATAAGCTTAACTAAACACTGAGTTTTGGCTTATTTATCACATATAAGCTAATAAGGTAATCATGACATCAGCAATCAAAACTAAGGGGGTGTTCTTTTCGGCTTATATAGCTGGCTTATGGCTTATTTGGTTTTAGGCTTATGTTTCATAAGCTCACCTTTTGTAGCTTATTTTGAAACTTTCGGGCTCATAAGTTTATTATAATAAACTTATAGAAAAGTTTCAAATAAGCCATAAAAGGTGAGCTTATGAAACATAAGCCTAAAACCAAATAAGTTATAAGCCCGCTATACCGGCCGAAACAAAGACCCCCTCAAAGTTTTGGCTTACCAAAACCCCTTATATAAGATCATAAGCCAATTTATATACGCTTAACCAAAAACTTAGTTTCGGCTTATTTAACGCATATAAGCTAATAAGCCTATCATATAAGCTTAACCAAACACCCCCAAAGTGAGCTTATAAAACATAAGCCCAAAACCAAATAAGCCATAAGCCAGCTATATAAGACGAAACAAACATCACCTAAAACCAAATAAGCTATAAGCCGGCTATATCGACCGAAACAAAGACCCCCTCAAAACACAAAATAATACTGTAGCAATACCTAAATAGATCTCCCCAAATGAGCCACTCCCAATCTTCCTCCCAAGCCTAAACTTATTCCCAACACGTGGCTCCATAATCTAAATTAACCACCTTTAACACTATCTAATCCAATCCAAACACAACCCAGATCCTATCTTTACATAAACATCACTAATCACTAAAAAAAATCAAAAAAAATTGGGGGTTTTCAAAATTAAAAAGTGGGTTTTGTTTGTTTAATGCTCAATTTCAATACCCAGATTTTAGTTTTTTGAAAAAGTGACTAATCAGTGAAAAAAAATTGGGGGTTTTTGAAATTGAAAAGTGGGTTTTGTTTAATTTGGGGTGAATTTCAATACCCAGATTTTAGTTTTTTGAAAAAGTGGGGAAATTAGGGTTGGGGGAAAAGGAGATGAGGTGGAATCATGATGATGATGATGGTGCTTTTGCCCCCACTGTTTTTGTTTTTGTTTTTTTTTGGGGTTTGATTGCTTTGATTTAAGACAAAGTGGATTTTTTTACCCACTATAGTTTTCCTACCAAATTTTTAGACTTTGACATTATGTATGATAGAATAAAGCTGGCTGGAAACGAGCCGAGCTGTTCGTGAAAAGCTTAAGATCGGATCGATAAATAGTTTGAACGAGTCGAATTTAAATGAGCTTGAGCTCGAGCTCGAACCTAAGTTGAAGCTCGTTTATTAAATGAGTTTGAGCCCGAGATTTACGTACAAAGCTCGTTTGGGCTCACGAGCCTTGACGAGCCTAATATTTTATATACGAGTTTATTCACGAGCTCAATAACAAGCTAATGAACGAGCTCAATTTAAATTTATTACGAGCCGAGCTCGAGCCAATTTTATTTTTACATTGTCAAATCGTATAAACGAGCCGAGTTCGAGCCTGTCTAGCATACCACGAACCGAGCTCGAGCATAAATAATAAGGCTCGAAACGAGTCGAGCTCGAGCTTTGTAAAACCTAAACAAGCCGAGCTCGAGCTCGACTTGGCTCGTTTCAACCCCTAGAATAAACTCTTTAATAGTACAAATGTAACATATGTGGCTATATATAGTAAATAAAATTAGCTGGAAATTTAATCTTAAATATTTAAAAAAAATCTTAAATAAAAATATGATAGATCATTTTTAATTGAATAAACTAGCCGATTATCTGTGCATTGTGGTTGTTGGTACTCTAAAACTAATATTCTGCAAGTGCAATGTTTTATAGTTATATTTATAAATAACGATGATAGCTTTATGTTGAAATAATTTTGAGCAATAATAAACCATCATATAGAAATAGTATTACGAGATTGTGATGATTGATGGTGAAAGATATTTGCAAATTTGTGTAACATTAGTCGTAATATTATATAACATATAAATATGAGTAAACTGCAAAATACATCGCTGTGGTTTGAACTTTCTCACATAATGCATCCCTTGGTGTTGGCACTATACACCACCCGTTAGGCAAACGTTTGTCACAATACATCCCTCAGGACTAACGATGCAATTTTTTCTCGTTAACTTCTGACGAAGGATGTATTTTGCCAAAAAAAAGATTAAAAAAATTTTCTAAAATAAAGGTTTTAACTTTTTTTAAGAAAAAAATTTAGTTTTCTTATTTAAAATGGTTTTAAAAAATTAATATACTTACCTTTTTTCTTCTAATTTAAAAAAAAGTATTCAAACATCATATTAGTTTTTTTTAATATGTTTTAATTTTTTAATTAAATTTGTTCCTTCCAAAAAACAATTTTTTTAAAATTCTTTAATTGAATATGTTCGTTCCAAAAAGATAAAAAAAAAAACTTTAATTTTTAAAAAATTTCAAACATTTTTTTAAATTAAATGTTTTCTTAAAAAAATAAAAATAATTTAAATTTCTTTAAACATTTTTGTTTTACAAAATAAATTTTTTATCTAAGCCTCTTAAAAAAAATAAAATTTTCTTTAAACACAAAAAGAAAACAAAAACGAAACATAGTTTTTTTTTAAACAAAAATGTTTCAAAAAACTATTTATTTTTTATTTTCTAAAGAAAAGTTTAATATTAAAAAATATTCGAAATCATTTTAGAAAGTTAAAAAAATAATTTGGGAAGGAACAAATTCAGTTAATTTTAGAAAGTTCGTTAAAAAAATTAAAACAAAAAATGTCTTTTTTTAGAAAGAAATTTGGTTAAAAAATTAAATCATTTTAAAAATTAAATTACTTAATTTAAAAAAATAATAATAATATTTGAAGACATCTTTTTAAATCGAAAAAAAGGATAAATATATTAATTATTTAAAACTTTTTCAATAAGGAAACTAAATTTTTTTCCTAAAAAAGTTAAAACTTTTATTTTCGAAAAAAAAATTAAAAAAATATGCAGACTTTTCTTTTTTTGCAAAATACATCTCTCGTCAGAAGTTCACGAGAAAAAAATACACCATTATTCCTGAGGGATGTATTGTGACAAACGTTTGCCTAACAGGTGGTGTATAGTGCCAATAATTTCACAAAGGGATGTATTGTGTTAGAAAGTTCAAAACCACATGGATGTATTTTGCAGTTTACTCTATAAATATAAAAAATCTTTTTTAATTTATATGTTTAAACGTTTTCATACATTATGATGACCTTAAAATCTTCATGCTTTAATGTGTACGTCTTAATCGAATTAATTAGCAAAATAATCAGTATTTCACTAAATTTTTACTAAAATACATAAATAACCGATATATGTCTTCGAAAATGAAAATTTATAAAATAACATTGAATGGTTTAAAATCAAACCCAGAAATTTGTTATTAAACTTGCATTAGTGAACAATTTGAATAATTGTATCTAACAAATTAGAATTTATAGTAATAATCATTTGTAGATATTGCATCTTAATTTGTAGTATTAATTTTGTCATTAAATGTGTATTGCCCACCAGTTAATACATAAATAAATTTATGAATTTTTTGTGTTGTAAAGGTTTGTACCAAAACCATGTAACGTTGTACTAATTAGAATTTTAGACACGGGGAGTGCAATCTCTTTATAAGTTATACAGATTTTATGTGTTGTTCAAAAAAAAGTAGTACAAATTGATTTAACGATAATATTTTTATCAGTTTCGGTGAGTCCTCTCTGGTTCTTCTTATGACGTATTTATTGGCTAATTGAACCAACTGTGACTCCGGTTTTCAGTTCAACCACATCATGTTAGGTAGACAATATGTACGATTTTGTAGATATATATGTTTTTAATTATAATGTGAATATATAATAATATTTCTAAGTAATTGGGTGTATTAATTATTTTTTAAGTGTGTATTAATTAGTTTTAATATGAGTATTAAATTATATATTAATTGGTTTTAATATTATGCATTAATTAGTTTTAATAATGATTACGTTATGTTTGAATTATTTTATAATTATGTTTATGTACTTGTACAATATACATATAATGTAGTAAGTTGATTTTTCAACATTTCTATAAAAAGAAGGGGTTTTCATTTCATATATAGTAGAGATATGTATAATCATGACTATCATCTCTTTTATAACAACTTTTTGTAAGATTTTACGTGTTGTCAAAATCTTTAAAAGTAGGATCATTATCTAAAGTAAAAGTTGACTCTAAAGAGCATTTAACTTTTAGCTTTGTTTCGCCGTTTAAATTCATTGTTTCAACATAGCAAAATCCGTCTTTAAAACTTGATGATAACAACAGTAACTCAAGTGGAAACACTTATCTTTTTCCACTCTGACCACATCTGCGACCCGTAAATTCATCCATGGTTTTAAGGAAAAAATCCGTCACCGTTATGAACCCTGATTTTCCTCATATTTACCTTCATGTCCTACATGAACCAGTGCCAATTCTCGACTGCCTCTTTCGCTATATGTAGCCAATAACAAAGCTAAAGGTTCAATCCTACTATAAGCCGAAAAGGGTGAGAGATGTGTTAAAAACAACACTACAACTAATAGGAAGTACACTTTTGCTACATGTCAAAACTTTTCAAAAAAGGATTTGGGTAGAAATTTAATTACGTTGTACTTTGTGGTGTGTGGGAAGTTGGTCCTACAAAGTTCCTAGCATATGTTAAAATGGAGATGTTTGCACACTCATAAAATTGATTGGGACACTCCTGGTACAAGCAGACAAAGCATACTATAAAACATTGTATAACTCTGTAATGCACAATGTTGAGTGCCTAATTAATTTTATGAGTGTGTAAATCAATTCCCATGTTAAAACTTCTATTAGTATCAATTTTCTTCTAATAACTTTTTTAGTCTGTTCCATAAAATAAATGAATTGTATAATAGTGAAAAATTAACCAATAGCCACATATATGTGGTTAAAATCATTGTTTACTTTTCGAACGATCTATTGTTTGATTTTTGTGTTGTTAATAATGTTATTTAAATTTATCTATTGGTACTAAAATCTGTTAGAAAAAGTAAGTAGCTATGTCTCAAAGGTAAAGCTACTTACCGCTTATGGCCTTTGAATTTTTAAAGCCTTCAAACTCTGGCCTATATATATCTCGAGCTTATTCTTCTTAACTTTTTAATATTTTTTGAAGTATATGGTATAGATCATAAATACTTGTTAATATTAGTAGTAATAAAATAAAAGATTCAAGAGTTGATCTAAAGGAGGTGTTCATAAATATACATATTCGAGTAGCCAAAAATTTGGTTGCAATTAATTCAAAAATAGGAATATATGAACTGTCAGTTTGAAACTTAAAAAAAATCAAAACATTTGGATGCCTAGATTTGGATATTCGGATACATAAAATCATTATCCGAAACTTTAGACATTTAAAATTCTTAGAACATAGTTTTACTTTAGGCATCAAAAGACACGAGACGACCTCGAGGGTAAGTATGTTATAAAAATTGTCCATATAATTACAGTTTTGGTTATACCTAAACAAGTTGACTTTCATTCATGGAAAAATCATTGTCGTTACAACAAAAAAGCCGAGTTAATGACATGGCTAGACTTGACATTTACTTTTAATATTTGCCTCCTCTTAAGAAAACTTCTAACACTGTCCTCTTACATAATTCAAATCCATACTCTCTCGCAGCAACAAGAAACTCCCCTTTAGCAGGTGATTCCGCTTCATAACCAAAATTATCAGTCTCTTCATTTTGCTCGGGAATGGTTGTATGACAGAGAGCAAGTATCCGAAAAAACAACACGAGAACCTCCGGATTGGACTCCCGTAACCAATTCCCGTTCATCAACCGAGCATCCTCAAAACTGAAACCTTTTATCAGTACACGTAAATTTTCTCCTCTAGGTTTCGGGACTGCTTCTAACTCAATTTCTGACCTATTTCCGCCATGCCCTTCTAGATCCATTGCCATTTGACTAGAAGCAGCTAGCTCAACTTCACTCGACCGAGTCCCTTATGGGGTTCCCGCAGTCGAACACTTCAATAAATCCATTTGGCTACACGTTCAAGTACTGGTTTTATCTGATAAAATAGTATCAACCATCCCTAACTCTTCGTTGAAGTTCGAAGTACAGGCATGTGCTAGTGTATCAATTTCTTCATCGTACATATGTATATCTTGATTGATAAAAAATGCTTGTAACACCTTAACAAGCTCAATTGAAACGTATAATAAAATTGGAGTAAAAATTATCGTAAAGAATTAAAGCCCTAATAAAATGATAAAATCTTGACCACCAAGCTTTATCAGGAGCGTATAATTCCGCCTCATCTTAGTCGTGCAAGTACTACCAGCTCGACATTTATGTTTTGATCTTGATAGAAAAGCCCGTTGAGCTAATTAAGAATATTAACACCAAAAGTCTAAACATTACGTACATGATCTTCTCCATTTGTTTCTGGATCGTGTTCCATTTTGATGGTGATTTGGTAGCATGGCACCATTTTACTATAGTGACAAGAAAATATCACAACCCCGTAAACATGTACCGTATATCAAAGGTTCGAATCCACAAGCAAATCTGACTTAGGTTAATCGAAAAGACTTGTTTCTCGTATTCAATATTTTCGACAAAAGTGTAAAGATTAAGGTTCGGATCTTCCCACTTTATCGTTCCCCTAAAATATTTAAACGTAGAATCTTCGTCTAAAGTAAGATTCGACTCCAAATATGATTAAACTTTTAGATTCCTCTCACTGTCTAAGTTCATTTTCTCAAAGTAACAAATCTCGTCTTCATAACTTGATGATAACAACAGTAAATCAGCGGGGAAAACTGATATTTTTCAACTCTACGACCCTTGAATTCATCCATAATTTTAAGGAAAAACTACTTCACCATTATGAACCCTAACTTTCCCCATATTTACGTTCATGCCCTGCATGAACCAATGCCAATTATCGACATCCTCTTTATCCATATTTAAATTGATAACAAGAGAGAAAGCAATCATACTATAAGCCGAAAAGGGTAAAAATGTGTTATAGACAACACTGCAGTAATAGGTGTTACACGTCAAAACTGTTCAAACAAGGCTTTTGGTAGAAATGTAACTAAGTTGTATTTGTTGTAGAAATGTAATTTTTTTAGTATTTGGTTATTTTCATGCAGCTGAGGTTGGTTACAACAAACTTGACGAGAAAAACTAGACTCGCAAATTGATGAGGGTGTGTTGAATCTTCCACAAGTATAAATTTACATCAAAGTGTAGTTGTAAAAATTAACCAATAGCTACAACAAAGTATAGTGGTTAACGATATTCTTTACTTTCGGAGAGATCTAACTTTTGTATTGTTCTAAATCATGTTATCTAAACTTTTGGATTAGCTTTCTCTATTAGGTGTGTTCATAAATATAATATTCGGGTATCCAAAAATTTGGTTGAAATTAATTCAAAAATAAAGATATTAGAATTAATTTTAAGGAAGAAACGACTTCACCATTATAAACCATGACTTTCTCATATTTACGTTCACGCCCTGCATAAACTAATGCCAATTCTCGACTACCTCTTTGTCCATATTTAAACCGATAACAAAAGCTAATGGTGCAATCATACTATACGTCGAAAAGGGTGAAAAGGTGTTTTAGACAACACTGGAGTTAATAGTTGGTACACGTTTGCTACTCTTCGAAACGGTTCAGAAGGGATTTTGGTATACATGTAATTAAGTTGTATTTTGTGGTAGAGATGAAGATTTTGAGTATTTGTGTGGTTTCTTTTCATGCAATGGAGGATGATTACAACAAACATGATAAGAAAAATCAAGGCCGCGAAATTGATGAGGCAGAGGCTCGTCGTTTGGTTCTCAAGGTGGTCTTATGCATCCGAATGTGTAAAGACTAAAGACTACTTCTTTAAATCTTTTCTCGTATTCTCCTGTGAGCTATTTTATATTGAATCTTTCACAAGTATACATTCACATCAAAGTATAGTGGTAAAATATTAACCAATAGCTACTAGAAAAATATAGTGATTAACGACACTTTTTACTTTCGGAGAGATCTATTTTTTGCATTGTTCTAAATCATGTTATCAAAATTTTTGGATTCGCTTTCTCTATTAAGTGTGTTCATATATATAAATATTCAGGTATCCGAAAATTTGGTTGGAGTTCATTCAAATTTGGTTGAAATTAATTCAAAAATGATGTATTTATAAAATTCTTAATTAGGTGTGTTCTCAAATATACATATTCGAGTATCCGAAAATTTGGTTGGAATTAATTCAAAAACAGTTTTACAATAATAAATGCAAACACAACATCGAAATCCTTTTCAAGATTAACCATTTGAGTTGAATTCGTGATTTGAAATACAATATTCTCTTTTACAACATGATAAGTAACTAATAACAATACTTAACAACTCAATTTACATGAAAAGGACAACGAAGTTGCGACTATAACTGCCCAAACTATGTTCATACAACGTGAAACTATTCATGTTGACACGATATCACTATAACTTCATTAACTTAATATAATGATGATAGCGGAAAAAGGGAAATTCTAACATGAAATAACTTCTTTGAATTCTCGGCTAGCATGAAATACCTTCTTGAAATTTGCTTCATGCCCTGCCTAAGTAAACTTTACGCGAACCTGCGCCAGCCAAGAAAATTTGTATTTATTAGCATGATTGTGCAGTATGTAAAGAGCCTTTTTCCGGAGGATAATAGATGTACACAATGTTGATTGCGGTTTCCATTTTATCGTCTGTTAGGACCCATATCTTACGAACAGCTTGAGCTAGTTTATCGATACATTGTGGCACCTGCACAGGATTAAAAGAAAGTCAAACTAACAAAATATTATCTATAAGAATTGACCCAAATCAAAAAATTAGCGTTTTTACCATTATGCAACCCACCCCGACCCATCTAACTTCCACCTTTAAAACTAATAACGAGAATTGTAGCCATATTAGAGACAAACCTCCGATTGCAGCTTATCCTCAACAACAGATGCACCGACAAGCATCAGATCTTTCTCCATCATATCAGACACCCTTTCAAGCATTGCGTCTCGGTCCCCGCCTATTAAAGTTTTGGCTTTAATGAACTCATCATTCCATGCTGCGTAGTCTGATTCTTCGTCTTTTTTAGGCAAGTGCTAACGTATGTAATCCAGCTTCCCCATATTCATTTATATGCTTTGTGGTGTTTTCTGCTAAATTGTCCAATATGATGTTGCGGATATCAACCAATAAGTATCAATAACCTTGTTGTATGTATACAATTGTGAGCAATATAACATGACCAATAAATATAACTGACCTGTCTGCGCCTTTGCAAAGTAAAAGAATCTGTCCAAACTCGTCTTGAACAATAACCGACATCCATTTTTCTTTTTCTTGTAAAATCTAGAAGGTTTAAAAGTTTAAATTCTCTAACAACAAATTCTTGAGAAATTGGATGCCTCTCGCGTATAAATATGCTCGACTGTGTCCTCTTACAGAATTCAAACCCAAACTCTCTTGCAGCAACAAGAAACGCCCCTTTATCAGTGATTCCGCTTCATAACTAAAATGTTAGAAAGTGAGTTAAACTTTAGGGCTCCTTTATTAAATTTCTTTTTGGTAATTTGTATGAATTGTCCTACAAGTTTTGTTATTCTGATATGTTTAGAACTTGTAAGTGTTAGATCATTGGTTCCCTATACATAAAGGTCAATGTCATTAGTTTTCTTTGTAGTTTTTGAATTGTAATTTAGGGTATTTGAATAAAGCTTCCACACAGTTTGTTTGAATTCTTTTGTTTGTTTTGTTCGATTGAATTATCCAACAAGTGGTATCAGAGCTAGGTCGATTCACCATGAAGAAAAAAAAGAAAAAAAGTTTAAGTGAGATTGGGGGTTTTGGTTGTTCGACCTTTTTGGTTAAGGTTTATGAAAAGTGTTTGAATCGTTTTTCTTTACTTTCGAAGAGATCTAATTTTTGTATTGTTCAAAATCATATTATCTAAAAAAAATTATTCGCTTTCTCTATTAGGTATATTTATAAATATGCATATTCGGGTATCCAAAAATTTGATTGAAACTAATTCAAAAATATGGATATCTGAATTGTCATTTTGAAACTTATATATATAAATTTTACAATAATTCAAAACATTTGGTACATAGTTTCGGATACATAAAACCATTATTTGAAACTTTAGATATCTGACATTCTTAAATCATATTTTTTGCTTTAGACTACCTTGAAAGTAAGTATGTTTTAAATATTGTGCCTATAATAACAGTTTTGGTTCTATATAAAAATGTTCACTTTCGTTAAAAGGAAATAATTGTCGTTACAACAATAAAGGCCAAGTTATTGACATGACTCCACTTGACATTTACTCTTAATATTTTCCCTCTAAAAAAATTCATAGTACCGCTTGTGAGATCGATATGATTCTACTATCATATAAACCTAAATCAAGTAAAGTTTACATGTGTGAAATTGTGTAAGCTAGTGTTGTAGTATGAATATTGAGAATTAGATCTTGGAGTATAAGTTATGTACATGCGTTGATATAAAGTTGGTTTAGTTGTAAGCCATACTAAAAATGGTCGATTTCTAATTCGAATACATAGATACATAGATGATTGATTATGTTGATTGCAAGATAATCGTCATTAAGAAGTGATAAAATTGTACTAATTTTAACTTAAAGTTGTATAAAGTATATGTATGAATCATGGAGAGTAATTGTTGTAGCTAGGGGTGTTATCGGGTTGGGTTGTCGGGTTAGCGGGTTGAACTTGTCGGGTTGAATCGGGTTTTGAGGTCCCAAATATTGACCCTAACCCGACCCTATTAGATTATCGGGTTGTAAGGTTTCGGGTTGATTAGGATCGGGTTGATTCGGATTATGTTATTGGGTTGTTATCGGGTTGCAAACTTCCCACTAAACATTTTCCTTTTCTGTTTTGAGATAGATAGACTGATGTTAACTTCCCACTAACGTTGTGTTACATGTGTAAAAGTGTAACTGAAACCACTGAAAACAATATGAGGAACATAGTGAAAACATACAAGATATCTATATACCACACGATTGTATATTTGCATCATGCAAATTGCATGTGTATGGACAATGTAAACTAATCCAGTACAGTACTAAGTATGGACAATATAAACTAAACATTGCATGTCTAAAAACATTAACGAACATGTCGTTTGTTCAACATTTAAGTTCTTGAACATATACCTCATATGTTCCTGTGATCGAAGAATGTTAAATTTTTTACCATTATCATGTCAAATTAAAGAGATAACAAACAGTGTGTGCAAGTACATACAATATAAAGCTAAGGGATACATGTGTAAAGAAAGTAGTATTCAAATTATAACTTTAACAGTCTCACATGTGACAGCCTCAGTAACATGCAATTCAATTGTGATGTAGTATTGAAGATTAGGCGACACAGTCTGCGTACTTTTGTTAAATTCGTTGTTTTAGAAATGATGATGTATAAGTTTTAGGGTTTGAGTATGCACACTCTGTGTAAAATACGAAAACCAACTTTATTGGGCCATAACTGCTTGTTTGTAACATAAATTATCTTTCTAGTGGGCCAAAAGTTCTGATTTGCGTTAAGTTAAGTAATATACAAAACTGTGACAGAACTTCATATACAATTATCGGGTTGAACCCGAACCCGATTAAAAATATATTTGTAACCCTAATCCGACCCTATAAGACTATCGGGTTAGTCGGGTCAACCCGATAGACCCGATAGGCAAAGTTAAACCCGATATACCCAACCCTATAAGGTGTTATCGGGTTCGGGTTGGGTCGGGTTAGGGTTGGGTCGACCCGTATGACACCCCTAGTTGTAGCCATGTCCATTAAAGATGTTATAACATTTTGTGATTATATTTTAAGTGTTTTTACGAAGTAAACGTCAAGCGAAACATTAAACAGCGATGTCACAATTAAGGGTGGTAAATTTTGACACGACACGATAAACGACACGAACCCGACACGGAGTTAAACAGGTATGGGTTAAAGATAAACAAGTTTGGGTCAAAAACAGGTCAACCCGTATAACCCGTTTAATAATTAGGTCGTGTTTGGGTCGATTAAGTATTAAACAGGTCGACACGTGAACCCGTTTAAGTATATATAAGCCTCTAAAAATAAATATATAAGATTAATTTTATGTTAGATTTGGATTAAATATATTTTGTTATGTAGTTAATAGGAGTAATTGTAATTATAATTCACATATCATTGAAATTGTTGCATAACTATTTGTATGTTATGTTCATCCTTTTTTATAAATTTATAACATTTTTTGAATATAAATTCGTTAGATTGACAAAGCATCAAACTTATTAACCGCTTGACATATTGACTTAAACGGGGCTAAAACGGGTAACACGTGTTACGCAGGTGCGGGTTAGTTTTAAGTTTCTTGACACGATTAATAAATAGGTCGTGTTTGGGTTAAGATTATAATAACACATCAACCCGCGAACCCGAACAGATCGACACGAACACGACTCGATTAACACTCCTAGTCACAATTATAGTCCTAAAATCTCATTGGTATGCAAGTAAAAGCTGATATAAATGCTTTTCATACCTAAAATGAGAGGCTGTTTTTTTTGGACGATAGAATTATATAAAAATGGCAACTAGTAAAGGTTGTCAGGATCGGAATCCTACCTAGGATCGTTTTCGGTTTTACAAGATCGTGATCGTAGGATCGGATCGAGATCGTAAGATCCTATGAAAGGATTTATATTTTGTATATGATTATTTTTTAGACATTTATATGTTTTTGTATGATATTATATATGATTGCCATTTACATATACTCAAAAAAAAACTTCAATATTTACATATTTTCTCAAAAAGTGTTTTAACAACACTGCGCATCATGAAAATTCTGTTTTAAAAATATGTAATTTTTCAAGTTTTATCGGGTATATATGAAATTGCACCTTATATATTAAAAGATTCAAAATGAAAGATAAAAGAAAAGGTTTTAGATTCAAGTATTATCGTACCAGAACATTAGGAACTTTTTTTTGACATGTAACATTAGATATATTGTAATACAAGGCTTTTCACACCTCGTATCAAAGTTCAAGTTCGTTATAGTTCCGATTCTTTTCGAATTGAAAACCGGTCTTAAGTGCGACTCAATTGTCTTTTGGTGAATCAAGAGAATGATTTGGTTTGTTTATTTTAAACTACTAGCAAGAAATTAAAGTGTCGTTGAGTAATTTAAAGCTTTGACAAAATTAAACTTAAATTTAATTTATGAAAATTCTTAAAACTTAAAGCTTTGAAAAACTTAAAAACTTAAAAACTTAATCAATTGTAAGAAAACAATTCATGTTCATCGGAATACACCAAATAGCAACCATCGGAATATAGCTAACATTAACAATCGGAATAGTCAAGATCAATACTATCGCAATGACCATCTATCGGAAAGGCACTATCGCAATGATCCAGATCGGAATGATGTAAAGTTCTATTGTCGCAATGTCTATCTATCGGAATGATGCTATCGAAAAATGGGCAGCACTTCGTCTTGACCAAGGCCTTAAAACCCGTCGGAATATGCGATCGCAATAAGCGATCGCAACCCAGATCGGAATAAGGGGATTAACCAACCGATCGCAAAGTAAAACCCTAATGGGTTATTGCGATCAAAAACCAAAACTATCGCAATGTGGAGTAGCCGTCGGAATGTGTGTCAAAACCCTAAGATTGCGATGGGATGTAACTGATTCCGAAATTCGTGGCAAGTGTGAATTTCGATGAGCAAATGCAATAAGCAATTCTAAACGAATCTTAAACGATCCCAAAAAGCTCAAATTCGATGACTTCTAAAACATAAAAGATCAAAACTTTATGAAATGAACTTTAAACTTACTAAAACCTTTTTCAAAATCCGAAAATCAATAAGCTAAGGTTTGAATAAGTCAATAAGCATTATGAGCTTATGACCTAAACGTGTAAAAGCTTGTGTGTAAACCAAAAGATTAAACCTTTAATCGCGAAAAGCATCAAATCATACGAGTGAGATGTGAAATTCGGATCAAAGGTAGAGTAAATCAAGAAGTGTAGAATGAGAATAAGGATCAAAAGCTTAAAATAGAACTTTGATTAATGAAATAAGCAATACAAAAAGTGTTTAATCTTGAAAGATTAAAAGAAAAAGATGAACTAGTGAGAGAAAGTTTAAGACTTTCTCTCTCTAAAAACTAGAAAGAAAACTAAAGAAATAAAAACTAGCTAACCCCCTCCTAATGTGATTAGGAGGGTATTTATAGGGAAGTGGGAGGCATGTGTGGTGCTTTCTTCTTTCTTTTTCTTCTCGACTCGATTTTAATTCTTCGTCTTTGTAGTCTCGGGATTTGAACTTGTCTTTTAATTTTCTTCTTCTATTAGACTTAAGTTCTTCGACTTCATTAAACTTCCGTCTTTAGACTTGTTCTTCGATAAATCTCCAGAATAGGTCTTGGACATCCGTTCTTTAAGCACTCTTGATCTTTTGACTTCGTCTTTTCCCGTTTTTCTTCGATAAAAGCCCGTGAAAGCCCGTGTTTTCTTCCTTTTTCATATTTTGGTCCTAAAACACAATAAAAACACAAACCACGCATAATTCCGACTTTTACGACATAAATCACACGTTTTGGTCTTGTTATTATTGGAAATAAGTGGTAAAAGGATAAGTGTTTTCACACTTATTAAATCCCCTACACTTGACCATTGCAATGCCCTCATGAAATGCATTAATTTTAAGCACGGTTTACATTCTCCATCATAAATAACCCACCTTGGCCTTTATTAAAGTCTAAACATAAAAGATAGAAATAAGTAAAGAAATTAAAAACTTACATTGGGCTTTGGCGGCCATGAACATTTATCATCCTCAAGTTTCACGTTCCCCATACCAAGCTTAAAAACGAGATCATTGTTATTATAAGTTAGCAAACTATCACGAACTCATGTGAGCCAATTATTCACTTAGACTCCCTTATTCCTAGGTGTATCTCTTATATTTTATTTTTGTCTTGAATGATCACGAGGATGCATTGTTTGACTTATTTCGATAGTTATTTAGTCCGAAAATAAGGTGAGCGATTTAATCAATAGTTAGCTAAAGGACCAAATCTTTTAAAACTGCTTCTCGGGATATCAGAAAGTTCATATCTTGGCATAACTTGGTTCGCGATTTGAGACCTTTCTCGGGCCGATATTTGGCAGCGACTTCATACTTCGAATCTTCGAGAGACGTTCTTGAAATTATGGTCTTCTCTTCATAATAGGAATTTCTTTACTTGAAGTTTTTGAGAGTTTCTTCATCTTTGGACCACGACTTCTTCATTTTTCTCCAATCTTTATTTTGGACTTTGATATACAACGATCCGCCTCCTTTTAGGACTTGGATCTATTTATCCTCATACCTTGTTAGGGTCTTTTCGGATAGACTTCTCCATGACTTTTGGGGAGTTCTTGCTTTTCGTCGTGTGTCTCGATCCTTCATATTGATTTTCGATAAATGATTCTTCACATCACTTTTGGATCTTTAGCAACAAAATGTAGCCCTCATGCCTTGTTAGGGCCTTTTCGGACTCGCCAATCTTCGCGCCCCGCTTCATAAGTTATGCCTTGGCTATGAACTCTCGTCATTACCGAGCAACTTTTAAACGATCTGGGGCTAGAAGCTAAGTAACTTTTTAAATCGTACAACCTTATTTATTAGCAGATAATTTATTAAGCAAGCGGAGGGAGAATAGGCTCATAATTAACTCACATAAATTCACGAAAGAGTACCGAACTTATAATTGACTCTATCATCTCTCGTTCTCCACAGTTTAAAATCTCAAGGAATGAGACTCGTGGATGCTTAGCCTATTAAATCAAAGTTTTGGGTTTTCGAGTCGCCTATAGGATCTTGCAAATTCTTAGACTTTTTCAAGTTTAGAAATTGCATTTTAAAGTTCCCTTGATAAACGACTCTCTAGGATCAATTATAGGAACTTGCGAAAAGTTCTTGTTCTTAACCCGTAAGAGTTAAGACTTTCGCGTTTTATAGCTCCCTATATAAAAGCCTAGCAAAACTTGACTTAAACACGTTAAGGATACTAGCTAGAGTAAACTTAGGCAAGTAAACTCGGGTTGAGTCAAAATGTTCACGACAAAGAAAAATATAAAACCACTTTATTAAAAATTTATTTTAGCAAAGGAAACATAATAAAGATAAATACGACTATACAACTAGGCCAAAAAAGATTAAAAAATTTGAAAAATGTCGAAAAATCAAATTTTCCGGTTAAAATGAAGGCAAATTCATGGAAAAGACCACTTACTTCGATAGAAGTCCCCCCTACACTTGAGATAAACATTGTCCTCAATGTTTAAGCATGTGGGAGTAAACTCCCCTACACTTAGGACATTGTGCACTGTGTTTAACTCTTGCTAAGGAAAGGACAACTAAAGTGAATTCAATGTGAACATATAGAATATGAAATATTGAATCACAAGAGTTTAGGATAAAACCGGGAAGATAGGAAACACGGTATCACGGTTCGTCAAAAGTTATCAAGATGCTCTCTGAAGCTTGAATCCCTGCACATCACAAGAAACAAGACAACAAACATATGCGGGGCTCCCCCTACACTTATTATGAAAACAGTAAGGGATAGAACACGGGTTGCCTCCCGAGAAGCGCTTGTTTTTGTTCACCGAGTCATGAGCCTGACTCGACCCAATTTTAGTTCATGGGGAACGTGGTGAGGGATGGAATCATCTCCTGAGAGATGTCCTCACCAAAGTACAGCTTCAGACGCTGGCCATTCACCTTGAAATTGGGCCCATTCGGCTGAGAAAGCTCAATGGTCCCATACGGAAAGACCTTGGCGACGGTGAATGGACCAGTCCAGCGGCTCTTCAACTTGCCAGAGAAGATCTTCAACCGAGAGTTAAAGAGTAAGACTTGATCACCAACGTGGAACTCTCGGTTCTTGATTTTAGCATCGTGGATAATCTTCGTCTTCTCCTTGTAGATCAGCGAGTTCTCATAAGCTTCATTCCTTAGTTCATTTAGCTCGTTGAGTTGAACCTTGCGATGATCACCGGCTTTGATGATGTCGAAGTTAGCCCATTTCAAGGCCCAGTGCGCCTTATGTTCCAGCTCGATGGGTAAGTGGCAGGCTTTCCCGTACACAAGACGATAAGGTGTACAACCGATCGGGGTCTTGTAAGCAGTACGGAAAGCCCACAGAGCATCATCTAACTTATCGGCCCACGCGGCACGATGCTCACCCACAGTACGCTCCAAAATTCTCTTCAAGCCACGATTGGAAATTTCGGCTTGCCCATTGGTTTGGGGATGATAAGCGGTGGAAAGACGGTGATTGACACCATACTTTGCCATGACTCGTGCAAATTGATCGTTGCAAAAATGAGTCCCGCGGTCACTGATGATAGCACGAGGAACGCCGAATCGAGCGAAAAGCTGCTTCAAAAAGTTCACAACCACCCTCGCATCATTCGTAGGAAGAGCCTTAGCTTCAACCCATTTAGAGACGTAGTCGACGGCGACGAGGATGTACTTGTTCCCTTTAGAGGATGGAAATGGCCCCATAAAGTCGATGCCCCATACATCAAAGATTTCACATTCCTGTATGAAATTTTGAGGCATCTCATCCTTATGTGTGATCTTGCCTTGACGTTGGCAAGCATCACAATGCTTAACCATTTCGTGAGCGTCACGATAAATGGTGGGCCAGTAGAATCCAGAATCAAACACTTTCTTAGCGGTGTAGTTGGGACCAAAGTGACCACCGGTGGGTCCTTTGTGGCAAGCTTGGAGGATGTCAAAAGCTGCTGGTCCGTCAACACATCGACGAATAATCAGATCAGCACACTGTTTGAATAGATAAGGGTCATCCCAAAAGTAAGTCTTAACATCGTTCAAGAACTTCTTCTTTTGTTGGGATGTTAACCCTTGGATGAGAATACCACCCGCCAAGTAGTTTGCAATGTCTGCAAACCACGGGGTGCCATCAAGATTGAGATTTATAGACATTAGAGTCTCCAGGGGGAAAGAGTCATTGATCTCTTTGTTCGGATGATCCCCCTGATATGGATCCTCAAGTCGACTCAAATGATCCGCGGCCAGGTTTTCGGCTCCCTTCTTGTCACGAATTTCAATGTTGAATTCTTGAAGGAGCAAAACCCAGCGAAGAAGCCTTGGCTTAGAATCGTTCTTAGTCATCAAGTACTTCAACGCGGAATGGTCCGTGTATACGATGGTGGTGGATAAAACAAGATAAGGGCGAAATTTCTCAAAAGCATAAACAACAGCTAAAAGCTCTTTTTCGGTTGTCGTATAATGCAATTGAGCCCCCGTCATTGTTTTGCTAGCATAGTGGATTGGTTGGAAGTGTTTATTCACTCTTTGGCCCAAAACCGCACCAATAGCAAAATCGCTAGCATCGCACATCAATTCAAAAGGCAGCTCCCAATTAGGGGTAACCAAGACCGGTGCCTTAGTTAGCTTGTCCTTAAGAAGATTGAATGCTTCGAGACACTCTTTAGAAAAGATAAAAGGGGTATCTTTTTCTAAGAGGTGGGTCATCGGGCGAGCGAGTTTAGAGAAATCCTGAATGAATCTACGATAGAAGCCCGCATGACCCAGAAAACTTCTCACACCCTTCACGGTTGAAGGTGGAGGTAATTTGGCTATGACATCAACTTTAGCACGGTCAACTTCAAGACCGGCTTTAGAGATTTTGTGTCCTAGCACAATGCCTTCTTTTACCATAAAATGGCATTTTTCCCAATTCAGAACAAGGCGAGTGTCTTCGCACCGCTTAAGCATACGTTCCAAATTGGCAAGGCAAGCAGAGAAGGAATCCCCGAAGACCGAGAAATCATCCATGAAGACTTCCATGGTTTGCTCAACCATATCATGAAAGATAGCCAACATGCACCTTTGGAAAGTCCCGGGGGCATTGCATAAGCCAAAAGGCATTCGTTTATAAGCAAATGTGCCGTAGGGACAAGTGAATGTTGTTTTTTCTTGATCTTGGGGATCGATGGGTATTTGAAAATAACCCGAGAAACCATCCAGAAAGCAGTAATATTCATTACCAGCTAGACGTTCAAGCATTTGGTCCATAAAAGGTAGAGGGAAATGATCCTTTCTCGTGGCATCATTGAGTTTGCGGTAGTCTATACAAACTCTCCACCCAGTAACGAGACGGGTAGGAATTAACTCGTTGTTTGCATTGGGCACAACGGTGATTCCGCCTTTCTTAGGCACACAATGGACTGGACTAACCCACGGTGAATCCGAAATAGGGTAAATCATACCCGCATCAAGAAGTTTGATAACCTCTTTTTTGATGACTTCATGGATTTTAGGATTCACCCTTCGTTGACTTTGAATTGTGGGCTTAAAGTCGTCCTCCATGAGAATTTTATGTGTGCAGAAATGAGGATCAATTCCACGGATGTCCGAGATTTTCCAAGCGATAGCTCTTTTATGCTTCTTTAACACAGCGACAAGTCGGGTTTTTTCGTCTTCTTTCAGATCCTTCGCGATGATGACCGGAAGCTTCTCGTCGTCTTCCAGGAAAACGTACTCAAGATGAGGCGGTAGGTCCTTAAGCGCGAGAGTAGGAGGATCCTCAGTAGATGGTGAAACTAACGATGGATCATCATTAGTCACCTCTTTAGGAGCAGGAGGAGACAATGGGTCCTCATTGAGAAGTCTCTCAATAGTACGAATATCTTCATCCCAATTAGTGGACAAATTATCATACTTAATATCGAGAGGACCCAAGCTGGCTTCGAAGTCATCCAAGTCACTTTCTCCAAAAGGAGTCAATGCTGGAGCAATAGAGGCAACGGTCTCAACATTGAGTAGAGAGGGAGTACTTTTGCAAGCATCATGAAAATGTTCTTCACAAGCCTCATCGAGAACATCAATAGCATTAACATTCTCATATGAATAAGGCTGCTTAGAAATCTTACCCATGTTGAAGACAATTTGATCGTCACCAACTCTCATGATTATTTCGCCTGCGGCTACATCAATAAGAGTGCGACCGGTCCTCAGAAATGGACGTCCAACGATTAATGGAACACGGGGATCCATTTCGTAGTCAACGACGACAAAATCCGCCGGGAAGGTGAATTTATCGACGCCAACAAAGACATCTTCGGCTATCCCCACTGGATAAGCAACCGTACGGTTGGCTAATTCCAAAGTCATTCGTGTGGGGACTAGCTCGGGGAGAGATAATTGCTTCCAAACACTTAAAGGCATTAAGTTTATACTGGCACCTAGATCGGCTAGGGCCATGCAATTCTCTACTCCCGGGAAATTGCAAGGAATCAAGAAGCGACCCGGATCACCAAGTTTGGTGGGCAATTGCCTTAGGAGCACTGCGGAGCAATTCTCATTAAGGTGGGTCTGAGCAATGTCAAGAAGCTTCTCCTTATCACTTAAAAGATCTTTAAACATCTTAGCGTATTTGGGCATGTGAGCGAGAGCCTCGGCAAAGGAGATGTTAAAATTCAATTGTTTGAACATTTTAAGGAAGTTCGAAACCTGAATATCATCCTTGCTCTTTTGCTTCTCTTTCCTCAACCTTGAAGGATAAGGTATATTGGATGAAGAAGAAGACTTTAAAGGAATAGGATCACTCACAACCACGGGTGGTGGGGAAATGGGGATAGATGGTAAAGGAGGTGAAGAAGGTTGCTCTTTTTCCTTGTTCACAATCACCGGTGGAGGTGTAGGAAGCTCGGGTTCCATATAACCTTTTCCACTACGAGTGGTGATTGCTTTCATCTCCCCTCTTGGATTCGCAACGGTATTACTCGGAAGAGTACCCGAAGAAGAGGATTGATTACTTTGGATGAGCGAACCAATCATATCACGAAGGTGAAGAGCTTGATTGTTGAAAGAGTTTTGCATGTTGGCATTAATATCATTGCTGTGTTTGGCCATATCATTCCTTAGCTCGGCTCTAATATCACTCCCTTGTTTCACCATGTCATTCTTCAAGTTGACAAATTGGCTCTGAAGATTCGTCACCATCTCACGATTAGTCTTCATGAACGTTTCGACGTCTTGATTTACGGCCATCGGTTGATTGAGAGGTGGAGCTTGGTAAGCTTGAGAATTTCCTTGAGTTGTGTAAGGGTTTCTTTGGGATTGATATTGATTTTGAGCACGAGGTTGGGATTGGTTGTTTCGGTTGTAGCTTTGTTGTTGGTTTTGGTTTGCAGGAGGGAAACCGGGAGGAGCAAGATAATTGTTGGAACGATAACTTAGCAAGCCACGGTCTCCTTGAGGGCGAGCTGGATAGCTACCCGTGGAATAAGTACCATACGCTGCGTTAACGTCTTCAGAATAATTGCCGTGAGTAGAAGGACACTCATTGTAGGAATGAGGACCACCACATGTGTCACAAGAAAGAGCAACGGCTTTAGCTTGTTGAGTTTGGTTAGAGGTCAAAATTTGGAGACTTTTGTTGATATCAAGAAGAGCACGTTCCAAAACAGACGAGTTGGTGGTGGAAGAAGTAGATGAAACATTGACTCTCTGATTAGATCTTGAGGATGCGGAAGAATCCCAATTGTTGTGGTGAGTAGTCATGTTTTCAATCA
This sequence comes from Glebionis coronaria, assembly GCA_025667525.1. Lineage (NCBI taxonomy): Eukaryota > Viridiplantae > Streptophyta > Magnoliopsida > Asterales > Asteraceae > Glebionis > Glebionis coronaria. The sequence continues at coordinate 630,782,547 of CM046877.1, read as the reverse complement.
ACTCTCGACACTCCTCCGGTCTCCTTTTCATAAAAGTACCACCGGCGGCGGCATTGATCGTGTCACGATCACGAAAAGTGAGACCATTGTAGAAGGTGTCAATGAGAGTGACGGGGAGCATATTGTGATTAGGACAGCGGTCGATCAAATCATTGTAACGTTCCCAAGCATCGAAAAGCGATTCATCATTCTCTTGCATAAATCCACTGATTTGGTTACGAAGGCTAGTGACCATGGATGGGGGAAAGTAGCGCGATAAAAAGCGTTGAGTCATGTCATTCCATGTATGAATAGAATTCTTAGGAAGACGGTCAAACCATTTTTCGGCATGGTGAGAAAGCGAGTGTGGAAAAAGTTGAAGGCGAAGGTCATCCATAGAAACACCGGGGCACTTCATGCTTTGGGTAATGGTAATGAATTTGTCGAGGTGTTTGTTGGCATCATCATCCGGAATTCCACGAAACGGGTTTGTTTGCACTTGTTGTATCATGTGATGCTTCAACGAAAACTCCTGAGCCGTGACGTGCATTGGCGCAATCGGGCCTCCGCGTCCGTTCATGGTGGGTTGGCACAATTCCTCCATGGTTCGTAAATCAGGTTGAAGGACATTGTTGTTGTTGTGGTTGTTATTCAAATTATTTTGAGGTGGGTGATTATTGTTGTTGGTAACACCAGCCATATCTAAATCTTCACGATTCTCGGGCTCAGAATAGTTTGTAGATCTAGTACGCATGCACCTGCAGAAAAATATACACAAAGAATATAATATTTTTGGTTTTTATAGGTTTTTTAATGTTTTTGTATTTTTGAAGAATTTTATATTTTTTATGGATTTTTGAAAATTTTTATAGCAATGAAAATAACGTTCAAAGAACGGATCCCAAAATTCAATGCGTCTCTCACTAGAAACCGTTTATCTTAACGAAAAGAGCCGGCAGCGGCGCCATTTAATACAAGGCTTTTCACACCTCGTATCAAAGTTCAAGTTCGTTATAGTTCCGATTCTTTTCGAATTGAAAACCGGTCTTAAGTGCGACTCAATTGTCTTTTGGTGAATCAAGAGAATGATTTGGTTTGTTTATTTTAAACTACTAGCAAGAAATTAAAGTGTCGTTGAGTAATTTAAAGCTTTGACAAAATTAAACTTAAATTTAATTTATGAAAATTCTTAAAACTTAAAGCTTTGAAAAACTTAAAAACTTAAAAACTTAATCAATTGTAAGAAAACAATTCATGTTCATCGGAATACACCAAATAGCAACCATCGGAATATAGCTAACATTAACAATCGGAATAGTCAAGATCAATACTATCGCAATGACCATCTATCGGAAAGCCACTATCGCAATGATCCAGATCGGAATGATGTAAAGTTCTATTGTCGCAATGTCTATCTATCGGAATGATGCTATCGAAAAATGGGCAGCACTTCGTCTTGACCAAGGCCTTAAAACCCGTCGGAATATGCGATCGCAATAAGCGATCGCAACCCAGATCGGAATAAGGGGATTAACCAACCGATCGCAAAGTAAAACCCTAATGGGTTATTGCGATCAAAAACCAAAACTATCGCAATGTGGAGTAGCCGTCGGAATGTGTGTCAAAACCCTAAGATTGCGATGGGATGTAACTGATTCCGAAATTCGTGGCAAGTGTGAATTTCGATGAGCAAATGCAATAAGCAATTCTAAACGAATCTTAAACGATCCCAAAAAGCTCAAATTCGATGACTTCTAAAACATAAAAGATCAAAACTTTATGAAATGAACTTTAAACTTACTAAAACCTTTTTCAAAATCCGAAAATCAATAAGCTAAGGTTTGAATAAGTCAATAAGCATTATGAGCTTATGACCTAAACGTGTAAAAGCTTGTGTGTAAACCAAAAGATTAAACCTTTAATCGCGAAAAGCATCAAATCATACGAGTGAGATGTGAAATTCGGATCAAAGGTAGAGTAAATCAAGAAGTGTAGAATGAGAATAAGGATCAAAAGCTTAAAATAGAACTTTGATTAATGAAATAAGCAATACAAAAAGTGTTTAATCTTGAAAGATTAAAAGAAAAAGATGAACTAGTGAGAGAAAGTTTAAGACTTTCTCTCTCTAAAAACTAGAAAGAAAACTAAAGAAATAAAAACTAGCTAACCCCCTCCTAATGTGATTAGGAGGGTATTTATAGGGAAGTGGGAGGCATGTGTGGTGCTTTCTTCTTTCTTTTTCTTCTCGACTCGATTTTAATTCTTCGTCTTTGTAGTCTCGGGATTTGAACTTGTCTTTTAATTTTCTTCTTCTATTAGACTTAAGTTCTTCGACTTCATTAAACTTCCGTCTTTAGACTTGTTCTTCGATAAATCTCCAGAATAGGTCTTGGACATCCGTTCTTTAAGCACTCTTGATCTTTTGACTTCGTCTTTTCCCGTTTTTCTTCGATAAAAGCCCGTGAAAGCCCGTGTTTTCTTCCTTTTTCATATTTTGGTCCTAAAACACAATAAAAACACAAACCACGCATAATTCCGACTTTTACGACATAAATCACACGTTTTGGTCTTGTTATTATTGGAAATAAGTGGTAAAAGGATAAGTGTTTTCACACTTATTATATTGTAATATATATTTGCACAAGGTTCATATCGTGTCTCAATTGATAAATGCGCGATTCATACACAAAATAGAATTTACATACGGGCACCTAATTTGTTTCAATCGTTAATAAATAACTTTAGATTAAAAAAATATACGAAACGGTCTTAATGACCGTTTATAAACCCGAGCCTACATTATGAGAAGTCCAAAATAGACCATTTTACGATCCTACTCCCGATCTTACGACCCGATCCTACGATCCTATACGATCCCATACGATCCTATTTGAATTACGATCTTATTTAAGATCCGTATCGTTTTTTGTGTGTGGGATCGTAGGATCGTACGATCCTACGATCAAGATCGCGATTTTGACAACCTTGAGTAAGACACTAGAAGCCAAGGTATTGATGTACTCAGTTTTATCAAGCCGAAGTGTGGAAATGGGATGAGTACTTCGTTCTGGAATGTTGCGTGGTAGGGGCGGAAATTCTTGACTCGACACGAAACCCGACCTAAAACTGACACGAAAATTAACAGGTTTGAGTTGAGTAAAAATATATTTGGGTCAGGTTTGGGTCAACCCATCTGACCTGTTTAATAAACAGGTTAGGTTCGGGTTGAGAATATATTAAACGGGTCGACCCGCTAATCCATTTTTTTTATTTAGAATTAGTTATATTATATTATACGTGTTAAGTGAGTAAATTGGTCGATCTAAAAACACGTTTAACCAATGTAACATGTCAACTTTTTTTGTATATAAAACCAGTTAAAACCATGTAATGTGTCAACTTCTATATATAAAACGGATAAAATGGGCCAACCTGAAACTGTACATCCCATTCAACTCGTGAACTTATTTAACCGTCAACTCAAGTACATATACGGGTTAATTGGGTCAGGTTCGGGTTATGCGTAAACGCGTTAGGATTGACATAGTTGACCCGATTATTTAATTGGGTCGGGTTCGAGTTAAGGTTTTCTGACCCGCCAACCTGTCAACCCGAACCCGACATCAATTGCCGCCCCTTGTGGCTGGGATGTTGCGTTCAAGGATTTCGTTCACATACTTTATATGCTTAAAACAAGGAAAGATATGGAGGTTGATACAAAATTACCGCATGATGCTTTGGAGTCCTTTTTTAGACAAAAGTCGAGGGGTAGAGTAGAGCAGGACCGGTTGGATATGTTAAAGTAAGTGACTGACGGTTGTATGCTAAGCGATATGAAAGATAGATGGACGTGGTCCTTAGATGGCTCGGGTGAGTTTTCAATATCGTCGGTTAGAAAAGTTATTGATGCAACTTTATTTTCGAACAATATTACGAAGACCAGATGGATAAAAGATGTGCCAATCAACATTAATGTTCATGCTTGGAAGGTTAAAATGATTACCTCTCTACCATGTTTAACATTTCTTGAAGAGGTATGGACATTGAATATGTCGTATGTCCTATATGTGATTGTATGGTTGAATCGTCTATGCATCTTTTCTTATCTTGTCAGTTCATTAGACAGATTATGCGCAAGATTACGTGTTGGTGGGATATGGAGTATTGGGAGGTTAATTCGTTTGAAGATTATGTGGATTGGATGTTGGCTATCCGATTCCCTATAAAGCTTAAACAAGTTTTCGAAGGAATTTGCTACATTGTATGCATGCATTTGGCGTAACAAAACAATCTTCGGTCAAGAGACGCCCTCAAAGGCGTGTATTTTTTATGAAATTGTTTCTCGTTCTTTCTACTTGATTTGGTCGAGATGTAAAGCTAAGTTTAGTTGGATTGATTGGCTTAAAAACTGTAATCTTATTTCGTTGTAAGTTTCTTGCGTCTTGCTAGTTTTTAATAAATTCACCGCTAAAAAAAGAGTACAAATACAAATCTAGAACTAAACAAAGCTACACAATCTAGAATTTTCCCAGCACTTTAACTATGAGGACTATAAAAGAATGAAAAAACTCTTTCCAATTATAGATAACCAAGACAAGAGAAAAATCCTCACTCACGGAGGCAATGTCACTGGTTTTAACTTCGCGATGTTTCTGATGCGATACCATACAAGCCCTGAGGAAAAGTTACAACACAAAAAGACATTTTAACAGATGATCCAAACAATATTGATTTGCTCGATACTCCCAGCAACAAGAAATAATCCACAATAGCAACTATGAAGAATTTGCAAATAGTCTACGCACCATAGGCTCCCCTACATTTATTATATAAACAAAAACGGATTTTTAAGCCAGTCATTCTAACAGATACTCGCTTTCTTATACCTATTCCAATACCAAATATATGAAAATGAATAACAGAGTCCACAATACCAACATCCCTCTTTTTCTTAGGCCGAAAAATAGATTCATTTTAGAATCTCCAAAGCTCCCACTAAGCCGTATAACTAATAATTAACAGAATATCTTTAGCCTTATCCAAATTACCCTGGCTATTAACGGAATCAAGAAACTCACTATAAGGAAGTTGAAAAGGGAGATTCATGTCTAACCACTTAACAATCGATTTCTAAATCTTAACCGTGACAATGCATTCAGACATTGTATGGTCAGGGGCAGAGCCAATGGGGTAAGTAGCGGGTGCTGAGCCACCCCCAACTTACCCAGTTAGTCCAGCTTATAACTTACTTTGCAGACAATATTATGTGATGTCATCGATCTAGCCCCTGCTAATAATATATGATGGTATAAAAATGATAGATTTACGTTGAAAAGAAAAAGCAAAGAACCAGATAGGAGAGATGAAGAAGAAGAAGAAGATCACTTTATTAACTTTCATAGTATCTTTTTTATTTATGTTTTCACTATTTGTTATATAACCTTTATGTTTTTTGTAATAAACAGGATACCTCCTTTTATTTTAAAGGTAAGCAGGGGCGGAGCCAAGATTTTGAATAGGGTGTGACACAAATTTTTTTTTGGCTAATTAAGTTTATGCCTTAAGAATTATAGTAGCACAAATTGTTTTGGGGGTTGCACAAACCATAAAAACAACATTTTTGATGACTTTTTGCACTTTGTGACCTCGAAACGGGTGTAGTCCGTGCCACACCCGGCACCTATGTGACTCCGCCCCTGAAGGTAAGGTACTTACCATATAATTATCTTTAAAAACGACTACGAGACACTATTTTAAAGTTAAGAATTCTACATGTGATTATTTTTCTAGTTTAGTTCGCATATATATCTTTTATTTAATACATCTACAAGACACACTATTGCAAAACATGTAACCAAAAATTATGTACGTATGAAAAACAAGCAAAAAAAATCATGTACGTATAAAAAAATAGAACTTAAAATTAGTGTGTATTACTGTTTAATATTGGTGATAACAAAATAAATAGTCAAATTGTTTACTTTTGTTTTTTTATAAGATATATCGATGTTAGCCGTTAGTCGTTAGTGTTATCGCTTAAAAAAATTAGGCCCCCCTTAACTCAAAATCCTGGCTCTGCCCTGTGTATGGTAGATAGATTTCAAACCATTATTGCACATTGGACATATAAGAGAAACGCTATCGATGTCACGAAACTATAAGTTAAAATGGGTAGGCAAACGATCATTAATCAGTGTCCAGACATGAATATTAACCTTTTGGGAAACTAGCTTATTCCACCTATGTGAAGACAAACAATCAAGGTGTTTATGTGACCCACTAACCGAAAACGAATCCATTGTACCACAAGACCATCTCCAAGAATCTTCTACTTGGACAATAGCAACCTGCTTGACAATATCACAAATCCTAATATAGTGATCATATTCAATACCACTACGCAAGAGACGTCTCCAATTCTAAGAGAAACTCAGTCATTCCAACGATCCCCAGTCATAGCATTTTTGCACTCTTCTAATAAATATAGAAGATAGTGCTTGCTAGAACTTAAACCCGAGTGAATAGCTTGATTTAAGATAGGGCTGCAATCGAGCCAATCTTTTATTAAGCAACTCGAGCTCGAGCTTGCCTCAATCAAGCCAAAATTTTATCAAGCTCAAGCCCAAGCTCAAACCCAAAAAATAGCTTGAAACATATATCAAGCTCAAGCTCAAGCTTTTGATAGCTCGGCTTGAACTTGTATCAAGCTTTATTAAAATATGTTTGTATGATAAATTATATAATCAACTTATGGTTAATCTGAGTATTAATTTAATTATAAGACCTTATTTCATAAATAAATAATATATTCTAGAAAGATTTTCTACTTTGATTAACTTTATAATTTAGCTATCGTATTTTAGATATTTTTTTATAAATTTATTATAGTTACATGGTACTTGGTGAAATATAATATCTATAAATATTTTTTGTACTCTTTTTAATACGAATGTGTCGGAATTACGTTAGCAATCACATCACACAATGGTCATTGAGACCTTAATCACATAGGATCGCAAAACGCATTTTGAAACCAAGACAATACGATTATGTTATTTTTGGTTTTATTAATGTTAAATGAATCAAATTTGGTTTTGAGTATGTCTTTTGTTTGTGTTACTTTATACATATATTTTTATGACGAGTGCTATTATAAAAGAAAATTAATTTTAGACACATTCAATTTTTTCAAGTCAAACTTAAGTTTTAATCAAGCTTTATCAAGTTAAGCTAAAGCCTAGATTGTTGAAGCTTGACAAGCTATTAAGGAAAGCTCAAACTTACAATTATTTATCAAATCAAGCTTAAGCCCAGCTATAAAACTTCAGCTCGGCTTGACTTGATTGGATAAGTTTACCATTACTCCATCTTTACACTTTATGTATAACTTTTGGTATCTAAGCTAGAAGCTGTTTTATGATAGTGCATACATTCTTTCACATGAGCTAGAAGCTGTTTTTTCATGTTAGTTTTTACCATACAAGCTACTTATTCAAACTTTAAAGAACATATAACTGTTCAATGTTTATATAATTAAAGCTTAGTCAAATTATCATCAAATCAGAGTGGCGCAGCGGAAGCCTGGTGGGCCCATAACCCACAGGTCCCAGGATCGAAACCTGGCTCTGATAGCTTTAGAGAAAAGCTTCCAAAAACCACTGTTCTTTTTTAACTTTTAAAACTTGCTGATTTGTATTAGTACTGTTAACTCACGAATCTTGCCACTTATTTTTTTGCTGATATAACTTGCATCATTTTGTTTTCTGTTTTCTTAACATTGAAGCTTTTCGACAGAGTTTTGGAAGCTAAACACTCTGAGTAAGATTATATCTCGGATAGCGCTTGCCACATATTCGTGAGTTAACACGTACTGTTACAGTTTTTTACTGGGAGCTAACACTGTATATAGTTACTGCATTATTTTGTCTTTCTAAAATTTTCTTATGTTTACGGTTCGTTCATTGAGTAACTATAGATACGTCACTATGTCGTTTTGAATAAGACGATAGAAAAACATTGCAAGGTTTAAGTGAACACTGAAACAGATGCATATACTTTTAGCATCATTTGATCCGTTGCCATACCTTTAACCTTTCTCTCATGATTTCACGTTACCCATTATTTACCATAAGGCAAGATTCATACGCATAGAGTTCAAGGACCATGCTGAAAAAGAGATTCACGTCTAACCACTTAACAAACGATTTCCAAATCGCATTCAGACATTGTATGGTAGATAGATTCCAAACTATTACCGCATATTGGACATATAAGAGAAACGTTATCGATGCCACGAAACCATAAGTTAAAATGGGTAGGCAAACGATCCTTAATATCAGTCCCCAAACATGAATATTAATTAACCTTCCGCCGGGGAACCAGGTTATTCCACCTAGCTAGTCGCCAAATAATGACTACGTCAAGACAAACAATCAAGGTGTTTACGTGACCCACTAACCCAAAACAAATCCATCATACCACAAGACCATCTCCAGGAATTTTCTACTTAGGCAATAGTAACCTGCTTGACAATATCGCAAATCCTAAGATATTGCTCATATTCAATACCACCACGGAAGGAAGGAACGTTTCCAATTCCAAGAAAAACTTGAGCTATTCCAACGATCCCTATTCATAGCATTTTAGCACTCTTCTAATAAATACAGACGATATGATAGTCCTTGCTAGAACTCGAACCCGAGTGAATAGCTTTGATTTAAGATAAGTTTACCATCATTCCATCTTTACACTTATGTGAAAATCTAACGTATTTATAATGAAACACATTGATACATGACTCTTTTCTCTAAATAAATGTATGCTTGAATCTTTTCAGTGTTTAATATTAACCTTCACGATATATGTGGTTTGTTAAGGTCCGTGGCGCGTTCAAACCTCGTTTGATGTGTATATTTGTAGTGTCCAGAGATAGGTCAGAAACGGTCCCGGGATTTACCGGGTGAGGCTGCGTATATCTGAGCAAAAAAGACACGCCCTCCCCGGGTAACCTGAAAATCACATCCGTTTTACAATATGTGGTGTTATTTAAGGTTAGTTCTGCTTTTAGCACATACGACAGAATTACCTTTTCTGTAAAATGTTTTTGTTTCATAAAAATTTCGGGAAAAGGTTTTTTTTAAAAATTTAAGCATTTTTGTTTTGAAATTTTTTTTTAGAAAAAGTTCATACTCAGAAAATTTATTTCGAAAAAAACATTTTCGAAAAGGTTTTTTTTCTAAATTTTTTTAAAAATGTTTTTTTTTTCTAGAAAGCTTTAAGAATTCTTGTTTTAAAATTTTATTTTTATTGAGAAAAAAACATTTTCGAATTTTTTTTAGAAAAAAACATTATCAAAAATTTTTTCTGAAAATGTTTCGTAAAAAAAGATTTTTTGAGAAAAACATTTTTCGAAATTCTTTTTGTGAAAAAGATAATTTTCGAAAATAAAAAAAACAAAACTTTTTTCAAAAATAAATTTTCTTTTTGTGAATTTTTTTTGAATTTTTTTTTTCGAAAATAGTTTTTTCCAAAAAAAAATTATATTTTAAAACGAAATTTAATTTTTTGAAAGAAAACTTTTTTCGATAAATTTTTTTTTTTAATTTTGAATTTTTTTTTTCGAAATTTTTTTTTTTCGAAAAAAACTTTTTTCAATTTTTTTTAAAATTGAAGTGCAAAAATCATCCTGAGCCGTAAAAGATAAAACACCCCTAAGATAACAAACATTTTTAGCCCTTAACAGAAGACTAATTGTACCATCCGTCCTTAGGCATGTATGATGCATCATTTTACAACCACAAGGATGTATACTGCGCGAAGTATTAACGAGGGATATAATTCAAACTTTTAACAAACCACAGGGATGATTTTTGCACTTTACTCATGTTAATGTTAATGCTAATCAACCTTAAGTTTTACACCTTACTGTTCATAGTTCAATTCGTTGATTTATATTCAAATCAGGATCAAGTTTCAGTTAGTTTGGTTTAGAGTTAGTTTACAAATTCAAAGTGATCAAGATGAAGTCGTGGTATCAGATTTAATGGTTCAAGTTTGTTAGCATAGATTTTCAGTTTTACCAAGTATCCATTTTGTTCAATCTCTCTGAGTTAGTCAGGTTAAAGTTAAACTATGGGGTCTTTGACTCTTTGGCCTAGTGGTATTTATATTGGAATTAAGGTGTCTCGATGGTTTAAGTCCTGCCGTGAACATAGGTGTAGTGTAGGTGTGTGTGCGCGCGCGCATTTTCTGTTTAAATAAGGTGGTCTAAGCTAAAGTTGGTGAGGTTTACTGCTGGTTTGACTGTCCAGGTTCCAAGTGGCATTTTGAAATCTGTGTTTAGTTTTTTATCGTATCACTATTAGCGAGTACAGTAGAATGTGTTCAAGTGTGAAGCATTTGTAACAGATTGAGTAATGTCATGGATGGTTTGGAATCTCAGTCCATATAGTTTTGAAAGCACGAGGCGTGTTAGACCAACTTCTCCTCACTATATCGTCCACACATTATGACGAGTTTTCCCCTCTTATGTTTCTATTCCATTGCTCACACGTGTTCACCGCCTATTTTCTCAGTCAAAATGCGTTCTCGCTCTCAAGAGAAAGTCGGAAATAAGGAATGCTAAAGACGCTCAGTGTCTCAAGTCTCAACACCGAGCTCACAACTAATGACAACACCACAAGCAATGCATAACAGTGGACGCGTTCCTTGTTCTCTGCGGGGCTTAACTCAACAAGACTATCAGTACGTTGTGTAATTTTTTGGGTGTTCAGAAAGTACAAAACTAACATTAAAAAGAAATTGGAGATGCGGGGGATCGAACCCCGTGCCTCTCGCATGCAAAGCGAGCGCTCTACCATTTGAGCTACATCCCCATTTTGTACTTATTTCCATCAAGAGAATTAAAGAAATGACATAACTGTTCTTGTGGTTTAGAAAAATAGCAAGCTTAGTCTTAATCTTTTAAAAATATACTCTTTGTCTTTGTAAGAAAAAAGTACCCTAGTTTAGAGCATTATATACCATGACTCACTATAAAGTGATATGTTGACGTATATGATAAAATATACTCTGAATAATACTAGAATCGTTGAAAGATCAATAGACAAGGACCAACATACAAATATATAAAGGACTAAAATGCAAAAGGTTGGGCTATAAATAGTCCCAACTCTCTCTCTCTTCAAAGGCTGGTTATTTGTTCCTATCTCTCACTACACTATATTAAGACCTTCCAATGAGGCACTGACTTGACCGTCGGAGGGTGGTTCCCGGGCTCCCTTCTAACGGGTTTTTTGATGATTGACAGCTAGTTTCTAAGCTCAGGATGCCGTCACATGGCTTCGGGAGTCGTTCAGGTCAACCCTGCAGAAAAATGCTTCAACATGACACATCATCGTTATTTGAATACAAAGTATCATTTCTTATAACACTCAAATGTCGCTCCACCACTGACTTACATGTTATTACACCCGATGCGCATGTATAAAATTTCCACACTTCATGATACGGGTCACGGTTCGAAAACTGGACTGACCAAAACTGAAACGGACTGAATTGGGAGGCAAAAAACAACTAATCCGGGCGAAGATTAAGAGCGATTTGGGTGAAGACGACGGTGCCGGAGCATCTTAATTTTTTTTAATTTCGTAATGCTTTTTTTTAAAATTTCGTAAAGTAGTTTGTAATTTGTATTAATGAATAAAATGTGTGTTTATTTAAAGAAAATGGTTTAACTGTTGAGGGGTTTTTTTTGAAAAAAAGGAAAAGTTGTGTTGGTTGATGTTATGATAAGAGGAGTTAGTGTTACTCGGGTGTTTTGTTGATGTTTAACATGGCTTTTTTCATGTTACGACACCTAGAGCTCTAAGAGGGGTTGGTGTTATTTGGGTGTTTCGTTGACGTGGCGCTGAGGTGTCACTTTAACATGGCTTTTTTCATGTTACGACACCTAGAGCTCTAAGAGGGGTTGGTGTTATTTGGGTGTTTTGTTGACATGACGCTGAAATAGCCCGGGTTTTTTTAGTTATCATACCTAACCTAGCGCTCTTATTGAGTTAATTAGTCAAGTTAAACAATGGTCTTTGGCCTAGTGGTATTCATGATGCAGTTAAGGTGTCTCTTAACCTGTAGATTGATTGTTTAAGTCCTGCCGTGGCCCATAACCCACAGGTCCCAGGATCGAAACCTGGCTCTGATAAGTTTAGAGAAAAGCTTCCAAAATCCACCTTTTTTTCAACTTTTTAAATTTGCTGATTTGTATTAGTACTGTTTCTTATCTTTGCCACTTATTTACTGATGTAAGTTGCATCATTTTGTCTTCTGTTTTCTGAACTTTGAAGCTTTTCGACAAGAGTACTGTGAGTCTGAGTAAGATTATATCTCGGATTAGCGCGTGCCAAATATTCGTGAGTTAACACGTACTGTTATAGTTTTTTACTGGGAGCTAACACTGTATATAGTTACTGCATTATTTTGTCTTTTTAAAAATTTTTCTTATGTTTACGGTTCCTTCATTGAGTAACCATGGATACGTCAGTGTGTCGTTTTGAATAAGACGGTAGAAACACTGTAAGGTTTAAGTGAATACTGAAACAGATGCATATAATTTTAGCTTCATTTGATCCGTTGCCATACCTTTAACCTTCTCTCATGATTTCACTCTCCATCCTTGAGTGATCCTTTCGACTGGATGCCCGGCATATCTAGGCATACATCTCATATGCATAGAGTTCAAGGACCCTGCAGATTCAATATATTGGCAGACGATATGTCATATGTGTAGTACAAATCGAAGGATACTACACGTTACCAAAAATTTACCACAAGGCAAGATTCTAAAGGCGTTACGTATACACATATACCCATTATTTCGTACAGCTTTTTGTTTATGTGCATGTCTATCGATCGAAGACGTTGAGGTGAATATTGTGGTATATCCAATACGCAGTGACATTCCGGAAACTTTGGATCATACCCTCATCAGATGTCACCCAGTGTCGTTGATCCGGTTGGTGGAAGCTAGTCCATCCGCCTCACGTGTCAATTGTAGGTCGCATATCGGGTAAGTTCTCTTCCTTGGCTAATGGTGCTGAAAAGATGCAGCTAGTTAAGCTGTTGTGTTTACAGACACATCAATGCTTTGGAAGTTTGGATCACGAATCGCAGTTCTAGTTCAAGTAGTAATCGTCGAACCTGGATACTTAATCCAAGCGCGGTTCTATACTGAGTTACGAGTCATGATCTTTCGCTTAATAAAATCAGCTGTTCCGAAAAAAGTAAAAGTGAAAACATACTGATATCAACCATTTACACTAGCTTCAAATGTCAAAAACAACATTAGTAAATTTCTACATACAATTTTGCTACTATACTCTCCATATATCGATCACAAATGAATCAAAAAACCATTAGAAATTCCAAAAAAAACAAAAGAAACCCCTACACATTATAAACATCAAGAACCCGAAAACCCAAAAAAGTTATAAAAGAGGTCAACGTGTAGCTGCCAAAGCGAGCCGAGGACTCAAAACCGACGATTTTTTCTGCAACATTTGTCTCAAATGTCTAATCTTAGCATCAACTCTTGCTGAGAACCCAATCTTCGTTTCCTGCCTAGCTTTAGATCGTTCTCTAGTCCACATATGTCGATCCTCAACGTCTTTCTTATAATACTTGATCTCTTGGATAACATGATGATCCATCGGATTAAACGATCTTTGGAAGGATATATGAGCCAGATATGGTAAATTGCATGCTACTGTTACCAACAAAGTACTTAACCAGAATATCGGCGCGGGTGCAAGTGCTTCAACAAAGATTTTATACGCGTTTCCAGAAAGTTCTGGTGACATCATCCCGTAAAGTATTAGAAACACGTACCATGCGATGATACTGAAACCGATAAGGAAATGCTGTATCCATGTGAAGTGGCTCATTGTTAAGGCGATTTGGCAGTTGACGGCATAGATGACACATGTGAACATGGCGGTCCCCACTACGGTCATATCGGCTGTTTGACCGCCAATTCTGAACGCTTGATCGTAGAAGATAATAATGTTGAGGAAGAATACAATTAAGGAACAGTAGAGACCGTTTCCCATCCATCCGAAGATTCGGTACCAATCGAAAAATAGGTTTCTTGGCCCTTGTTGATACAATGCTGGAAACTGCAGTTTATCATATAGAATGGGTCGATTAGATTGTGCTTTTATCTCAAACGGGTCAAATTGGTTTTTTAAGCTAAAAGGAGAACGACAGTCCGAAAAATATAGTAAAGAAGTAAACGAAAGCTAACCTGTAAGCAGATCTCAGAAGACACATCTTGTTCAAAGACACCAAGTGCAATAACGGGCAGTGATGTAAGAACAACGTTGAATAAAAGCATATACCAATCGTCATACACTGATTGCCCCGAGAACCCGGTGAATGCCTCGAAGTAGAAGAGCGTAAGGCCAAAAGCAATGTTCTTATAGAAGAAATAGCAGATCTGTGGTTGAGTAGAAAATGTTTGGTTAATATAAACGCTTAACAATAGTCCATTTTGGACTTGAAGCGTTTAGAAACAGGAAAAAGCAAAAGTCATAAATAAAATACCATTTGAGCGATTCTTTTATAGCACCAGTGACCATGTACGACCAAAAGCCTCTCAAGAAACCGAAACTGTGCTATAGCAAAATCACTAGCCATCACAGCCTGTATACAAAAATGTTTATTAAAACATATTTCCCTTTAACATCGATCAAATCCACTTAAACCGAAATTAAGAATGAAGTCTGTTTTGCAAAAACTACAAACCTGCATTCCTTCGACACCACTGATTCCGACACCAATATCTGCTTCTTGAATCATTCCAACATCATTTGCGCCGTCTCCTATAGCTAATGTCGTTTTCCCCGTGCCTTCCTTTACCAATCTTGTAACCTAATGTCAAAAATAATATGAGTATTATCAATATTTAATGGAATTATATCAAATATTTAAGAATTCGTACACAATTCAAGAGATAAAATCTTACCAAGGCCTTTTGTTTAGGAGAGACACGACAGCATATAACAGAAGCACAATCAACGGCTAAATGCAGGAACTGATGCTTCAAATCGTCCTCTAAAGCATAAGTCAATGTTTTCCCGTCGATAATCAATGCAAACGCAGCATGAGGGTCCTTTTCAAGCTTAACCATTTGAGTTGCATTCGTGATTTGCAATACAATATTCTCTTTTACAGCCTGATCAGTAACCAAAAACAATACTTACACAATTTACATGAAAATCACACTGAAGTTGCAACTATAACTACCGAAACTATGTTTATAAAAACGTGAAACTTTTCATGTTGACACGATATCAGTATCACTGACTCGATTTAATGATAGCGGAAAAAAGAGGAATTCTAACATGAAAGCTGTTCTCGGCTAGCATCTCCACATTTGTCGATATGCAAATTTGCTTCATGCCCTGCCTAAGTAAACTGCACGCGAACCTGCACTAGCCAAGAAAAATCGTATTTATTAGCATGATTGTGCACAGAGTAAAAAGCCTTTGTCCAGAGGATAATAGACGTACCCAATGTTGATTGCGGTTTCCATTTTATCGCCTGTTAGGACCCATAGCTTAAGACCAGCTTGAGCTAATTTATCGATACATTGTGGCACCTGCACAAGAGAAACGAATGTCAAACTAACAAAATACTATTTATAAGAATTGACCCAAATCAAAAAATTACCGTGTTTTACCATTGCGCAACCCACCCGACCCATCCAACCTCCACCTTTAATACTAATAACGAAAATAATAGTCAAACAATATAGATATATACCCCTTGTTGCAGCTTATCTTCAACAGCAGTTGCACCGACAAGAATCAGATCTTTTTCCATCATATCAGATACCCGTTCAAGCATTGCGTCTCGGTCCCCGCCTATTGAAGTTTTGGCTTTAATAAACTCATCATTCCAAGCTGCGTAGTCTGATTCTTCAAGTTTTTTGTAAGCAAGTGCTAGCGTACGTAAACCAGCTTCCCCATAATCATTTAGATGCTTTGTGGTGGCCTCCTCATACACTCTTCCGTTTTTCGCTAAACGATCAAATATGATGCTGCGTAAATCAACCAATATATATCAGTACACCAAGAGCATGTAACGTTACACGTATGAGTAAAAAATGATGACGGGAAAAGAACCGACCTGTCTGCGCCTTTGCAAAGTAAAAGAATCTGTCCAGTCTCGTCTTTAACAATAACCGACATCCGTTTTCTTTTGCTTGTAAAATCTAGAAGATTTAAAAGTTTGAATTCCCTTTCAACAAATTCTTGAGAATTTGGATGCCTCTCACGAACAAATATGCTCGACTGTGTCCTCTTACAGAATTCAAACCCAAACTCTCTCGCAGCAACAAGAAACGCCCCTTCATCAGGTGATTCTGCTTCATAACTAAAACTATCAGTCTCTTCATTATACTCGGGAATCGCTGTATGACAGAGAGCAAGTATCCTAAAAAACAACATCAGAACCTCGGGATTCGACTCCCGCACCCAATTCCCGTTCATTAACCGAGCATCCTCAAAACTAAATCCTTTTATTGGTACACGTGGATTTTCACCTCTAGGTGTCGGGACCGCTTCTAACTCGATCTCTGACCCGTTTTGACCATGTCCTTCTAGATCCATTGCCATTTGACTAGCAGCAGCTAGCTCAACTTCACTTGACCGCATCCCATATGGGGTTCCCGCAATTGAACACTTCAAGAAATCCATTTGGTTACACGTTAAAGTCCCGGTTTTATCCGATAAAATTGTGTCAACCATCCCTAACTCCTCGTTCAAATTCGAAGTACGGGCCTGTGCTGGTGTACCAGTTTCTTCATCGTACATATGTATATCTTGATTGATGAAAACCGCTTGTAACACCTTAACAAGCTCAATGGAAACGTAAAGTGAAATCGGTATCAAATACCCGTAAAGAATCAAAGCTGTAATTAAATGATAAAACCCTGACAACCCAGCGTTATCAGGATTGTATAAACCCTCGTCATCTGGGGCCCGCAAGTACCACCAGCTCGGCATTTGTGTTTTCGTCTTGATAGCAAAACCCGTTGAACTAATTAACGATATCAACACCAAAAGTGTAAACAACACGTATATGATCTTGTCCATTTGTTTCTCGATCGTACTCCGTTTTGATGGTGATTTGGTAGCGTTCTGCATCACTTTACTATCATGACCAGAAAATATCACAACCCCGTAAACATGTCCTGTATTTCGAAGCTTCGAATCCCGAAGCAGAATCTGACTTGGGTCAAGCGGAAAGACTTGTCTCTCATAATCAAGATTCCCGACAAACGTGTAAAGATTCGGGTTCGGGTCTTCACACTTTATCGTTCCTCTAAAATCTTTAAACGTTGAATCATCGTCTAAAGTCAGAGTTGACTCCAAAGATCGTTTGACTTTTAGATTCGTTTCACCGTCTAAATTCATTGTTTCAACATAGCAAATCCCGTCTTCATAGCTCGATGATAACAACAGTAAATCAGCAGGAAAAAACTGATCTTTTTCAACTTTAACCACATCCCCGACCCGTAAATTCATCCATGGTTTTAATGAAAAAACACCTTCACCGTTATGAACCCTGACTTTCCTCATATTTACCTTCATGTCCTGCATGAACCGATGCCAATTCTCAACTGCCTCTTTAGCCATACTTAACCCGATAACAAAAGCTAGTGGTGCAATCATACTATAAGCCGAAAAGGGTGAAACAGGCGTTATAGACAACACTGCAGCTAATAGGAAGTACACGTTTGCTACACGTCGAAACTGTTCAAAAAGGGCTTTTGGTAGAAATGTAATTACGTTGTATTTTGTGGTAGAAATGTAGTTTTTGGAGTATTTGAGTGGTTTCTTTTGGTGCAACTGAGGTTGGTTACAACAGACATTGCGAGTAAAACCGGGACCACGGAATTGATGAGGCTGAGGCTCGTCATTTGGTTCACGAGGTGGTCTTATGCATCCGAATGTGTAAAGACTACTTCTTTTAATCTTTGCTCGTATTCTCCCGTGAGCCATTTTGAATTAAATTTTTCACAAGAATCAGTAAAAGAACATCCGCTAAAAACCCTCGGCGTTTAATATATCCAAAATCACGAGTATAAAGTCACAGGACGTGCCTTGCGTGCGTGTTGAAGTTAGAAGAACAGCAAGTCCAGATCTCAGAAACCAGAAAAATCCTGTGCAAATATGATTCCGTTAATCAAACTGAAGATATTTACAAATTAATCAAACAAAACAATTTAAATCATACAAGTAAGTCTTTTTAACATGTCGAATTTTTAAACTATAAAGTCGTAGTTGGTGTATAACAATTCCAAGTGTTGTTTGGCATTGCATTTCAAGTCGCAAGTAATCCTCTTAAAAACAGCTACAACTAAACAGATTCTGATTACGACAGCTTCAAACATTTAAACCACATCCAAAACTCGACACATCACAGCTGATCATATGATATGGATTATTCCATATCCCATAACCCTTTTAGCACCTAAGCATATTCTTCCTTAAAACTCCAAAATTGCAACTTAAAACAATACAAATCACATTATACAGCACGAGGTTTTCATATTCTCAATTCGCATACACATAAACCTATAGAATTGATCCAAACAAGTTACAAATTCATGTAATCAAGTACTACCAACTAACCTAACTAAAACAAAAACTCGGCTAAAAAACAGCAAAAATCAAGAAACATGCCACATACATTACCCGCATAACAATTAAACACAAATTTTACCACCAGTTAACTCAAAGATCATACTAACAAAACTCTTGAGGGGTACCAATTCACTCAAAGATCACCTAAAAAAACTTATAGAAACACGAGCTATAAAAGGCGAAGACCAAGAAAACGACACACAGATTACATTACAAACTGATTAAAGCCGTGTACATCAGAGTCAAATACTCGCCTTTTCTAAGTACCAACACACATTACATTACATTACACACCGGTTTTAGCCGTGTACATCTGAGTCAAAAACTCACCCTGTGTAAGTACTGATATACAATTACCAATAAAAAGAACACCAATTAACGACTACCTAAAAAAAACAAATTCTAGAGCTAAAAAGGCGAAAACCAAGAAAACAATGCACACATTACACCAGTTAAAGCCGTGTACGTAAAAAACTCACACTTTTCTTAGTACCAAAACACAATTACCAATAAAAAAACACCAATTAACTCAAAGATCATAACACAACTACCCAATTAAATATACCCTAGAGCTAAAGAACTCACACATTACACACTGGTTAAGACGCGTACATCTAAGTCAAATACGCGCCCTCTCTAAGTACTAATACACAACTACCAATAAAAAAACACCAATTTAACTCAAAGATCATACCAAGTACCCAATTAAACATACCCTAGAGCTAAAAACACATACATTAGACACCGGTTAAAGCCGCGTACATCTGAGTCAAATACTCGCCTTTTCTAGGTACAGATACACAATTAACTCAAAAATCATACACCAATAATTCTAAAGCTTAAAAAAGGCGAAAAACCAAGAAAACGACACACACATACATTCCATTACACACCGGTTAAGCCGCGTTCAAAATACTCGCCTTTTCTAGGTGCTAACACCTAAATTAAGAACCGCGCCCTCTCTAAGTACTGATACACCATAAACTAAACAAATTAACTCACAATTAACAATTAACTACCAATTAACAATTAAAAACACCATAAACTAAACAAATTCACTCACAATTAACAATTAACTCACAATTAAACAATTTAACTCACAATTAACAATAAAAAACACCATAAACTAAACAAATTCAACAAATTAACTCAATTAACTACCAATAAACTCAAAGATCACACCAACTACCCAACAAAACACACCCTACAAGCTAAAAAACCACATACATTACACGACCCACATAACCAAAACCCCTCAAATCAAAAAACTAATCGATACCCATTTCCAAAAACACGATTTTAATCACACCCAGATGATAAAATCCGTCAATTCATAACCAAAATCCAAAAGGGTACCTTAGATTTGACCCAAAAAAGTGAAAAATGGAAGCTTGGAATTGAAGTAATTATGAGATCTTGAATGGGTTTTTATTGATTATTCAAGAAATGGGTTATGATTTGGACACTGTTTTTATTTGGGAGCGGCTTAATTGTTGGATTTTTATTTATTTTTTTATAAAACAATTTGGGGGTTTTTTTAATAGTGACATATGGAGAGTTGTTTCTATATTTTTCTAATTATTTTAATTATTTCAGCTAAATGAACCTGCTCGGTTACGGATAAAAATTAGCCAAATAACTTAAAAATGCATTTAACTTGATATTTTTTTGCGTTTTGTGTAGCCATCTTTTTTCTTTTCTATTATGGTCATCAAACTTTCAAAAGTCGGTCATTTTGTGTATTTTGTGACCATTTTATCCTTACTTTTTTGAAACTTTGAAGGGTAAAATGGTCATTTTACATGGTAACATAGTGAGAAAATACACACAATGACCGACTTTTGAAAGTTTGATGAACACAACGGGAAAGAAAAAAATGGGTACACATAACGCAAAAAAAGTGTCAAGTTAGATGCATTTTTAAGTCATTAACCCATAAAAATTAGCCAAATCAAGAATAAATTGGTCGAATCAGACAAATATCGACTAAATCGGCCAAATTGACCATATACTTTTAAGTTTTTATAATTATATGCTAGTATATAAATTCATTTCAAATTTCTTCTATTAATCCACGCCTAATCGATTAATAATTGCTAGGCGGTACACAACCAACGAACTAGCGTCTAAAGATTATTGCAACTTTGTGGGAAAGTCGGTTGAATAGTCAACTAGGACCAGTTGAATAGTAACCCGATAGCTCACCCGGGTTGTCAGAAGCCGGTTTTGACAAAAGACAGATGTTGCAAAAATCAATTTAGACGTTATCAATCGAACAAAAAATGGCTAAATCAGACATAAGTAAGCCAAATCGAACAAAAGTCAGCTAAATTGCCCTGCTCGGTTATATACAGAGATCAGATAAGTCATGAATAAATTCGAAAAATTGGGGAAAAAATGAGTTAAATCTGCCAATTAACCGAATAGTTTTCCATCTTTATAATTTTTTTACAAAATTCCAACTCGAATAATCCTCGATTAATTCATACCTAACTAATTTATCGTCAAACGATATCGGCCACTCAGCTGGCGCCTAGAAATTTTTGTAACCTTACAAAATCTCGGTTGAATCTTCCTTTAAATGATTGAATCGTAACCTTTGTTCGATTAAGAATCTGGTTTTTAAAATGTTGAGTTTTAGTCTAGTTATATACGAAAATAGTGTTAAACAAATAAAAACATTGTTTTATAACACGTTGAAGAGATAAATGTGACACAAAATAATCCTCGATTAACTCACATCTAACTGATCGTCAAATGATATCGACTATCCAACTAGCGCCTAGAGATTTTTGTAACCTTACAAAACATCAGCTGAATCTTTTGTTAAACGGTTGAATCGTAACCTAGTGCTCACGTTGATCGAGTTTTAAAAAGTTGGAAATAGTGTTAAATAAACAGACAACATACTCTTATAAACGTGTTGGAGAGATAAATATAATACGAGACAATATCATAAAATAATCACACCAATCATTGTGAGAGTTTATAGTCATATAGACACAAATCATAATATAGAAGTAAGTTGGTATATGTACTAATTTTATAATTTATACTCTTTATTTATCAAAATAGTGTGAGAATTATTTTTTTATATAAAAAATTAATTTAATTAATCACATAAGAGCACAGGGTATGGTTTTGGTATTTTCGTGTTGAGCTAAATGATCAGGGGTATGATGAGTGGTGGCTAAATGATCCCACCACACCACAAGCACGAAAACGCCACATTTCACGCTCCCTGATTGGCTTGAGCCATGGGGAAAAAATTGGGCCCACTTTTATTAAAAAAAAAAATAATAATAATGCACGAAAACGCGAGACCGGGTACGGTCTCGCGTTTTCGTGTCTCGCGTTTTCGTGCAAAAACGCGCGCCGTGCCCTCGGCTGGAGACACGAAAACGCCACACGGGGTGTGGCTCTCGCGTTTTCAGGTCGCGTTGTGGGAAAACGCGGGGCGAAAACGCCCCGTACCCTGTGCTCCAATAATACTTGTAGTACTACTTGTTTTGGGCATGAAGATGGATAATCTAGAAATTTTTGTACCTTTAAAAAAAGTCGGCTGAATAATCGGTTAAACGATTGAATCGTAACCTAGTGCTCACGTAGGTCGATTAAAAATCCAGTTTTAAAACGTTGAAAATAGTGTTAAACAAACAGACAACATATTCTTATTAACGTGTTGAAGAGATAAATATGACACGAAAAAAGACCATAAAATAATTACACCAATGATTATGTGAGGGTTTATAGTCATTTAGACACAAATCAGAATATAAAAGTAAGTTAGTACATATACTACTTTTTATAATTTATATATTTTTTTATCAAAATTATGTGAGAATTAGTTTAATTAATCACATAATAATATTTGTACTTGTTTTGGGCTTGAAGCAAAGTGTTTTTAATAAGTCAACGTGGCAGTTTGAAATTCATTTCCATGTGCGCGTGTTGTTGGGGGTTCAATTATAACCATTCATTCATGTCTCATTCAAACTCAAATTCACAAATTTAAATTTATCCAACACAAATTTAAAAAAAAAAAAAAAGATTTTTATATTTCATGTGTATTTTATTTGCTTTGTGTAAGAATAGTTTTAAAAAATTTGTTTAAGTATTTAACAAATTTAATATAGGAGCTAAATGTAACTACTTATTGTTTAAGCCGAGCACAATAAACGATAAGTTGAACTGAACTGATTGATCAGATCAAACTAATTTGATCTGATCTTTAATATAACATTATAAATTTCAGTCTTTCGTTATGATTTTATACAAAATTCGCGAACATTTTTATTGGAGAAACGAATCAATAAACTGAATTGGATCGATGAATTAGGTCGATCAAGTCAGATCGAACATTTTTCAATCTTGTTTTCTAACCAATGCCTTGAGCCAATCTTAAGCAATGTTTTAAATTGGTTTTTAATTGATCCAACTGGTTTTTAAAAATTTGTGAATATGTTTTGTTGAAATGAAACGGACCGAGGATTGAACAGACCAACAGGATCAGATCGATGAATCAAATCGATCAAGTCGAGTTTAACATATTTCAATCTTGTTTTTGTACCGCTGTTCTGAGTCAATTTTAAGGAATTTTTTAAAAACCGTTTTTAATTGATTCGATCAAGTCACGGATCAAATCATAGTTTAATCGACGATTTAATCGAACTTTTCAACCAAAACCGACGTCTGATTACCTCATCCGTTCACGAGAGATTTTAAAACACTAAAAAGGTAAAGTAACACCCAATACCGTTTTCCACGTGTTATAGGTCTTAATACCGTCTATTACGTTGTATTGGAGAGGTTGAGATGTAAACAGTTATACCCCTACCTAAGATAGAGAGGCTGATTTTGAATCTACTAAGGTAGAAAATGACCTCTGACTTTATAAGGAATAAGGATCAAACTCCTGATCTATGTCTCTAAAAGTAAGAGTGATAACCACTTATCCAAAACTTTTTTTTTTTTTAGAGAGATTTTAAAACACTGATTTAAGGTATTAAGCTACTAGCACAAGTGTAACATAAAGTTAGTTAATCATACACCTTGTAACACAAATTTTGAACAATTTAACTTTTTTGACATTAGTTTATAAAAAAGTTAAAAATGGCCTAATATTTCTAACTTTCACTTTATAATTGAATCTTGAAGATGGGTCCCACAACGATGCATCCCACTCTTTACCAAAAAGACTAATTCAAAATTTCGTTTTTAAAATAAAATTTTAATTTGATATTTTTTGCCAACTATTTGATTTTCATTGTGGTCACCAATTAACATTTCTTTTTGAATATTCCAAGTCAAATGGAATACCATTGGATTTAAATGGTTTAAAATTAACTACATGCATAATGTAATCGTAAGTCATGACGATTTGAGAACAACTTACATATTTGTTTAACTATTTAGTTGTTTTTTCGTCTCAACAAAAATTCAGGGTTAGCATTATTAGTGGATAAATATTAAAGTTTACATTTTATATATTGTGGTTGAATAATAAAGTTACATTTAAATTTTTTATCATAATGTAAGATTACGTTTATTCACAACATACTTCAACCTAATCTTTTATTAAAATATTATTTTTTTAGTTCTCCATCAATACAACTTATATATACAATCAATCTCAACCATTTTATTATTTATCAACAATTTAACCCAAACTTATCATATAATATTATTATATTTATATTTAATTTAATTTAATTATTTAATATTTTAAATTTTATACAAAATTATAAAAACACAATAAAAACATTATTTACATATTTGTAATAATTAGTTAAATATGTAAAACTAGATAAATGAAATTGTATATTCGTCTGTTTTACTATATATGTTTTTGTCAAACAAATACATATCAATAGTTATTTTAATTTATTTTGAATTTTAGTAAATACACCACAAAAGCATAGGAATACTAGACGTTTGACATTTTAACTAGCACGGTATCTGACATTTTAACTAGCACGATGCGGCGACGGGTACTCTATGACTAAATTATCCGACGTAATAATTTGTTTTTGTTGGTTACAACTTCTGAATCGATAGTTTTCATTTAAAAATATGTCTTAAAAAAGTAATTTCAATCGAGGGATATTATTAGTTTTGACATTATAGTAGCGTACCTGCGCATTACGACGGCAGATACCCTGTAATTAAATCTGTTATCGAGAAATATTTTTCAATCATATGTTTTAAGTGATAATATTCCTACACATGACGAGAATTTTAAGAAATAACTTTATCATACTTTTATATGCATGGGCATCAAAACGATATCGAAACGGATTGGTAGTATTACGAAGTTGTGAACTGACGGTGAAATGCACTTGTTAATAAGTAGATGTTGTGTAATATTCGTCACATTATATAACATGCAAACATTTACATACTTGATATTTTACATGTTTTCATACTTTGTAAATTATTTGAAAATATTTGTGTATTGACGTGAATAACTCTTTTCAATTGAATTATTTAGCAAAATAATTACAATTTCACTAAGCTTTTACTAATATACAATCCCAAGACAACATTTCCCAATCCCTATGTATCCTTGTTACCGTATATTTGTTCTTCACATTTTCTGACCAAACTAACCTTTATCGGAAAAAATGATTTCCAGACATTAAAGCTTATTTTACATTAGATCAGTAATTCTTGGTTGAAGAGAGCACTGCGATTGTGAAGCTAAAAGCACTGCATTTTTTCTCTTATTTTTTTTCTTTTTTTCTATCTTTTTTTCTACCTCTAATATCATGACATGTAGAAGGATTGATTGAGGCATCTGAAAGTCATGAAGCGATCGGGTCGTGGGATGAGGTTTGTAGATTTTGTACTTTTCGTAATTTAATATGTAATTTTAATGTCATGTACTTGCAACCGGTTGATTCAAAATCGTGAATAAACATGGTCTAACAAGCATATGATCAAAACCGACTTGAACTAAACTAGAATTGGTTTTTGGTGGAAACATGAATCGAGAATTAGGTTGAAGTGACTCATCTTAGTTCGCTTTGTATTGGGTCCGTTCAACTCAATTGGCTTATACGATTTATGTCTGTTTTTCTCGGTTTTAGCTCGAAGCTAATCGAGTTGAACTAAAACCATTAATAAAATATAGATAGTAACTGAAACCAAACATGATATTGTCAGTTCAATTTTGATCAAATCAGTTTGATTTTCAGTTTTTCTTTCAACTAGGTTTAGTCTTATAAACGTATAGGATTTAAAAAAAATCTTAGATGTTTGGTTCACTGGTTTTAAAAGGTTTAAACTAATAAAAAAATTAACTCAATTGTTTGGTTGACATAATTTTAATTTGACATTAGGACAGATTCCCATATTCTCAAACCCAACCTCCCTAGTAGGTTTTTAATGTTTATATATATTTTTTTATTTCTAAAATTTATCAGCCACATATTAAAGCTTTTTATAATTTGACTTTTAAATTTTATTAAAAAAATATTATGTTTAATGTAAAAAGTATTTATTAAAACTTGTATAAGTTTTATATAATCTTCCTTTATGTCCTTTCCCCTTCTTTCGCTTCCTTCACCCTGTGGCAATTCAGTGTTCTTGTAAGCCTCTTCGGACTTTGTAAAGTCATCGACCCTCCTGAACATTTCAGCCACGGTTTTTGGCTCATCGTCGGAAAACGTCTGGACAACTCTGAGCACTTAGCTCCATCGGTAAAGGAGGAAATTTTCATGAGTTCCAAGACCCCTTGTATGTAGCTGGCTTCATCAGTCCACCTTTCTTTGAACGCTAGGAGCCATTCATGAGCTTTCCTCACGATACTTGTGATCTCCATGGGGCTCCTTTAACTCTTCCTTCTCAAGGCGAATCTTTCTAGGAATTGATCCCTCAGGTCATCCCAATGCCCTATGCTGCCCGGCGGCGATCTTTCGAACCATCCTCCGGCTGCCCCATCCAATGTCTGTTGGAAAAATCTGCACCATACTGGCATGGGTCATTCTCCCGAGTTGGCCGCACTGGCAAAACGTGTTATATGATCATTCGGATCTGTGGCACCGGTATACAACTTCAGCGTTGCCGGGAGGATGTGTTTTAGTGATGAGAATTGGATAATCTTCCTAGTGAACGGTAAGGAGACGACATCCTTGAATGGTTTTTGTAATTCTTCCCGCTTCCCGAAGGTCCTGGCATTAGTAGCTAGTTGGAGATTCGAGTTTAGGGTCCCACGGATGGCGCCAAATGTTGAAACAAATTTTCGCAGGCGCTTGGCCCGAGAATATTAAGCTTCGGTCTCGTGTATGGTATGCTTGTAGGTTAGGCCTATCCTGCAATAATAGAACGCATGTTAGCTCGCCCCAGGCGTGAACCCGAGACCAAGCTCCGACGTGAGAGTAAGTAACTATCACAGGAGTGGTATCCGGTGTGGAATACCGGAGGAATACTATTAAGTAGAATTCAATGTAATGTACTATGTGTTGTTGTGTATAGTAAATGCCTTGGGTTATTTATACCAAAAGCTAAAGCATACCTGGCTGTGTAGTCCTGTCACCGAGACATGCACCATGAACAATACCTTATGGTCATAAACAATATAAAGCAGACGGCGCTTCATGGCTGGATCCATTGGATAAAGCCTTGACTGATGGGTAAAACAAGGTCTCCCGAGATATGGGGATCTTGTCTGCTGTCTCTTTCCTACGTGGCAATTGCTTCGGCGACAGTGTCATGCCTCCGGCCATATGCCGGAGACATACGCGAACACTTCATATTACCGTCACTTAAGGTGATAATTACAAACTTAAAAAAATTTGTTTAAGATAAAATTGATTTGTGCAAAACGTTAAAGAGAAATTTATAAAAAATGATGTTTTTATTAAAAAATATATTTTTTTATCGATAAGTAATAATTATGAAATAAAAAGAATATTATTTTTGAGCTGAAGTCTTTTTTATTAGTTAAAATGAAAATTAGATACTTATCTTGAAACAATTTAAAATGAAAATGTAAATTTCTTTTAGATATAATAAATACTGTACTAACGTTTTTTCTTGTCATTACGTTTAATTAATTGTATGAACTTCATACAGTTAATTTTGCATTATACTCTTAATAAATTTTAAAAGCTTTACTAGGAGATTTTTAAAATTTTCAAAGCACTTTTGTTACCTTTGAGTAAAACCGTAACTCCGTAAGTGTGTATATAATGTATCATATTTCGTATATTCGTTTGGACGAGATTAAGTGTTGTTGTTGTTATAAAACAAAATAAGAAGTCGATATGTACAATTTATACGTGATCGTTTTATTTTCGTCATGCATGTCGGTGGAGATACCGCGTCGAGATATTTGTTACGATACATTACAAATAACACATTGTTCGGATTATATAAGTTTCCACATTTCGTTTTCATTGTAGAAAAATGACATTTTTTCATAATGACTTGAAAATTTGACTAAATATGATGTCATAAATACAAAATAAAAGGCTATATAAATATATATTAATATTAATATATATATGTCACAATTTTTTTTTGAACAAATGTGTCACAATTAAATGCTAGCTAGACTTGTTAGTTGTTACTACTAGAAACTTACGTATGCACGTGACGTACGTGATTCATGTTTATTTGTTTTCATTGTATTTAAGTAGGACTAGTTTATCTTGTATATGAGTTTTCTTATACATAAAAGTAAGTCAGAACATTAAGTCATCATGTATACAAAATTTCAAAATAACTATGTGATACATAACTTTTTAGACAGAGTTTATATGAAAAAATCAATATTTTTAATAATGTGCATTATGCGATAAAATTTTATCGAGTTTTCATACCTTTCAGAAAACCTCGTAGCGCTACCTATATAGATGAGCCGTTATAAAGTTGGACAATCGAGCAAGCCTTAGACTTTTTGGTGCCATGCAAGAACGTGTTTTTTTTAACGGCAATTGTGGCTACATGTTTTTTAGCCCAGAAGACATAGCGAGCCCACACAATAATGTTGGGTCTAGCCCATAAGGCACTAACATCCTTCATTTTACACACGCGAGAGGAACCACTGTCGTCTTAGACAAGACTCGAATAAGAAACTTGCCTAAGAGGATAAAAACTTCCATATCGTTAGACCATAAAGTTATGATAGTACGCTTTGTTTTGATTATAGAGGGATCAAGAGAACATGTTTCCATGTCAAGTTTGTAAGACTTTGGTTATGTTTGACAAAATTAGTTGTAAACTGTTAACTGTTAACTGTAAGCTATGAGCTATTAACCGTAATCGTAAACTGTTAACTGTTAATAAAAGTGTTTGGTAAATTGGTTGTTCACTGTAAAATTAACATGACTTAAAAGAATATATTTAAATAAATTATAATATAGTTGGAAGATATATATCAGTAATTCATAGTTTTAACAGCTCTTAATAATTTAAAAAGTTGTATGATTCATTTTTTTATTTAAAAGCTACTTATTTTAACTAAAAAGCTAACAACTTTAAAAAATACTCTTAAAAAGTTTCACAATAGCTTTTTAACTGAGTCTTGTTCAAAACTGAGTATGTAACGTGTGTTTTGGCGGAGAATATCTATAATTAGACGAGATAAAATGTAGACGAGAATATCTAAAATTAGACAAGAATATCTAAAAAGCTAACAACTTTAAAAAATACTCTTAAAAAGTTTCTATAACTGAGTGTGTTTTAACTGAGTCTTGCTCAAATCAAAGTGTTACTTATGCGTCACCTCACGATTTTTTTTACTTCACCTTGATCTATACATCAAAAAACACACTCTAAGTTACTCAAATCAAAATCTTACTTTCTAGGTCTACAATACTCAATTGAAATACACAATCAACACAAAAACTAAACATCTTATCTCAGTTGATCACAAAAGTTAATAAATAGTTTTTTGAATAGGTTTTAAAAAGTTTTTTCTCTCAGACAAAGCGGATAAAGAGTACATAATTAGACGAGGATTCAAAGAACACTTTTAACCGTTTGGATGTTACTGCATGACTCGACTCACTAACGACTAACATTAATTTGCTGTTCTAAAAAATAAGCAAAATAAAAAACTATCATTTTGCGCAAATCAGATGTGAAAGATGTTTCACATCTGTTTGACGCCGATGGGTGCGTATGAAGTGTCACCTATTTGACACAAGCTAAATCCGTGACAACTTGGGTTCGCGTCGACATCATATTACTATATCACATGCTCTAAGTTGTAGTTTGTAGTATGTATTGCTATCAGGGGTGCGAATCGGGTCGGATTGATCGAGTTTGGGTTATTTGAGTCGAGTCGAATTTAAGTTGAAGGTAAAAATAATTTACTCGAACTCGACTCGAGTTCAATTCGAGTTAGTCGGGTTCGGGTCTACTTGGATCGGATATATTCAGGTCGGGCTTATTCGGGTTCGGGTCAACCCGAATATTGGTAAAATATTAAAAACAACTTTTTTTAATTTTTTAAAATAGATATTAAATAAAATTTATTTATAAAAAATAAAAAAATTCTTATTCAGGTCAATCGGGTTGACCTGAACCCGAATTAAATATAATATTTTTATCCGATGTCCGACCCGATTTTGAATTTTAGTTAATCGGGTTAACCCGATTAACTTAAATTCAATATTGAACCCAACTAACCCGATCCATATATACTCGGGACAGATCGGATTTATTGACACCCTAGTTGCTACTAAAAAAATTGGGAACAATGACAATGACTAAAACAAATTTTAGTTTTTAGGTAGCTAGAGTTTTTTTTTCATTATTTCCACATGACTATTTTATTACTACTTAGAATTAGAAAATGCATACCACGTTTATCATGTTTAAAAATCATTACAAGAATATCATTGCATGATTTGCGTCTAATTATTTATAATATGTGATGTTTATATAAAAACTATTTAATATGTTCTTTTTGCATTTTGACATATATACATAACCTCTGAAAAGATCTTGTGTTTGATCTTAAGTTTTTTTTTATTTGAAAAAAGATGTTGAATTGGCTTGACTGCTTGAGGCAGGTTGTAATCGAGTTAAATCAAGCTTAATTTTAATATGATTGAACTTGATTAAAAAGTTATAAAGTGAATTTAAGTTTGACTTGTTAACTCGACGAGTTTTAATTATACAGATTTGAAGTTGGTTCGAATAAGGCTCTAGGACAACTCGAAAAGCTCGAGTCCATATGTACAGTAACATTCTATTCGACAGTTAAACCAAAAAACACGCATAAATAAAATAACAAATAACTTATACAAAATGTTCGAAAATTTTTGGGTTTATATAGACCTATAACAAAGATAAAATACTTGAAAGAATTGAGATTTGTATAGATCTTCTATAACAAATATATACAAATAATTAACTCGGTTATTACCCTAATACTAACTTAACATTTAGAATGTTTATATGAAAATATATACTAGAAAAAAATATGTAGTCATGAAGGCTCGAGAAACTCGATTAAAACTCGAGTTTGAACTATTGAAAGTTGAACTCGGTTCGTTATATGTTTTAAGCCAGTTTATTGGACTTGGACTTAAATTCGATAAAAACTCGTATTAATCGAGTCTAGTTCGAACTTAAGCTCGAAATACTAGTATAAAAGTTTGACTTGTTTATAGTTGTACCTTAAAGAGGTGATATGAAAAATTCTTTAAAATATATCGTTAATGATTTGTACACTTCTAAACAAATTCTTTTTATTATTCTACCAACAACCAATTCAATAATATTATTCATTTTATAAAACTATTTTTAAACAACCAAACTCATTCATAATGCAGAACTAAGATTTTTAGTTAAAGAAATTTGATCATACTTAAAGACAAAAAATTATATTGATGAGAATAGCTCCTGCAACTCTCTTAGCGTAGATGAGTAACATCTGGAGTGAGACAAGCCGAAACTCGACCCTCGATCTTTTATTCCACAAAGTCTCTTCAGTGTGTCCATAGGTTTTACGGAAGCGAGTACCTATCTGAAACAAATACCAAAGATGAGCATTGAACTTGAGTCATTCGACTCAAGCATAAAAGCTTCATCCATTGAACTAATCCTCCAATACTAACTCCGCCCCTGATAGTCTAAAATTAACTTTATATAATGTTCCCCTAAAACATATCGCACTTAAACTTATGCTGGTTTGGTTTTCGGATTGTTCGATTTATTCAGTTTAGGTTATTTGATTAATCTTTTTCTCCGAGTCAACCCGAAATTGAATCGACTTAGATTTTAACCGAACCGAATCGAAAATTGAATTTAAATACGGTTTGGTTTTCGGGTTGACCCGAATAACTCGAAATTATCCGAAATTTTCTAAATAATTACATAATTATTTAAATATTTAGCAATAAAAAATATTTCAAATATAAAAATTGTAGTTTTATATTAAAATTAAGAAAAAATTCATGTTTTGGGTCATGTCTCTCATGCTGTAAACCTATTTTGGCCAGACAACAAAAAGTTTCCTGTTATGGTCATGCTTTACCCAAACGTGCTCTACTTTACCCAAAAGTGCTCTACTAATGCCACGTGTCAGTCGCTGAAATAGGTAGAGCCTGAAAAAGTTGGGTAGAGCATGCCACGTGTCAGTCGCTGTGATAGGTAGAGCATTTTTCTGGTAGAGCATGACTAAAACCGGAAAAACATAAATGTTTGGCCATAAAAGGTGTACAACCATATGGACAGGCCCAAATAATAAACGTCTTTACTGTTAAACCCAAATATAACATATAAAAGTCATTTAAAAACACATATGATTCGATTGTGCAGTCGACTGAGTCTTACCTTTTCCCTCTTAGAGACACATCAAGTATCGTCAACCCAAGATCACGTAATAAATGACGACTCGATCACAAAGAGTATATACGACCGCGGTCGGATCACCTTGTTACAGATAACGTATGTTTTCATGAACTACCGCGTTTATGACCATCTTATTACGGTCGTATGAATGACTCGGACGCAAAACCCATAACGAGAATGACCGTGGTTGTTACTTGTTACCATTTTATTACTAGGACTGTCTCATGATTTTCAAAGGCCCTAGGCAATAACAAAAAAGAGCTCTCGTTTCATTTAAATGTAAACTTATATATGCTTAATATATAAGATATTTAAATATATAAAACTAGAAAAAAAAGTTTTTTTTTATAAGTGAAGGTCCGATTCAATCGCACAATTTGCATATTCCTTGAGCACTTCTGCTTATTACGAATGGTGTATGTTATCATATGAAACGAATCACATGTGTTAAAAGGACAAAAACATGTCATATGTATCTAAAATCATATGATAACATTAACTACGTACTTGTATGTCTGAAAAAACATAACTACTAGCATGGGTTTATTGAAAGCCAGCTTGACTCAACCTAATGATTGTAACATAGTCAAAAGTTGATACGTTCTAAAAAAAAATATAAACCGAACCAAATCAAATTCGATTTAGAATCAAATCGAGTATAGAATTCGGTTTATGGGTAATAACTGAATCGAACTAAACTAAAAATATGGTTTTCGAGTTGGATATAAGGTTCATAATCGAAACCGAAAACCAAACCCAAAATCTAACTTATATATATTTTTATATATTTATATGTATAAAATGATTATTAAAATTTAATTCTAATATAAAAAACAAATTTTATACCTGAAATAAATTTTCTTACTAAATATCTATATAACTATATACATTTAAAAAAAAGTGTAATTCGAGTTATTTGAGTCAATCTTGAAACGGAACCGAGTTGAAATTCACGTTTTTATTCAGTTCGGCTTTTAAATTGATAAAAAACATTATCCGAATAACCTGAACCGAATAAATCGAAAATCGATCTGATAGATACCCCTACCACTAGCATTTTAAATTGCAATATCAAGTGACATACTCACTAAGTCACCTGGTACTATAATAAGTAGGTTTAGTGAGAAACAAGTAAAATTAAGTCTTGATACTCCATTATCATCTAGATGCAAAACCCTACTTATCTTTGATGGAAACTTGATATCTTTATATTTGTCAAATAGTACTTTTTATTTTTCTTTCAAAAAGAATATACCATACTTCATATTATAAAGTCCTTTTGTAATTTAGTAAAGCACCATCACTTATTTCTAATAAAAAATCATATATAATGATTCTAAAAGTCTGATCTAAAAATAGTTTAATTCGGGTTATTCATATCAATCCGAAAAATAAAACTGAATTGAACTTCGGTTTTTTGTTCGTTTCAATTTGATTTTCGAGTTAAAATTCTTGTAACTAAATAATTCAAACCGAGAAAACCAAATAACTCGAGAACCAAACTGATAGACGTACACCCCACAACTAACATTTTTAAATTACAATATCAAGTGACATATTACCAAGTCACCTGGTTACTATAATAAGTAAGTAAGTAGGTTTAGTGAGAAACAAGTAAAATTAGTCTTGATACTCCATTATCATTAGGGGTGAGCATAGTGCAGTGTGGTGCGAATTTTGGCAAAAATGAAACCACATCCGTAATTACGGTTTTTTCAAAAGTGAGAATCCGCACCGCGCGGTTTTTTGTGGTTTCGATTTTGCGGATTTTTGCGGATTTTTGTGTGTTTTGCGGATGTTAACCGCACCGCACCACCACTTATAATTTATATACTTAATGCAGATTTTTCCGGTTTTTGATTCACGATGTAGGTATTTTCGGTTATAACAATGCATATATTTAATGTAAACACACACATTATTTAGAATATTAATGATATTGTGCACTAAAACTCCTATAACACACGTTAAATAATCGATATGCCGTTTTTTGGTTTTATATAATTACTATGCGGTGCAGTGCGGTGCGGATTTGGTGGTGTGGTTTTAAGGGTAAAACCACAACCGCACCGTATTTGCGGTTTTTCTTTTTTCTTAAAACCGATCTATCAGTTTTTGTTGTTGTGCAGTTTCTTGCAGTTTTACGGTTTACAGTGCAGTTTGTGCTCACCCTAATTATCATCTAGATGCAAAACCCTACTTATCTTTGATGGAAACTTGATATCTTTACATTTGTCAAATAGTACTTTTGATTTTTCTTTCAAAAAGAATATACCATACTTCAAATTATATAAAGTCCTTTTGTATTTTAGTAAGCACTATCACTTGTTTTTAATAAAAAAACCATATGTATGACACTAAAAGTCTGACAAGAATATATTTTTAATAAAAAAGTATATAGACATATCGACACAAGAGGGTCCAAAAAAGATGATGAAATTGGTGATTTTTATGATATTGGTGGCCAAAAATTGATGTTTTTAGCATCTTTCAATAATACCAAATAATGTTGTATAAATGTTTCTTCAAGTTCAAACGTTACCTTCAATTTGCTTTCTTTTGATAATGACAAATTTTTTTAATCTTTTAAAACGTATTATATTTAAAATCCAACTTACGAGTTAAACCATTTAAACAGACAAGTTCCGAGACTCAAACCATTAAAAAAACTCGAAAATAACCTTTTAAAACTCATGGTTTCGCACCAGAAAAAATTCAGAATTTTTGTTTCTTGCAAAACTTGAACCTCGGGTAAAAGACTAGGGGTGAAAACGAGCCGAGCTGAACCCGATCTCGACTCGTTAAAGTTTTACAAAACTCGACCTCGGCTCGTTTTGATCCTTATTATTTAGGCTCGAACTCAGCTCGTAATATGCTAGACAGGCTCGGGCCGGCTCAAGCTCGATTCGTTTATACAATTCGGTATTATAAATATAAAGCTTGGCTCAAGTTTGACTCGTGATATATTTAAATTTGGCTTGTTAATAAGCTTGTAAATTAAGTTCATATATAAAACATTAGGTTTGCGAGTCCAAACAAGTTTCGTATGTAAAGCACGGGTTTAAGCTCGTTTAATAAACAAGCTGCAACTTAGGCTCAAACTCGTTTAAGCTCAGCTTATTCGAGTTTTATCGTGATCCGATTTTGAGCTTTTCACGAGCGACTCGACTTGTTTTACCATAAATAAAATCTTCTTTTCAAGCTCCAGAAAAAAGTGGGTTTTTGAAAACGACAATAAGGCAGGCAGCACACACAATGTTGCTTGTTATTATTATATGATGACTTCTAATTTGTGCCGAATGTCACGCTAATGCGAGTTATTTTAACATGTCGTGACTTGTATACGCGTAGAAACAACGACCAGAAAGACGAAAGCGATAGCTGGTTTTGCTAAGTCAATGTGCGAGACGAGGCACGAATTGTGCCTATACGAAGAAAATGTCTTATCTAAGAAGTGACCGCGTCGTCGTTGTCCAAAAGTTACCAACTTACCATCATCCTAAATCTTAAACGTGACTTGAAAAAAATGATCGCGCGAATTGTCCAACATGTGTTGTAGTCTCAGTTTACGCCAAACTAGTTTGGTAGGCTAACGAAATTTGGTATTTGTTTTCGACTGCTCTAGTAGTCTAGTATCATATGCAGTAACACACAGATTCTTGTATGTCTAGGAAAAGGTGAATCGTGGACAATGTTGGCGATTTTACATAGAAGTTCTGCTCATTTTTCATCGTCGCCTCGTGATAACTACTGTACTAAAAGGCTTTAACAATTCAACTAGTCCATCCATGAAGATGAAGTTAGTCGCGGGTTTGAATCCAACCGAAAGAAAAGAATCCATTTCTTGCTATAGAGGTTCACTTGTAACGACATCGATCTATGCAAAATGGTAGTCGCCTTAAGATTAATCGGCTTACATTGACGAGTCGGAAACCAATCAAATCGAAAAATTTGCAAAGAAAGAAAAAATACTACCCTATAAAATTGAAAATTAAATGTTCCAAAGGTGGTATGTGCATAAATGAAGTCATAAAAGCCCAAAGAGGTAGCAACAAAACAGGCCCACTACTTCTTTACTGGTTAATGCTCACA
Organism: Glebionis coronaria; assembly: GCA_025667525.1. Classification (NCBI taxonomy): domain Eukaryota; kingdom Viridiplantae; phylum Streptophyta; class Magnoliopsida; order Asterales; family Asteraceae; genus Glebionis; species Glebionis coronaria. The sequence continues at coordinate 630,745,963 of CM046877.1, read as the reverse complement.
ATCTCACATAAGTTCAATGACGGAGACGGAGCTATGGGTTTCCGCGGGTGCCCGTAATTTTTCTGTCTATTGTTAATTTATGAAGAAGACATCAATTTTTTCTAAATGTATTTTAAATGCATCCAGTCAATCGGAACGTGGTTCTACCATTCGTTTTAATTATTTTTTACATTTTATTATATTATAATTCATAAAATTTGTGCATCCGGTTATATTTCGTCGTGGCTTCGTCCCTGCATAAGTTGTATGTGTTTCAAAAAAGATGACAATCATTTATTGGACAAATATAAGTATAAAAAAAATCAATTTTTTTAGGTAAAACTTAAATATTGGTGCCCTACATTTTGTAGCAACATAAAAAGCACCATATATATTTTGATGTACTTATATTCGGTGTTGCAAAAATCGTTCTAGGTGATTATTCCCGTCTAGCGTTAGGCGCTCATTAACCGTTTTAATTTTCACTAATCGTCTTTATTAATCGTTTTGGTTAAATATAGGTCGACATAAAAATCGGCTAAATCGAGCATAAATTGGTCAAATCGGACAAAAATCAATTGAATCGACCAACTCGGTTACGGATAAAATTTGACCAAATCAAATATAATTCGATCAAATCAGATAACAATCAACTAAATTGGTCAAATTGAGCATTTATAAATTTATATATAAAAATCTAATCCGATTAATCTCCACCAAACAGAGTAATTGCTAAACCCTAGCTGTCCGCCCAGCCAGAGCCTATCGATTTTTGCAAGCTTGCTTATAAGTTATATCCATGTTCCTATGGTGGCATAAATTAATACCGAATTACATCTTGTTAAGTGAATATACAGGGGGGTTTCTATTGGCCATGATCATATGCGGTTGTCTCATCTCATATATGCGGACGATGTTATCTTTATGGGTCACTGGTCGGCTTCCAATGTTAATAACCTCCTTAGCATTCTCCGTTGTTTCTACCTTGTTTCAGGTTTAAAGATTAATGTCCACAAATGCAGTCTCTCGGGAGTTGGTGTTTCTGACACGGAGGTCCTTAACATGGCTCGCACTACAGGTTGCGGTGTTACATCTCTCCCGTTCAAGTATCTTGGTGTCCCGGTCGGTGGTAACATGTCTAGATGTCATAACTGGGAAGCTGTTGTTGATACCTTCTCGGCTAAACTCTCTAGCTGGAAGGCGAGACTTTTATCAGTTGGTGGTCGTTTAACCCTCATTAAGTCAGTTCTTGGGAATCTGCCTACATATTTCATGTCTTTATATTGTATGCCTGCTGCTATTCGTTCGAAGTTAGAGGCTCTTCGTCACAATTTTTTCATTGGCAGTGAGTTGGGAGATAGAAAGATGTCTTGGGTTAGCTGGAACTCGTGTCTTGCTAGCAAAGATTCGGGTGGCCTTGGCATTGGTAGCATTCAAGCCCTCAATGTGGGGCTGCTTTTCAAGTGGATATGGAGGTTTTTGCTAAACCATTCGGATCTATGGGTCTCGGTTATTAAGGGTATTTATGGTTGTTCAGGTGGTATTTTTGATGATAGAGTTCCAAGTCCAGGTCTTAGTCCATGGATTGGTATTCTGAAGATGGTAAAATCGCTTAAGAATAAAGGGTTAGATCTTCTTGCCCTTTGTAAACGGAAGCTTGGTAATGGGTTGCATATTAAGTTTTGGGAAGATAATTGGCTCGGTTCTCAATCTCTCAAACGGTCTTTCCCTAGAATTTATAATCTTGATTCTGCAAAGGATTGTTTGGTCTCTCAACGGATGCCTCCATATGATTGGTCATTGTCTCTTCGTAGAACCCCTCGAGGAGGTATTGAAGAATCCCAATTCAATAATTTATGTCTTCTCATCAGCTCCATTGAATTGAGTTCTTTTCCGGACACTTGGACATGGTCGCATAACCCTATAGGATTTTCTGTTGCGTCGGTTCGTTCTCTAGTCGACGCTACTTTCATTGGATCCGGTCCTTTTGTTACTCGCTGGAATAGGAACATTCCTATTAAAGTGAATGTTTTCTTATGGAAACTTGCGCAAAATAAACTTCCATCCAGGATGAATTTGGACCGTCGTGGAATTGACATGGACTCGCTCATTTGCCCAATTTGCCATGAAGACGTAGAGACGGTTAATCACATTTTTTTCACCTGCGAGATGGCCAAGAATTTGTGGGCTTTGTTGGCCAAATGGTGGGAGCTTGACATCCCATTTACTTCTAATATTTCGGAATGGTTGTCTTGGCTTGACTCCTCTTCCCTTCCAAGTAAAATGAGATGTTTCCTTGATGGTATTGGCGGATCGATCATGTGGTCTATTTGGCATTTTCGAAATCGGTTGATTTTTTCTTCCACCCCTCCTAAGAAGAATGTGCTTTGGGATGATATTGTTTCCACTTCTTACCTATGGATTTCATCTAGAAATCCTAAGCTTAATATTAGTTGGTTAGGTTGGTTGAGAAACCCTCTTCATTTTGTTTCATTATTGTAATTTGTTCTAGCTTTTGCTAGTTTTATAAAATCCGCCGTTAAAAAAAAAACATCTTGTTAAGTGATCGTTAACTTAAATCTAGTTAATCGTGTTATATCTCAAGATCAAATTAGGTACCAATATGGCATATATACACATATTGATATGCATATTCTAAAACCAAAACTTGGTATTCTTCGTTGATGCAAAAAACATTGTGTTAAGAGATTGTAAACCATCCGATTACCGGCACGTTTGATTTTCGTTAAGCATTAACGAGTCATATTTCACGAGAGCACGACATATTGGTTATGTCCTAAGGAAGACAAAGATTCTAGTTACTACAGCCCTCCTCATATATATGTCACATAAAACATGTCTGAATAACACTCCATATAAATTTCAAACATAATAAATACATATTCCATTACAAAATCACACATCTAACTTAACTAGTACTAACAAACTAACAATGATGAAATGATACAACATTAATTAAGGACTGTAAAAAGTAGGTCCACATTTGCATTTCCATCCTTCAGGCTCATAGTTAGTATACTGAATTCCCACATGGCTTATTGTTGGCACCTGTGTGGCTTCACATGGACTACACCCATAGCATTTGTGTTCACAAGTTGGTGGTCTTGATCCTATCCTATTCTCAATCCCTCTTCCATATCTTTCTTCATTTTTCATCACTTCTTCATTCTACATTGAGTCGAATTAGTCCAACATTAGTCGCTAAGAAACGATAGAGTATGCACGTGTATACCCTGTGTTAAAAAAACTTGTTATGAATGTACATACCTTGTTTGAGATTTGGGCCATAATATGTGTTGTGCCTATTGATCAAAAGATTATTGCATTAGTACATAAAACTATAAAACATGAAACATAATAGTATAAAACATGAAACTAACCTTGTTTTGTAGGGACAAAAGATGGAGAGACATCATTTGGGCCCAAAGGCCTAATACTAATTACTCTCATTATATACATCATGATCATAAGAACCCTACAAAATCTTCCTTTCATTGATGGTGATTGTGATTGTGATTGTAATGGTATGTTGTTTTTGAATGACACAAGGAAAAAGAGCTAGATGGTTTCACAATGGTTGTAAAAACATATGGTGGCATAAATATATATATATACAATGAGCCAATGAGGTGGAGTGTAAAAAGGAGCCCTAGAAAAGAACCTAAGCTAAGAAAAATCCAAAAAAATGAAATATTGGGATTGGCACAATGGTTGCTTCACAAACAAGTGATTCTATTTACTTGCAAAAGATCACACAAAATGTTGTACATCTTTTAACCTTTTGACAACTCAGTAAAAAGATGGTGTAAGTGTGTGTTTTAGACTTTTAGTGTGTGTTATATATAGTAGAACTAAGTACTAGCTTATGCATAGAAGCAAACTTGAAGAAGCTAGTTATGTATAGGACTGAAAAGCATTCATTCCACAAATGGAAGTAAAGAAATCAAGTGATCAGAAAGGCTAGAATACTGTTTACCTTTTTATATTCATTTCTTTTTTTTCACTCATTAATGAGTTGGTTAAAAATTTATGAAATGGGTACTAAGAAAATTTATAAAAAATGTACCTAAGAGTCAACTGATGAAGCAAAGTTTTAATCTGGGCCATTGATGGACTCTTGGTTGGCCCACTTATGACAAATATTTATTTAATAGTAGATGATGAGTATTCATTGCTCTCTTTGGGTACCACTATGCATTCATAATTCATTCAGTATAATTGTACTATGTATAATTACCAATGTACTCAGTTTTATCAAGTGTTTTATGAGTTCTCAAATCTACATTTAATAGTAACATGTATCATTTAAATTTTCAAAAGAATTTGAAAAAAATTATAACGCAGCTTGTTGCTCGTTTGTTTTGTACTCCTATTGATACCGCAAGTTTGAGTTTATCGTAAAATATTAACAAACTTTTCTTAAAATCTCGTCTTATTATGTAAATTATAAAAAAGTATTACTACGTATTAGATACAAGGAACTTTCATAAAGTCTTTCAAGAAAGGTCATTATTTTTAACATAACACATTAATATATACATATCGAAAATACTTTATGAAAGTTCGTTACATCTAATAATATTTTTTATGACCTAAACACAGACGATAATTTAAGGTTTATGGATATATTTAACATATACTTCTATTAGTATCGCGAATTTGAGTTTAGATCATAAAATATTAACAAATTTTTCTGTATCATTTTGTTACGTAAATTATAAAAAAGTATCATTAGATAAAACGAACTTTCATAAAATGTTTCAATATCCACATTTTAATGTGTTGACATACAAGGAAAAGTGACACATGTTATTATTTTTAACATGACAACACGTTAAAAGATACATATTGAAACACTTTATAAAAGTTCGTTGCATCCTAATGATATTTTTTATACTTCACGTATCAAAAGAATTTGTAGAAGTCTATAACATAGCTTGTTGCTCGTTTGCTTTTCACTTGTATTGATAATTTGGAATCGCGATTTTGAGACTAGATTATAAAACATCAACGAACTTTTTTTAAAGTCTCCATCGGTACGTGAAGTATAAAAAGTATGTAACGAACTTTCATAAAGTGTTCTAATATCCACATTTTAATGCGTTGACATACAAGGAAAAGTGACACATGTCACTATTTTTAACGTGACAACACATCAACATATACATATCGAAACACTTTATGAAAGTTCGTTACATCTAATTTACTTTTTATAGTTCACGTATCAATACGTAACTTTTTTCAAAGTTTATTACTATTTTATGACTTAAAACAATTTTTTTTAAAATTTATGTATATATTTACCATAGAAAATGATGCAAGTAAATTTGGATGCACTGCTTTAAATACTTAACAAGATTTACACTTGTGTTTTTCATGTGAAACTGTGAAAGAAAACTAGCTAAACCTGAGTAAAAAAAAGGTGTTTTAGACCTTCTTCCATACTGTAATTCACAGTAAATAGTAATAGTAATAGGTAGGTATTCATAGGATGAGCAAAGTGCACTGCTTTAGATGCTGATTTGGAATGTGGAGTGGGTAAGCTTTTGCTTTAAAAAGTCAATTTTTTTATTGGATCTATGTATACATTACTTGTCAATTCCAACCTAGCCAGCTTTTGCAAATATTTTGGTCATAACTAACTTTAAAGCTAAAATGACTGGCTTATCATGAGTTAATGATTTTACCTTATTGGTTTTTAGGCATTTTAGACCTTTGACATATGAGGTAATAAGCTTTGATAAGTTGGGTGATGCCTGATGGATAAAGTGAGATTAGCCATTTGTGTTCATCTAATACAATAAACATTGGTTTGTCATGAGTGGTATAGTACAATAAACATTGATAGGACCGTTTCGTGGATTTCAATGGTCCCGTACCATCATCACAAAGAGACCTTTAAAATAATAAAAAGAGGTTTAATATACGAATGTGTGAATAGTGCATGAACTAATTAAACTCGAGTCTCATATCGTGTATATATATATGATAAAAGTATATCGTGTATATATATATAATAGAAATGTATGAAATTTGGTGACACTCGTTAAACGATTAATTTATGCAATCCCACCTTTTGCACTCCCATTTATAAAGTAGTTCCAATGTAACATTGGATTACTTTGCAACTGTTTAAAAAATTCCCATTCTCATTTCTACGTATTTAGTCTTTTGTGATGGCTAAATCGCGCGATTTCATAAAATTCGACACCTGTCCAAAAGTCGGAGGCATGTACTTTGCTAGACCGAAGTGACCTTTTGTGTACACATGAACTTTTGTTTTGCTTAACCGACAAAGCTTTTTATCTTACTAGTAAGAAAAAAAAGTCATGTCGGTTTACCAAAAACTCAGTCGTACAAAATGACACTTCGGTCTAGCAAAAAACATTCCACCAACTTTTAGACACGTGCCGAGAACCTATTAAGTCGCACGATCTAGCGGTCGCATTCGACTAAATTTGATTTTTTTTTATTTTTTTACAACTAGTACTCAAAATACTCTACCTTTGAAAATTGCTCTAAAAGACAATGTGTTGAATTATTGTGTGAGTTGTGTAGAGTAATAAATGGTATGATATGGAGATGGGTCAGTGAAAGATATATAGATGTCCCTTTTGATGGCAGCTTGAGCTTGAGCTTGAGCTTTTGGGATATGCTCTCTCATTAATGCTTTCCTTATGATTTTAGGTTTTATCCCAACTATACAAGACTAGCTGGCATTGCTCAGTACTCAGCTGGTTTTAACCACAAGTCAGTTGGTTACAAATTTGAACTTAAACTATTGTACCTGGCCTAACCGGGGTCACGTATATCTCCGTGACCGTTTCAGACCCTTTCCCCGACCACCCGGAAGATGTTTAACTAGTGAGGTTTGAAACCGATTTGAACATTTCAAAACAACAGCTAATGAAACCACAGGATAATATAATATGTCCATCTTATATCTTATCTTAGATAAAGGCTTATTTGTTCAAATGTTCAAATGGGTCGAACGAGGCTAAAAAAATAAAAAAATGTTTACGGCCCAACCCGGCATGATAGCCTAGATAAAGGCTTATTTGTTCTGATTATGGGCTTATGAGCTTATCGTCTTATGCTTATGAACTTAATTGAGCCATAACTCTTATGCCAAAAAAAAAGAGCTTATTTCCTTTTCAAAGTTCAATAAGCCGCACATATATTCTTTAAAAAATGAGCTTATTTAGGAACCAAATCAGTTAATTATTTGTGTCCCGGCATTCCACACCCTACTGTACATGTATAGATACTTTCGGTATGGAAGTATATACTTTCAAGCAAGTTATGATGAAAGGAGATATCGCCACATGATAGTACTTGTAGAGGATCGTCCGGTTTCCAAATACAACAAAATAAGTTTAATGGCACGATATATTTTCAGATACAGAATCAATGTGACCCCTTATAAAGAATAGCAGATAAGAAGTTTAAAATCGCATTTATGCAAGAAACCATTATTATTTACAGAACTGAGTATGATCTCTGTCGTCGATAGAAGACGTACAAACTAGTACTGTACAAAATTTTACAGACGATAAACTAACAGAAAACATAAATAACTGAGCTTGAATCGGGTGAGTCGAGGAACCAAAAGAAACTGAACTTTCAGGATGAACTTGTTTAACACAATGAAAGTGACATTTGCTATTTAGGGTGTAATTTGGATTAGCTTGTTTAGAAGAGCTTAGGGGCTTAGGAGCTTATGTAGATTTGGAAAAGCTCATACGGTCAATTCTTTAAGTCCATGAGCATATGTATATTTGGAAAAGCTCATAAGCCTATTTTTCGGCTTATGAGCTTATCAAGCAGATTTTATGACTACAGATAAGCATAAGCTGAACTTGATAAGCTCATAAGCCGAAAATAGTTGGCTTATCCGCTTATGAGCATGTAAATAAGCTCATAATCCTAGTAAATAAGCTAAACACACCCTTAATAAATTGTTTCTAAAAGCTCATAAAAAAATATTCCACACAAATAAGTCAATACACACTGGAATAAGCTCCTTAAATGGGCTTATCCTGTTTTGAAACTGCAATAAGCCATTTAAGCTCCGTAAATCAGCTAATCCAGACACCCCCCTTACGGGTTTTCAGCATTATGTCTTAAAACTAACCATCTAATAATTATAACATTTTCAAATCACAAATAATTAGTTTCTAGGGATATATAACACAAACTGTTCTAGTATTGTGCAGTTAACTTTCTTTTTTCGGCTATTGTATACCTACACTTTTGAATTTTGACCTTTGTATGTATATTGTTCATGTGCAATGATCATTTACGCTTTGATATTAGTAGGTTTGTTAGAAAACGTAAGAGTAAAATGATAACAAATTACACACAAAAGCCGAGATTTAAAAGCTAAGGTATACAACAGTAAAAAGAAGGGCCGACTACAAAACACTACGAAAAATGTGAAGTTAAATACATGTTCAGATAACAGTTTATGTTCCGATTACAGTAATTTTGGCCATAAGGACGTGACGCGTGTGGTGCAGCTCAACAATCTCATGGAGCAATAATCTCTATAGCTTAGTATGCGGAACAACTTCATTTATCGGATTGTGAGGAAACACATTACCAAAGCCTGATGGCAGCTTATGAAAATTAATCTCATACATTTTTGCTGAGTGCTTGGATTAACTTACGACTCTAATAGCCCAAAAAGAAAAATAAGCTTAAATTCTCCATAATTAGCAACATAAAAAGAGCTTATGCAAACCCGCTATTAAGTCCATAAGCCAGACCACATCCCCCTTAATAAGCTCCTTTTGGGCTTACTATCTTCTTACCCCTAAATGTAACGTTTTTAAAACCGGGTCTCTGATCGACCCGGTTTCAAAACATAAAGTTTCATTTTATGTAACTAGAAAAACCTTAAAGGGCCCCTGTCACTAAGTACAAATAAATTTTCTTTTTAGTTTATTAGTTTATTAGGCTAGTATAGCAACGAATATTTAGGGCCAAAAAATTAAACTTGGGTTGCTCTGTTCATGCATCTTTTTGGGCCGATCACTAAGTCCAAATAATTATTTTTATTTGGGTAATTTAATTACTGCAATATTTAGGCCCAAAAATCCAACTTCCATTTTTTTTTGCTTATTTCAAACAAGCAGTAAAGCAACTTTTTAGGTGCTTATCAAATAAGCAAAAACTTTTATTAACAAAATTTACCTATATCTTAGTGGCATAGTACATCATTGACTAGTTCATCCACGTTTTATATGTTTCTTCTTTGAACTTGACTAAGTCCATCGGTTTTTATTACAGTATGTGTCAAAGAATTATAAAGTAGCACTTAACTTTTTTCATGTAACATCTAGTTTTTTTTTTTAATTTTATTCACCCTTGTAACTAATTAACATACATATTGTTGTCACGATTACGTAACCGTGGATTAGTTAATAAAAAGCATATTGTTATACAATACGTAGTTAAAAGTACTTAGAACTTAGGCCCGCGCTTCGCCGCGGGGTCATTTACCTACAAAAATAATATGTATTATCTACAGAAGAAGTATGGTATACAATTCAACCGTCGGAATAATGGGAAACTTCTATCGAATAGAATCTGACACTAATAATAGTTCCAAATCTTGATGCCGATGTGAACATCATCTAACTAAAGTATTTCGTGTATGAAAGTGTAGTCGACATATTAGCTGTTCTAGTAATCAACCCAAACAACCTTGATCCAACGCAATTTCTTTCTCAGTCCGTCTCATCGCGGTTCGAGTATCATTTGTATCACCTTTAAAGCTGCTTTTCCTGCAAAACAAATAAACTCTGTCTAGACTTCGTTCAATTTATTTAATAAATATTAATCATGCAAAAACTAATAAGCATCCCGTTAAACCATTAATGGACAAAACCTTATTACCTCATAATTTCAGCATGGCTAACTCAGGAAAGAAGTACAACATCTGCTACAGAAATAATTCAACAGGTGGAGCATTAAAATTCAAAAACAATTAACTAAAACGAAATGAATATCAACAAAATATAAAAAACGCACCGCTGATTACCGATTCATTGGATCGCATATCAAATAGGCTTGATCTGCGTTTTCCTTTCTCTTTTACTTACATTCCACTGAAATAAGCTAAAGCATACACAATCCTACTTCTTGTGTGCTTGGTAGATTAACGATAAAACCTGAATAGTTCATATCAGTCTCCACAACTCAACAATATGATCAACCCGAATATAATATGATTTATGAGTATTCTAGTGTGTCTGTTTCAATAGCTAGTCTAATTATAATATGGGGCATTTGGGGCCACATAAACACGCTCTTTTCAGCCCCCATTTCAAGCGTGGTAAACGCAAACAAAAAAATCATAGCGACTGTATAAACATGATACTATAAATAATTGAAGCAAAAGCAGGCCTAGAAATACACTCCTTTTATGTCTGGTTTCGGGTTTATGTTTCAAAACCTTGTTTTTCTATGGCTTATGCAATGTGGTATCATAACTTCATAAGCTTATATAATCTGAAAAGTAACAAAAGCCCGAAGTCAAATCAACCATAAGCCAATACAAAAGGTAAGAATATCGTAACTCTACTAGTCTTCCCAATCCATATGTGCATCATGCCCAACTGAGCTTAATTGACGTTGCATTAGGATCAAACCTGATATACTCAGATCCGGAGAAACTCCAATATTTCGTAGCCTCTAAACCTCAGTTGTTTCGCCTTCGTTGCTGCATACCTTTTTATGCATGTTGGATCTACAGTTTGCGACTTATGAACCTCTTGGCACCTGCATATGATGCAATGTTTTTAACTATGCAGCCAATGATATAGAATTACGATAAGCTTCGCATTTAAGTGTAAAATATGTGTTCCAATGTGAAAAGCATGATCCATTTACCTTCACATTTTCTTGTTTGTATAGAAAGTTTTAGCAAAAAAATTCAAAAACTCATAACACCATATGTGTCACTAATCCTAATTTCCAAAAACACACAAATTCGAATTTTCCACAAATGTTTGAATGACCACGACCAGTTAATTATGTAAACAAACTGTATATGAGGCTCAGATAAATGGACAATCGAACAAAGAGGATACATCCACTATGGCTGCAACCGTAAGGTCGCCATGCCAAATTTTGGACAATCTCATCTCTATCGATCCCGTTTAGAGTCACCATCTCCTCTTAAAACGGATACCATAGAGCGATTATTTGCTTACTTTTTCAAACACAAATCACATATGCTGCCGGACATATATAGCGACAACGAACGGTTATAACGAACAGTTCGCTACCCGGCATATATAACGGCAACGAATGGACTGGTTGCCTAGATGAAACCAGTCATTCAAAAGCATCACGACCTTTTACAAAGTATACCACCAGAAATAAGTATCACAAAGCTAAGCGGCAGTCAATCATGAAAAAGTCGTGCTATAATAATTAAAAATTGACGTCGTAAACATACTAAACCACAATTCAGCATTATAAGATTTATCTTATGTAACTTAAGCCCAAAACCAAAGTATAAGCAATGCCAAACCATAATCCATGATTTTAGGCAGAAACAATAACAAAGCAAGGAACCCACATCAGAAGAGAAGGGCCAACCCGCCATGGCTGCAAACGAACAATTTGCGCTGCCAAGATACAGATAACCTCAACTCTTGATGCCAGTTCACGGATTTGTAGCTACAATAACAACCACCTTACTAATAAAACTTCAATAAAGGACACATGTTATGCCATCGAAATCGATACAGATGATAAACAATGGGTTTCTAGCAAACCAAAATAAAAGGGGCTTTCAACCAACCGTGTCGAGAACTACCAACTCATATGGCCACAATAAGAAACCAACCGTTTTATAATTCAACATCAACTTTATTTGTATCCCCAACAAATCAAGACAACCCATAGAAGAAACCACGCAACCCACGTCACCAGCCGACCTCTGACGCCACACATCATGGATGGCGACAACACATAGAATGGCGTCATCGAAATGTATCATCTAAGAGAGAGAGATATTATTATGGAGATGAAAATAGAGAAAGATAAAAGAGATGAGATGGTGAGTATATATCACTCACACACATGGATATCACTCGATCTATGGCTAGGATCAAACTAAACAATGTGATTCTTCCTCACACACAAATAGGAAGTAAAAGCTTACTAATCCCAGAAGCAACCAACATCTTTAGAAAACCAAATTCGTCATCATCACACGATCTAAACACCATAGGAAGCTGAAAATAACAAAACCACCCTTTTTGATCAATTTTAGAGAAAAATAGCCTCCGATCAAAAGTAGATCTGAGAGAGAGAGATTTGTTGATAATATAGAGAGAGTGAGTGGTATTATTTGAGAGACAGAGAGAGGAAACATACTAGTTTTTTAAACCAAGGACGAAGCCATAACTCAGGCAACTTTTTCAAACTAATAAACGGTGAGATCCGTGTTTTGGTGAAAGGAAAGGTATGGGCGATATGAATTTGAACGACTAGCATTTAAGTTGTCTCAGAAAGTTATATATTTCTTTAGAAAAAATTTCATGTTTGGTCCCTATCGTTTACACAGAACATCAAGTATGATCCCTATCTCAAACAAAGTCCACAGATCGTCCCTATCGTTTACATTTTCGATCAAGAATATTCCCTATCTTGGATGGGTGTTAGTTTTGGTCGTTAAGTCTTGAGAGAGGAGGGGCATTTCGGTCTTTTACTTATTTTGACTTCATTTAATACAAACACCCACCATTTTCATCCCACAGGATCAAACATACACCCTTTTCATCCCACAAATAAACTCTTCATTAAAAAAAACCCAGAAATTAAAGATCCAAAAATTAAAATAAACCCAGAAATTAACAAAGATGGCAATTCTTGCTCCAAGAATATATGCATCAAAACCATTTGAACAAGTTAACATGCTGGACTTAATTCACTACTACCAGCACTTGTTCTTCTTGATATGTTCTAGTTTTGATGGTTCTTTCATTGGAGACACTTTGATCCTTATTCTATTCTTGTCTTCTATTCTTTATCTGAATTGGACTACTTTTCTTTGCATCATTCGAACCATTTATTAAGTCCTTATTCAATTCAGATCTAATCTTTACATCTGGATTAGTATCAGCCTTCCATGTTTTCCTCTTTCCAACACCACTTATCACTTCAGTTGTCTGCTTGGATCTCAAAACACCTTTTTCTTTATCATTTTGACCCATTTTACCACTTGGGCTGTTTTGATCAGTTGGTTTTTCATTTGTTTGATTGTTATTATCATTGAAAACTTTGAAGCTACCTCTCATTCTGCTTTCCCAAACAGACCCAACAGCAACTCCATTTTTTGATGTATTAGCAGCCATTATCTCCTGTAGTTACAGTTTGACAAAACCCTTCACTAGATTTGTCTCAACCTACATCTCAACATCCACAATCAACTAATCCAACAAATGCTAACCTAAATCCCTTCGTCTCTTATCACTCGACATCAAACCCGACTCATGTTAACTGATTAACATATCACTTCTATCACAAACATGGACTCATTCTTAATTAAATACTGATCTCAACTTAAGTTTCGGATCTTTTAAGATCTAAACATCCAAAAATCAGTCATCACAAATCTGTGAGTATGAACTCATTTGATTTACGAAATAAAGATAAACTAATAACAAATATGTTATAGTTTTCTTGTCTTCATTTCGATTTATAATATCTAAAGACATGTATCACGAATCGAACCTACCCGAGACCCTAATGGATCTTGAAGCTGATACCATCTCACGTTCTTCATTTATATGTGGTGTCTTGATAACAGTTCCAAATGAACCGAATTTGATTCAATTGAAATTGATTACACAAATATCATTTTGATGTGTGTGATTCGTTTGGGATTTCATACGGTGGGTTTAGATGAGATCGGGAGTAATAAAGAAAGAAAGTGAGAGAGAGATATTATGTGAGAGAAAAATATTAAAAGAAAAAAAAAAGTAAAGGACCCAATTACCCCTCCCCTTATACCATTTAACGGCCAAAACTAACGCTCATCCAAGATAGGGACTATTCTTGATCGAAAATGTAAACGATAGGGATGATCTGTGGACTTAGTTTGAGATAGAGACCATACTTGATGTTCTGTGTAAACGATAGGGACCAAACATGAAATTTTTTCATTTCTTTATTCTCATTTTTCAATTCCGCTCAATGAATAAAGGGGTTAATATGTGTCAGTAAGGTCGAATGTCAGCTTGTTTGACTCGAATCTGATAATCCGATAATATTATTGGGTCAAATTTGGGTTGGATTATATGTGTTATGGGTCAACCCAATAAAACCCCAAAGAAAAGTACTACCTTTCATGATTTTCACCCAAAACAATACTTAAGCTATATTTGTTTCAGCGGTAATAACACAAACCGTATATGCATGGTTCACGAAAAAAGTAACACTACCACTTCATGCAAAATAACAAAACTAGAGAGAAAATCATGAAATAATATAGTAACTATAGCATATAGCATCGTGTTCGCGCAATATAACGGCAAGTATTTAGTGATAATCTTTTAAAACAAACAATATTATTTACATTGATGTTAAAAAGGTAAAAAGATAAAATTAAAATAAACTCACTAAAAAAACTAAGTTAATAAAATTTATCGAAATTGCTATTGAATTAAAAAACACAAAATTTCAGAAACTATGGTGATTATGAAATAAGAAATAGATAGAAAGATATTTCAATCTAACAAAAATGTTATTTTGATAGGTTGTTACAAAAGTTTGTTAGAAAAGATTGTTGCAAAAGTTTGTTAGGAAATGTTGTTACAAAAGTCATATGGTATAAAATGTGAGAAAAACCCCAACAACTTGCTTTATTTAGTTAGTAAAATTGGCTGAAAATTCAGTTTTTCTATTTTTAGAAAGTCCCAAATACTTTATAATATAGTTATAAATTATAGATTATAGATTATAGATAACCAAATTTAAAAATTATTTCATTGTAGTCATTCAAAGTTTCTGTAGTGTTTTATTAATGTGTAACTTTTATTTTTAAGTGAATAAAACGAACACTTTTCAAACTTCGTTATTATTTTATGGCATGTATCTTATTTATCTGTGCATAACTTTGTTGTACATTAGGTTGCCTGGGCTAATTAAATTCAAAGTAGTTATTTATTGTTATGGTACAACCAAATAATGCACATTAAGTATAGTTTTATGAATAATTACAAATAATAGAACAATATTGAAAGCTAAATAATTTTTGTGGTTAGTTTAAAGTTTGAATGACTTAATTCGAACAATTATCAAACTTCGTTACTATTAGGCAACATTTCTCTCTTGTTGGAACATTTCTCTATCGTTTTTGCCATTAACAAAGATTGTTTTTTGTTAATTTATATATAGTTAAGCTTAACGTACAAGCCGACAACATGATTCACCCGATTCAACATTACATTCACCCGAAGCCGCTAATCTGATTTCTTGTTGGGTTGAGTTGTGGATTAGTTTTCTAACCAAAATCCGACTCAACCCAATCTGATAACACCTGACAACCCGACCATATAACACTCCTAATTAAAACATGAAAAGACAGTTACATTTGTTGGACTTTCTTTTCGCCAAACCATATTTGGCTAATGAAACACCTAACCACAAAAGCTTAGCGTTAAACAAAGATTAAATGCACTAATTTAACGATCGTTATGTTAAATTAGCAACGGTTACTTATCGATTGTTAACTTACGACCGTTTACTTAATTTTTAGTCCTTAATGACTAATTTTGCGGCGAAATTATAACCTAAAGATTATATTCATAAAAAATATTATTTTTTTTACGTAAATACCTCTATGGTTATCGCCCCGACTACATAATTAGTACATCGAGCTCAATGATGAAAGACGGGTTTGAATCCTCGAAAAGATACAAAGATACTCAAACATGCTTTATTGATGTTGGAAGTTAAAGTTCAAAAGAAAAAAAAACTTTTACGCCTCCAATTTATTTTGTACAACCTATTAAATATAAGAAAAGTTCAATAAAAATTCAATATTTAGTATAAATTTAATGTATCAATTTTAATTATTTAATTTTTTATTCGATCAATAAAAACCTTTCTTTTATTTTTTTTAAAATTAAATATTTTACAAACTTTTAATCGTTACGTAATATTAAACATATACTATCGCGTAAAGAATTAAATTGTTTTTCTATAGAAGGGTACGTGTAAAAAGAAAACAATTTCATTCAATATTAGATAAGAGTACGTCTTTGATCATCCATTCAACTTGAAATTTAATGTAATATCATAAGAACAACTTAACGTCAAAGAAGAAATGCTATAACTTACATATCTCTCTCCCATTTAGCGAAAGATCAACTATAAACATAAAAAATCAATGAGTAAGATAGTATATCTGAAAAATGACTCACAATCTATAACAAGAGATGACTTTATTATAAAACATCATTATCAGACACAATGAGTCGGTCTTGAAAATAACGCGAAAGATGCATGATTCATTTTTTGTAGTCTTGATAGAATTTGATGTATTTTATCTTGCTCGGTAGGTAGCAGAAGGGCAACCATAATGTTTCCTAGATAAGAAAGGGAACACATGTTGTTTCGAGGACCTATAAAATGTTGGCCCGATACTGATGAGATTGCCACAAATATTCAATGTTTTAAAACCCGATTTTTTAGTTGACTCGGTTTAGTGACCGGTTCACGGGTCAACCCGATTTCTTATATATGTATATTTTTTTTACTTTTTTAATGTGTAGTATTTATTTTTTACTAACTAGCCTTAGTTTTTAGTTGTATATTTATAATATTATCGTAAACATGTGCAATAATAGTTAATTTATACTTACAATTTGTAATAGATTATAACAAAACAATATTAGTGAACATTTTAAGTTAGTTTGACTTTATTTTAACTAACACTATTAAGTATTAACCATTACTTCAATATATATCTTTAAAACTTAAAAATATTTATAAAAAAAGTTCTTGAAATATTTTTTTTATCAAAAATCGTGACCCGGCCGGGTTAATCAAACCGGGTCAACGAAAACCGGCGGTTCAATCCGGTTCTCAGACAAACAAAAACCTGGTCACATCCGGCCCGGTCTCCGAGTTGGTTACATCTGGCCCTGTCTCCGACTTGAAATTTAATGTAATTATTTGTAAAGTACCAAGTACTGTTAGTGTAAGTATAAGTACTGTTAGTGTTGGCAAGTACCGTTAGTGTTAACGCGGTACATAGCAAGTATTGTTTGTGTTAAGTACAAGTACTGCTATATTGATTAGGACGAATATATCTTTGTAAAAGATATGTCATAGTTATAGTTAGAGTATATCTTATGTGATATACTTAATAGTTAGAATATTGATAATATATCGTGTGTGATATACTTATCTTTATAAAATATTCTAAGGTTTCCAGGGTTCCTTACTCTATAAAAGGAACATAGGTACGATGACATTCATGTACCTCATTCAAGTCGATTAATAAGAGAATCGAATAGTTAAAAGTAATTCTGTTCTTCCGTGTTTTATAAGTTAGATTCCGCATAACTTATTTAGTTGAGTAAGAGTTCTCAAAGTGTTTTAGTTTGATTACAAATTACTATACTAATTCTTAACAGAATATAGATCCAATCAAAGGGATCAACAAGTGGTATCAGAGCTTGTTGAGAAACTCTGAATAAGAAGAACACAACCCTAAACTCTCCACTCACACCAAAATTCAATGTCTCAACCTGGTGATGACCCTCACTTGGATGACATTCCAGATCCTGATCCAATACAACAGGGACAACCTCAAGTTGTGCATCCTGCACCACGACAAGGTGTTCAAGCCATAGATGCTGTAGTTACTTCTACAACTACAACACCTTCCCATACTCTCTCTGCTGTCAAACTCCTAGTTCTCAAAGGTGATAACTATGAAACGTGGGCTATGCAGATGGAACATTACTTGAATCACACTATCATTCTCTTTGGCAGGTTATCAAGAACGGGAACACACCTAAGAAGTTGCATTGGTTACCTGATGGTTCATGCTATGCTTTCTACTGAAGAGGTACAAGCAGAGATCAAAGAAAGAAAGGCCAGAACTGCTTTGGCTATGGCACTTTTAGAAGACATCTTACCTAGCTTTCATCACTACAAGGATGCAAAGGCTATGTGGGATGTCATCAAACTTAGATTTGGAGGCAATGACAAATCTAAGAAGATGAAGAAGATTGTTTTGAAACAAGAATTTGATAACTTCTCAATTTCTAGTATTGAAGGAATCCATGGTGGCTATGGAAGGTTCAACAAGCTGCTCATTCAATTGGCAGTTTATGGACTAATAATTTCTAATGAAGAAGCTAATCTAAAATTCTTAAGAAGTGTTCCACAAGAATGGAAAGCAATGGCCACAAGGGAAGATCTGGATGCAAATCCTTTTGATCATCTCTACAACAATCTTAGAGCTTATGAGGTGGATGTTAAAGGCGTTGAAGTGACCAAAGCATGAGCAACAACAAAGTCTAACTTGGCTTTTGTGTCAGAAGGCAACAGTGGTACTTACTTTCAAAATACCGATAGTGGATCAAGTAACGGTACTTACTTCCAAAATACCGTTAGAGGACTAACAAGCGGTACTTACTCTCAAGGTACTGAGGGTAGTCAAATTGTATCTCAGAATCCACAAGGAAGATCTTCACCATTGTTTAATGACAATGATGCCTTCTCATTCTTTGTTGGACAAGATAACAGACCAAGCTTGACTCTCAATGACTTGTTCCAAATGGATGATGCTGATGTTGAGGAGATGGACCTCAAATGGCAAGCTGCTATGATCTCTGTGAGATCTAATAGGTTCTTTAAAAAGACTGGAAGGAAGATGACTGTTGATCCTAATGAACCATTAGGATATGACAAGTATAAAGTTGAATGCTATAACTGTGGAAGGAATGAACATTTTGTAAGGGAGTGCACTAGAGATAAGGCTGATAGAAGCAGTCAAAAGTCAAAGAAAAACTATAGAACTAGTCCAAGAATCTTTGAAAGCTTTCCAAAAGGAGACAGTAGGAGTCCCAAAGGAACCAAAGCATTGGTAACTGTAGATGGAGTGGTGAACTAGGCTGAAGATGAGGAAGAAGAAGAGCTTGGTTTGATGGCTCTCTCTCATGAAGATACCGAGGTACATCCTTATTCTAAAGATTGTGTTCTTAAATTTAATAGTCTAAAAGTAGAACTAGATGAACAATATAAAAAGGTCAACACATGTGCTATAGAAACAAATGCTTTTAAACAGGGTGTTGCCAAGCTAGAGGAAAATATAGTTTTGTATAAAAAGGGTCAACAAAATTATGAAGAGAAAATTAGAATTTTGACTCTTCAAATGAGAGAAAAAGATGTGGAAATTAAAGCTTTTGAAAAACAACTTGTAAAAGTAACAACAGAAAATAAAGTTTTAAAAGCCAGTCTTTATAATGAAAGGAAAGTGATTAATCATTGGCAAAGATCCTCTAAAGGATTGGGTAAGCTGATTAATTCACAAATGGGGTATTATGATAAATCAGGCCTAGGATATATTGAGGACCAACCTGGGATAACTTTAACTGACAAGGACTTATCAAAAGGGATTTTTGATAGTTCTAGTGAGTCAGATGATACTCGTGAAAATGATAGATATGCTGAAGGAATGAAGGCAGTTCCTCTACCATTATCAGGAATTTTTATGCCCCCTAATAATGATACAAGTATGGAGCTAGATGAGTCAAAAGCTTATATTGACTTTAAGTAAAATGATTCAAACTCTAGTACCTTGAACCAAGATAAATCTGTTGTGACCAATAACATTATTTATCCACTTTTAATGAGCAATTTTGTGTCTGAAGGACAAGTGTCTAAAACTAGTTCTGCTCCCAAGCAGGTAAAAACTCCTAGCAAGACATTGTATAATAATGCAAAACGTAATAATACCATGAGGGGTGGGATAGGTTTTGAGAAAACTAAGTCAAAACAACCTTTTGGGTCTTCTTTGAGAAGAAAAGGATGTTATGCTTGTGGTAGTCTAAATCGTTTTATCAAAGATTGCACTCTACATGAAGATATAATTGTAAAACAGAAGGCTGCACAAAAGGTCACAAAGAAAAGTAATGGAAAAAACGCATAGGTTAATAGGAAAATGGGATCTAGAGATGACAAACCTAAGTTTGATCATGCAAAAAGGGTAGATAAATCTCATAAGGTTAATAATATCTCTACCAAGGACTTTGTTCCAAGAGCAGTACTTATGAAACAAGGTCTAGTATCTTTGAATTCTGGTAAACCAAGTACCGGCAAGTCTAGAACTGCAAGTACTGCTAGACCAAACTCAAGTACCGCTGGTCAAAGGTCTGGTAAACCAATGTCCCACAAAACTTCTAAGAATGTAGTTGAGAAAGCTAGAACATCTAGAAGTAAGTCTAATAACAAACCAGTGTAAATGTGGGTTCCTAAAGGAGAAAAAACCGTGTGTTCAAGCAAGTACTGCTAAAACGGTACTTAAGTAAAAAAGGTTCAAGGACAACAAACCCACTTATGTCTTTGATTATTTGACTAGAACCATGAATTATAAGAGTGTGTGTAGTCTTACTGAAAAAACTACCTATCAAACTCTTAAGTATGTAGGTCCCACAAGATCCGAGCCAAATGTGGCTTGGGTCCCTGTTAAAAACTAATAAGTTTTACGTATGTGCAGGGGCATTTAATTGATGAATTAAAAGATAAAGGTATTGTAGATAGTGGATGCTCAAGACACATGACACGGAACAAAGATTTCCTTGCTGAATTTGAAGAATTCAGAGGTGGACCAGTAGCCTTTGGTGGTAGCAAAGGTAGAATCACTGGAAAAGGAAAAATCAATACAAGGAAGTTGGAGTTTGAAGATGTGTTCTTTGTAAAAGAACCGAATGAATTCAATCTCTTTTCTGTATCACAAATATGTGATAAAAAGAATAAGGTTCTTTTATAGATATAGACTGCTTGGTGCTTTCCAAAGACTTTGAGATGCCAAAAGAATCTCAAGTACTGCTTAAGGTACACAGGCAAGAAAATATGTACACCTTTAATCTTCATACTATTACTCCAACAAGTGGTATTACATGTTTGCTGGCTAAGGCTTCTAATGATGAGTCTAATTTAAGGCATAAGAGGTTAGGTCATTTGAATTTCAAGAGTCTTAATAGATTGGTGAATAAAAATTTGGTTAGAGGGTTACCTAACAAATCTTTCCAAAATGATTTCACATGTACTGCTTGTCAAAAAGGTAAACAACATAGAGCCTCTTGTAAGACCAAGACTGACAATTCTGTGACTAAGCCTTTGCAACTTTTGCATATGGATTTGTTTGGTCCAGTTTCTGTTAGGAGTATTAGTCATAAGACCTTTTTCCTAGTTACAACTGATGATTATAGTAGATTCAGTTGGGTTTTCTTTTTAGCTCTTAAGAGTGAAACCAATGAATTACTTAAGGATTTTTTCAATTTAGTTAAAAAACAGTTCACTAAACAAGTGTTAATCATTAGGACAGATAATGGGAAAGAATTCAAGAATGCTGAATTTGATGAATTCTGTAGGTCTAAAGGCATCAAAAGACAATTTAGTAATTCTAGGACTCCACAACAAAATGGAGTAGCTGAAAGGAAAAATAGGACACTAATTGAGGCTGCTAGAACTATGCTGGCTGATTCCCTTTTGCCAAATATCTTTTGGGCAGAAGCAATCAATACTGCATGTTATGTGTTAAATAGAGTCTTAGTGACCAAGCCTCAAAACAAGACACCTTATAAACTTTTGACTTGTATTAAGCCAACGATAAGTCATTTAAGACCTTTTGGATGTCATGTGTCTATTTTAAATACTCTTGATCATTTGGGGAAGTTTGATGGAAAATCTAATCCAGGATATCTTGTAGGATATTCATTGGAAAGTAAAGCATATAGAGTTTATAACTTGGCATCAAGAAAGATTGAAGAAAATGCCCATGTTAATTTCTTAGAAAATAAGCCCAATGTCCCAGGAATAGGTTATGCTTGGATGTTTGATTTGGATTATCTAACTAACTCCATAGATTACTATTCTGTGCAAAAGGATTGTCAAACTAACGATGCAGGCGAGGAGATTGGTACAACAAAGTTAGGTACTCAAGGAGGACCTTCTTCATCAGATTCTCAGGATAATGATGTTCACATTTATGTACCAAGTATGCCTATTGTTTCTCCTATGGATGGTACTCCCCAAAAGCAAACAATGCCATCAACTGATGATCAAGCCTCCCAAGAGCTTTAGAGGCTTCAAGATCAAGAGATGAATGCTACATATACTAATAAGTAGGGGTGTCATTTTTTCCGACCCGGCCCGAACCCGACCCGACCCGAGCCTATTCGGGTGGGGTTAGTCGGGTTGAAATTTTAATTCGGGTTAGTCGGTTGACCCGACTAACCCGAATTCGAAATCGGGTCGGGCATCGGGTATAATATTTATGTCTAATTCGGGTTCGGGTCAACCCGGCTAACCCGAATTCGATTTTTTTTTATTTTTTTTATTTTTAAAATTTGAATTTAATATAAGTTGTATTAAAAAAAGTAAAAAAATGTTTTTTTTTTAATAATTTACTCGAATTCGGGTTGACCCGAACCCGATTAGACCTGACCCGACTAGACCCGACCCGAATAGACCCGGACCCGACTAACCCAAGTTCAAATCGGGTCGGGTTCGGGTAAATTATTTTTAGCCTTAACCCGACTTCGACCCGACCCGAATAACCCGAACCCGACCAACCCGACCCGATTCCCACCCCTACTAATAAGCATTCAGGAGAAGAATCTTATGAATCACAACACTTAGCAGTACATATTACACCTAGCGGTACCTCATCTGCAAGTACTGCTAAGTCAAATTCTGCAAAGTCTGTTGATTCATTAGAAGATATTCTACAGGCTATAGACAGTGAATATGCTTACTATAGTCTAAATGGAAGAATATTCTCCAAAGCTTCCTATGATGAGCAGGGTGCAGTAACTGATTTCAATAATTTGGAAACTGAAATTCTAGTCAGTTCTATTCCCACTCATAAAGTCAACCACAACCATCCTACTGCTCAAATTATTGGAAATCCTAAGTCTGTTGTGCAAACCAGAAGATAACTTCAGGCCAATACTGAAACTCATGCACTTGTGAGTTATGTCAAACAACAGCAGAGAACAAATCATAAGGATACTCAACATTGTTTGTTTGCCTGTTTCTTATCACAAGTAGAGCCTAAGAACATTTCTCAAGCTCTTGATGAAGAAAGTTGGGTAGATGCCATGCAAGAAGAATTAATGCAATTTGAACTACAAAAGGTTTGGATTCTTGTGGATCTTCCCTCAGGTAAAAGAGTTATTGGTACTAGATGGGTTTTCAAAAATAAGAAGGATGAAAGAGGAGTTGTTGTGAGGAACAAGGCAAGGCTTGTTGCTCAAGGCTATGGATAGTAAGAATGGATAGACTATAATGAGGTTTTTGCACCAGTGGCAAGAATAGAAGCCATTAGGTTCTTTTTGGCCTTTGCATCATATATGGGTTTTATAGTCTATCAGATTGATGTGAAAAGTGCCTTTCTTTACGGTACTATTTCAGAGGAGGTATATGTTTCACAACCTCCAGGTTTTGTAGATCCTAAATTCCCCAACAGAGTCTACAAAGTTATCAAAGCACTTTATGGTTTACATCAAGCTCCAAGAGCTTGGTATGCAACCTTATCCACCTTTCTGTTAGAACATGGATATAGGAGAGGAACCATTAACAAAACTCTATTCATCAAAAAGAATGCTAAGGATATTATCCTAGTACAAGTCTATGTTGATGACATTATTTTTGGTTCAACCAAGAAATCATGGTGTGAAGAGTTTGAAGCTTTGATGAAAGGAAGATTTCAGATGAGTTCTATGGGAGAACTTACCTTATTTTTAGGACTACAAGTCAAACAGAGGAAGGATGGAATATTTATTAGCCAAGATAAATATGTTGTTGAAATCTTAAAGAAATTTTCATGTATGGATACAAGGAGTACAAGCACACCTTTTGAAGCTACGAAATCTTTGTCAAAAGATGAACATGGTAAAAATGTTGATATCCACCTATATAGGTCAATGATTGGTTCATTTATGCATCTTACTGCTTCAAGACCAGATATTATGTTTGCTGTGTGTGCCTGTTCAAGGTCCAAGTCAATCCAAAGGTGTCACATCTACATGCTGTGAAAAGGATTTTTAAGTATCTTAAAAGTCAACCTAATTTAGGATTACGGTATCCTAGAGACTCAACATTTGATTTGGAAGCTTACTCATATAGTGATTATGCTAGAGCTAATCATGATGGGAAATCTACAACAGGAGGTTGTCAATTCCTAGGCAGAAGACTCATATCATGGCAGTGTAAGAAGCAAACTATTATTGCTATTTCTACAACTGAAGCTGAATATGTAGCTGGTGCTCATTGCTGTGGACAAGTACTTTGGATTCAAAATCAGTTGTTAGACTATGGGTTCAACTTCATGAACACCAAGATCTACATTGATAATGAAGACTATTTGCATTGTCAAGAATCGAGTCTTACACTCCAAGACCAAGCATATTGAGATCAAACATCACTTTATAAGGGATGACTATGACAAAACGCTTATTCAAGTCTTGAAAATTCATACCGATAACAATATAGCTGATTTGTTGACCAAGAAATTTGATGCAAAGAGATTTGAATTCTTGGTAACACATATTGGCATGCTCAACCAATAAACTGCTGCATATGTTATTGGGAGGTAATAGCTGTACAATTTCTACTGTATAGTGTTTGTTTTGTGTTTTTGATGTGATTGCAAGTTGATAGAATAAGATAAAAGAGGATATAATGATAGTGGAATGCATGAACTAGTCAAATTTGTGAGGTACCGTGTTGGAACCAAGTACCGCTAGCACAAATTCAAGTACCGAGTATGTTCCATGTACCGCTACATATCCGTTGTATAGTTGAGGGTGTCTTTTGTAAATTTGGCGGTTTCTTCACGCTTGGGTTTGTTATTTACATAAATAATTACTTCAATTATACAATTGATTTACCTAATCTTTTATTCTTATCTCTCAATTCTATAACCTTCTTTCTAATTTTTCGATCATTAAGAATACTAATGGCTGCTTTACAAGTGATCTCTCAGCACAACCTAGTTGCAAACCTTGCACAGAATGATGATTCTCTTGGTTTCCATGAGATACTTGGATTTCTATCTCGAAGTCATATTCATTTTGCGCTTACTGTAAGTCTTATTGTCTCTATTCCTATTGTTACACAATTTTGGAATACTGTTGTCTTAGGTACTCGTCATAATCAACCTTGCATTAGGGCTACGGTGAATAATAGAAATATTTATGTGACTGAGGTACTGCTAAGGTCTAGTTTAAGGCTTAATGATGAAAATGGACTAAGTATGTTAAATAATACAGAGATATATGATGGCCTTGCAGCCATGGGTTATCAGGGTGGTAGGGAATGTCTTACTTTCTTTAAAGCTTTATTTTCACCACAATGGAAATTGATTTTTCATGCCATTATTCACTGTATAAGCTCAAAAGTACTTCTTTTGATCAAATCCCCGCTGCATTGGCATCAGCTGGTATTTGTCTAGCAAATGACAGAGTTTTTAACTTTTCAAAATTAATTTTTGAGGGCATGACTAGTAATTTGGAAGGAGCTAAAAGTTTTTGATGTATCCTAGATTCATTCAGGGTTTAGTTAATGACCAAATCCCTAACCTACCAGAGTTGACAAATACATGGGATGTTCCTACATTTACAAAAAGAACTTTCTCTTTCTTGACCAAACAAGGCAATGCCTTTACAGGAACTGTCACACCCTTATTTGCAAACATGTTAGCCCAACCAGCCAACCAGGAAGGTGAGGAACCTAGTTCAGCTAGTACTTCTCAGCAAACTTCTTCTCACCAGAGTCCCCATTCTTCTGAAGATACTCAATCTTCTTCTCATAATGTTGGTGGTCAACCACATTCTGATGAAATGATCCACACACCTGCTGCTTCAACTGCTGCTAGTGGTTCACCACAAGCACCATCAACAGAGGTGGTGTATGTTGCAAATTTAACTGCTTTGTGCACTAGCTTGTCCAAACAGGTACAAGTATTGCAAAAGGAGAAGCTTGCCCAAGATAAGAGAATTGCTGAATTAGAAGCCAATTTAATCAGGCTAAGGAATAAGGTATCTCCTTGGATGAGGCAGAACAGAACAATTCAGAAAGCTGCTCTTAAGAAGCAAATATTCAAGAACCTCAAGAAAAGGCAACTGAATGCAACCAAACAGGAGAGGAATGATGAAGAAAAAGGACCTTCTTCTAAAATTCATACAAGGGTCTCTGGATATGACATCATTTTTTAAATCGCAACGGAGGCTCCGGCCGCGGACGTGATTAGACATACAAATGATCAGTAGTCTAACCGATCTGCCAATTCTGGTATAATAACCTAATATTGTAGTTCTATTGTTTTACGTCTCGAGACACATGTCAAGACATCAGTTAAGACACATGTCTTACGTATACTTTTGAAGACACATGTCAAGACATCAGTCAAGACACATGTCTCACGTATACTTTCTGAAGACACATGTCAAGACATATGTCATGCTTATAGTTCCAAGACACGAGTCAAGACACATGACTCACGTCCAACTATGGAAATTTCTAAGAAAGCCAGGGTACCCTCCAAGGGTATATCCATTTTGTTGTGCCATGTATTAATCAGGTCACAAGAATTTCAATACCATTACTAGCGCAACAGTGAGAACTATCACGTTGCCGATGTCACTTTCATTTCTTTCAACCATATTTCATATATTCATGACCATGAAGGACGCCTTTTGTATTCCCACGTATACGAAGGTTTTCCTTCAGCTTAATGATGAGATCCAAGCTGCTAACGCATTTCCTCGGACAGACACGAGATGAATTTTATCCTAATTATGGACTATGAACAGCACACCATGCTACGATTCATAATTACGTACCGTAATGTTCAGGCTCCTGAATACATCCAGCTTGATTTTCCATCAGGAAAATCTGTACAAATTATCTATGCTTACAAGCATGTGCCTTGTTAGCCATGGTCGCTAAAATTTTCTAGCTGTCAGTAAGATACGACTACTTAAGTCCTTTTATGCATAACCAGTTGATTATTCCAAAATCTTTCCATTTATTCCAGAAGAACCTTCAAGGAGAAGGACGGAACCATGAGATTATGTGTCGACTACCGTCGATTTAAACAAATCACCATTCATGACCGTTATTCTCCTCCACGTATTGACAACATGTCCAATCGACCTTATAGTGTTAATCACTTTTCCAAGATCGAACTCATGATCATGCTGCCGACAGTGACGAGTGAAAGAGCAGGACATGTCCATGACTGCTATTCGTGCACGACTCGGTCATGCTAGATTTATGATTTTGAATTAGTCTCATCGATGCTCCAACGGCATTATAAGAATGAGTTTCCATTAACTCATAGCAAATTCATCAGTGTTTTCATTGAGGATAACCTGATTTCCTCTAAGCCTAGAGAAGAACAGGAAGACCATATCTGCACTATGTTGCAAATTCTATGACAAGAGAAATTTTACCCTGGAAATTTTTCCTATATCAATTCTGTTTGATTATAGTGACACGCTGAATCACATGGGTTTCTACGGTTAATCTTACCATGACTCAGCTTATGCGTAAAGGAGAGAACCCTACACTACGTTAGGTGTTCTAGAAAATCGTACGCTATGAGAAGTCTAGATTCAGAGACTCAGAGTTTCGCAAACCCCTATGTATCAAGTTCTACGAAGCAAGATACAGTTACTTTCATATCTAGGTACCTGACATACTAACAGGTTAAGATAGGACACCAACAGACTGGGATGTTTTCATCATCTGAAATTGTGAATTGAAATGGGACAAGATCTCCACGGATTTTGGTTACCAGATTAACGCAAACTCAGAAGAAGCATGATGTTATCTGGGTTATTGCGAACAGTTTGATCAAGTCTGTAGAATCCTTACATCTGCAAGGATTTCAGAACCAACAGATTGATCGGACATGTTCCAGCCAAGGCTCATCCGATCACTTGGCAATCCCTCAATTATCGGGTCAGACAAATATTCATAATTGTGCTCCTTATTTACTTCACGTACTTGTTCAAATTTCACGACTTGCTTTCGCGCTCGCGTTCATGACACTATGGTATCTCGGCTTACGATTTTATTTTTCTCATTTTGGGAAGTTTTGCAAGAACTTGAGAGACCAGACCCAAGTTTAGTATAACTCCCTATCCTCAGATAGACGTTTCTCGTCATATTCTATGTCTCACCTTGTAGCGTTTGGCGTTACCGCCATTATATTCTATGTTCACGATATGTTTCACATGTCATGTTCATTCCACGTTCCTCATATCATGATCAAGATATGTTACACGTATCATGGATCACGATATGTTACTCATACTACACTCACCAAATTTCTCACGTATCACGTTCAAAATTTTTCACGTATTACGTTCAAAATTTTTTACGTACTACATTTCTTTATGTCTCGCATATCGTTGCTAATTATCAGCTAAGTTAGAGTGTTTTGCACGTTAACGTTTTAGTTGCCTTACACGTCAATTCTTATTGCCTCGATCGAATTCAGGGGATCTATCTTATGTAGATGACAATGAACTTGTAGAGCTTGCAAGTCAAGGTCAGGAGGACCAAGATTTATCATTCATGTCAAGATCTTGTTAAGTAACCATTCCAAGAGGGAAGCCACTTGGAAACGGACAAGTTCATCCGGACTTATATCCGTTTTTCTCTTATCAATTAGATATGTCCTTTCAGTCACGTCACGTTACATGTCCTTTCAAGACATGTCATGTTCCACGTTCCTCCTACCATGTCACCTGCTCGTTCATTTATCTTACATACCCTCTCGGTTTGATTCGGGTATGTTTGTCTTTCAGTTACTTTATCTATAATTCGGGGACGAATTATTGTTTTTAGGGGGGAAGAGTTGTAAAACCCGCATGCTTTTACCATGAATAGTACCATTAAGATCGTACGTACTAGATTAAAACTTTCCTCTTATAGTGTGATTACGTTCGCGTGTTAGAATTTTACGTATTACGTACGTGTTAGAACACAATAAATATTTATTACGTACGGACACACAATAATTATTTAACAATAATTAATCACGAACATGCGATCATGAAATCATGAACGTAATTTAATCACGATCTAATATTAATTACGTATATATATTTATTACGAACACGAATAAATATATTAAGTCACGGTTAATATTTAACGAGAACACATAAAATACGAACACGACTAAACACGAACAAACACTTAAATAACGAGACACGGAAAACGGTACGGGTACCCCATGTGGGGCCCCCTTAACCCCGGCTACATCAAGGAGATGGGCCAAGCCCATCTAAAATTTTACTAAGAAGGGGTTAAGGTAAATTTTGCTAGTCATTTTCACTTTACAGTAAACTAAATCAAAAACCTAAAAACTTTTTCTCCTTCTCCTTGCTCTCTTGTGGCCGCCGCATATAACACACACAAAGGGGGTGTTTATTTGATTTGGATCTTGATTTTGGTGCAAGTGTTCGTGTGTGTTCATCCTCGTTTGATCCACGCATTCGGTATACCTTTTTAATCCTTTTTCTTTTTTTTGATTTAATAAATTAAATAAGAACATGATGTTTTTAAAAAGCTAATTAAAAACATAAACTAAACATGTAAATGGTTATGGGGTAAATAAAAAAGGAGGATTTAGGGGTGTTTTGTTTGGCCGGCGCCTAAACCGAACCCCAAGGGGGTCTCGGTTTGGCTTATAGACCACCACCGAGACCATAAGGTCTCGGTTTGGTGGTGTAGGTCCCACGACAGCAGCAAAAAGGGAGAACCCCGAGGTGGTTCGAGGTATGGTGTTGATTACGGGTCCGGTTCATGGTTTCTAATCACGACCCGGTTCATGGTTTATGTTAAGGTTATGTTTTAATAATCATATGTTAAATTAAATTAATAAAATATGACATGATTAATTTAATAAAACATGACTTAGGTTATAATTTAAATATTAGATCATGGAATTTTAACCTAAGTATTTATTTTTAATTAGACTTTATAATTAATTAATTATTAAAAACCATGACTATAATTAATTAATTAACATGACTTAGGTTATATTATTAATAATTAATAATACATGTTTTAACCTAAGTATTTAACTTTATTTAATTAAAAACATGATATATTTAATTAAATACTTTTAACCTATAGTTTATTTAAATTACATGTAATAATTAATAAACTATACCTTATATCAATATGACTTAGAAAAATAATCAGAAAACACTTAAGCTTATATACTTAGCTTATTTAACCAGCTTATATCTAATTATGGAAACTTTCTGTTTTTAGAAACTTATTTAATTAAGGCAGCTAATCTATTTATGGAAACTTTCTATTTTTAGAAACTTATGTAATTAAGGCAGCTAATCTATTTATGGAAACTTTCTATTTTTAGAAACTTATCTATTTTAAGCAGTAATTCTATTTTTGAAAACTTTCTATTTTTGGAAACTTTCTATTTTTGGAAACTTTCTATTTTTGGTAACTTTCTATTTTTGGAAACTTTCTATTTTAGGAAACCTGCTATTTTTAGAAAGTTACTTATTATTACACAGTAAGTATAATAATACATGAAATACAAGTAATACTTAATCAGAATAGACAGAATGTAAGATAAATACAGTATAAAGCTTCAAACAGTAAAACATGACATGAACGTATAAAATAAGCTAAGACATAAAATAAAACCAGTTACGTATTTAGTAATAAGATACTTATACACGTATGTATTTATGTATCATTAGTGATACCGAAGTAGGACTCTCTTCCGTTCATCTTCTTCGTTCACTGGACATAAGGTACGGATTCCCGTCCTTTTAGTATGGACATTCTTTCCTTATTAGGATTCCCCGTATGCAACCAACTGTTTTCCCGTAGTATAAGTTTATGTGTTTGATTTGCTTATGTTTAATTTAGAATACCTATAACCATATACATGCATGACCAGTTTCACCTAGTTATGGAGGTACCATAACCATAACACTAGAGGCACTGGTGTTATGACTTCACCACGGCGGAGTGATTGCTCGTGGCGTCCCTTCAGCTTTTGGCCATATTATTTTATTTATCATGTGGGGCGTATGGGTGCATCCTAGTTACATGTTTTTCAGCAGATTACTCAGTGTGAATGTGGTGTGTGCCTTGCATCCTTGAGAAGGAGCTGATCCCTCCTACCCAGAACCAGTATATTAAATTAGAGGCAGCCCCTCTAATTTGCATGATGAGGTCACCCCTCCAATTATTCATGCACGATGGATTTTCATGACCTATATTGGCTAATGGTAAAATATGTTAAACAGTTTTCATAAGATAAACATAAGGCTTTTCAAACTATAAGACCAGTTTTATGAACATGTTCCAGGTTTTCCAGGACTTATGCATTTCCGCTACTATTAAGTCTTTATTATTTTTTAGTCATTCATACTATGTTTATATCCGTGCACTGAGCGTTTTGCTCAGCCGTTACTTTCCTTTCCATGTCCCAAAACAGCAGGTACCCTAGGAAAGACTCGAGCATTTGGAGGACGTGCATAGGATGGAAGCTGCTAGAGACTTCTTTTCCTTTTTGCCTTCATATACTTATGCTTGTTTAGTCTTTCATTCATTTCTTTTGCTTTATTATGTTTTGGGCTTATGTTTGGGAACCGATGATTGATTCCGGTCATCCCTATGGTCATGTAATGTTTTAGACATTTATCCTTGTATGCTTTGGTGACATGCCATAGTTACGCGTGACATTCCATTTATTAAAATAGGGTGTTACAATTATGGTATCAGAGCCAAGGCTTCGACCTGTAGGCTCTAAAACTTGACATGTGACTAGTGGGTAGTCACCAGGAGCTTCCTAAGCCAACGTTTGTTATTCTACGTATTGATGTTTTCAGCGCATTGTTGTTTTAACCATGATGTTTTCAACACCTTGAGGTTTTAACCTTGATGTTTTCATCGATATTGTTTTACTAATATGGATGGACAACCGTCATTCATATTTAGTTATGTGTCATTGTTTCATGCATAATGTTCCTCGTGAACTGTGGCTATGTGGACTGAACCCCAGTATTTCATAATTAGTCGCATAAATTTTCTTTTCTGATAAGTTTTGACAGATGAGTTTCATTTATTTATGTTTCATGTATCATTGTTGCAGGAATTATGACTAAGTAATGGTTGGTACAGGACTGGCCCTATTTAGTCGCATGTGCTTTTATCAAAACTTTTAACTTTGGGACCGACCCATAGGCGTCCCCTCGCCATGTCTTTTATTTTGGGACCGACCCATAGGCGTCCCCTCGCACATATAAAGGTTTTTATAAACTACATTACGCATTCATGCACTGTTTTTCATGCATAAAATTATTTTTCTCATGATTTACTGGCATAATTTTTTTTTCATGTCCCCTCATAAGTTAATATGTTTTTATGTCAAGTATGTTTTCATACTGTCATGGTTAACTCCAGTTTCGTGCTGATTATGTTATACACTCCTTCACGACAGATGGTTTCATGTTTCTTCATGATAATTTTGTCTTCATGTTGATTACGTTTTACGCCTCTTTTGTTATTTATGCTTTCATGCAAGGCATTGTTGGATTTCATTGAATCCTGCTTTCATGATAGTCATGGTTGGTTTTCACTGATCATACTGTCAGGCAAATCATCGTTTAATTTTGTGTAACCTCACTTTAACGTTTTTCGATACAACCAGAATGATGTCTATGATAATACTGCCAGGTTATCATGATGGTTTTCATAACCGTTTAACCGATATACTTTCCTTAAATCATGACAAATGATCGACCCCAATACCGATCATTTCATGTGCATTCTATGTTTACTCCATGTACCGTATTCCATGTATATTACACGTACCTAAATCCATGTGTATTTCACTTGCAATACTTCACGAGTATTCGCTAGTCGATTCTGAATCATCTTAGGCGTATTTTCAGTTGCTGATATTCTACAAGATTGCTGATGCCGCTCATAACTTGGAGATATTACTAAAGGTTGATGCTGCTGACGTTCGGAGACGCTACGAGATGCGGATGCTGTTCACAACATGGAGATCCTACAAGACGAAGACAAAGGGGTCAGAGCAAAGCAATTGGACGAGAAGATGCTTCATCATCAGACGATTTTCATCAATCATTGTCCCTGATTCTTAGTTACATGTCACACGTCATTCGGCTGTCATTTCAGCCATATGAATGCAAACCGGTACCAGCCGGCCACTCAGCTGAATAGTTACATGAATCACGGTCATGAGAATGACCGTCATGGAACTGACAGACAAGACGATAGTAACCACTACTATGACAGAAACTATCCTAGAAATCGCAACCGAGGCTCCGGCCGCGGACGTGATTAGACATACAAATGATCAGTAGTCCAACCGATCTGCCAATTCTGGTATAATAACCTAATATTGTAGTTCTATTGTTTTACGTCTCGAGACACATGTCAAGACATCAGTCAAGACACATGTCTCACGTATACTTTTGAAGACACATGTCAAGACATCAGTCAAGACACATGTCAAGACATCAGTCAAGACACATGTCTCACGTATACTTTCTAAAGACACATGTCAAGACACCAGTCAAGACATATGTCATGCTTATAGTTCCAAGACACGAGTCAAGACACATGACTCACGTCCAACTATGGAACATTTCTAAGAAACCCAGGGTACCCTCTAAGGGTATATCCATTTTGTTGTGCCATGTACTAATCAGGCCACAAGAATTTCAATACCATTGCCGGCGCATCAGTGAGAACTGTCACGTTGCCGATGTCGCTTTCATTTCTTTCAACCATATTTCCTATATTCATGACCATGAAGGACGCCTTTTGTATTCCCACGTATACGAAGGTTTTCCTTCAGCTTAAAGATGAGATCCAAGCTGCTAACGCATTTCCTCGGACAGACACGAGATGAATTTTATCCTAATTATGGACTATGAATAGCACACCATGCTACGATTCATAATTACGTACCATAATGTTCAGGCTCCTGAATACATCCAGCTTGATTTTCCATCACGAAAATCTGTACAAATTATCTATGCTTACAAGCATGTGTGTTGTTAGCCATGGTCGCTAAAACTTTCTAGCTGTCAGTAAGACACGACTACTTAAGTCCTTTTACGCGTAGCCAGTTGATTATTCCAAAATCTTTCCATTTATTCCAGAAGAACCTTCAAGGAGAAGGACGGAACCATGAGATTATGTGTCGACTACTGTCGATTTAAACAAATCACCATTCATGACCGTTATTCTCCTCTACGTATTGACAACATGTCCAATCGACCTTATAGTGTTAATCACTTTTCCAAGATCGAACTCATGATCATGCTGCCGACAGTGACGAGTGAAAGAGCAGGACATGTCCATGACTGCTATTCGTGCACGACTCGGTCATGCTAGATTTATGATTTTGAATTAGTCTCATCAATGCTCTAACGGCATTATAAGAATGAGTTTCCATGAACTCATAGCAAATTCATCAGTGTTTTCATTGAGGATAACCTGATCTCCTCTAAGCCTAGAGAATAACAAGAAGACCACATCTGCACTATGTTGCAAATTCTATGACAAGAGAAATTTTACCCTGGAAATTTTTCCTATATCAATTCTGTTTGATTACAGTGACACGCTGAATCACATGGGATTTTACGGTTAATCTTACCATGACTCAGCTTATGCGTAAAGGAGAGAACCTTACACTACATTAGGTGTTCTAGAAAATCCTACGCTAGGAGAAGTCTAGATTCAGAGACTCAGAGTTTCGCAAACCCCTATGTATCAAGTTCTACGAAGCAAGATACAGTTACGTTCATATCTAGGTACCTGACATACTAACAGGTTAAGATAGGACACCAACAGACTGGGATGTTTTCATCATCTGAAATTGTGAATTGAAATGGGATAAGATCTCCACGGATTTTGGTTACCAGATTAACGCAAACTCAGAAGAAGCATGATGCTATCTGGGTTATTGCGAACAGTTTGATCAAGTCTGCAGAATTCCTACATCCGCAAGGATTTCAGAACCAACAGATTGATCGGACATGTTCTAGCCAAGGCTCATCCGATCACTTGGCAATCCCTCAGTTATCGGGTCAGACAAATATTCATAATTGTGCTCCTTATTTACTTCACGTCCTTGTTCAAATTTCAAGACTTGCTTTCGCGCTCGCGTTCATGACACTATGGGAAGTTTTGCAAGAACTTGAGAGACCAGACCCAAGTTTAGTATAACTCCCTATCCTCAGATAGACGTTTCTCGTCATATTCTATGTCTCACCTTGTAGCGTTTGGCGTTACCGCCATTATATTCTATGTTCACGATATGTTTCACATGTCATGTTCATTCCACGTTCCTCATATCATGATCAAGATATACACGTATCATGGATCACGATATGTTACTCATACTACACTCACCAAATTTCCCACGTATCACGTTAAAATTTTTTCACGTATTACGTTCAAATTTTTTTCACGTACTACGTTTCTTTATGTCTCGCGCATCGTTGCTAATTATCAGTTAAGTTAGAGTGTTTTACACGATAACGTTTCAGTTGCCTTACACGTCAATTCTTATTCCCTCGATCGAATTCAGGGGATCTATCTTACGTAGATGACAATTAGGGATGGCAACGGGGCGGGTTTGGGGCGGGGCGACCGTCCCCATCCCCAAACCCGATTAGTAAAGTTCTCCCCAAACCCGCCCCGATCCCCGTCGGTGATTTAATCGGGGTTCCCCGTTGGGGCGCAATGCTCCCTCAAACCCGCCCCGTACTAATCGGGGATCTTATCGGGTACCTCTTTGGGTGAAATTTTTTTATCAAAGCCGCATCATTTTACATTTATTATTATTTTTAGACTGTTAGAAATAAGCTTGAAGTATTAAAAACTTACTAATTATATAATAATGAATTACAAACAAGACTTATAAGGTTTAAAATGATAATATTATACATAAATAATGATATGTTACACCACAAATAACTTACAAGACATTAAACAAGTTTCTATAATAATAGTTTGCAATACTGAAAAGATAAAATACTAAAGAAATATTTATTATGACGTAAATAGTAAGAAAATACTATATAAAAATACTTATATTTGTATATGTGTATTAATCGGGCGGGGCGGGTCGGGGACCTTATTCCCCGCGTTTGCCCCAAACCCGATTAAAAGTTCTCGTTTAAGCCCCAAACCCGCCCCATAACCCAATAAAGTTAACCCGCCCCGCCCCAATTATTCCGGGTTTCGGGTTTCCCCGTCGGGTTCGGGTTTTTTTGCCATCCCTAATGACAATGAACTTGTAGAGCTTGCAAGTCAAGGTCAGGAGGACCAAGATTTATCATTCGTGTCAAGATCTTGTTAAGTAACCGTTCCAAGAGGGAAGCCACTTGGAAACGGACAAGTTCATCCGGACTTATATCCGTTTTTCTCTTATCAATTAGATATGTCCTTTCAGTCACGTCACGTTACATGTCCTTTCAAGACATGTCACGTTCCACGTTCCTCCTACCATGTCACCTGCTCGTTCATTTATCTTACATACCCTCTCGGTTTGATTCGGGTATGTTTCTCTTTCAGTTACTTTATCTATAATTCGGGGACGAATTATTCTTTTTAGGGGGGAAGAGTTGTAAAACCCGCATGCTTTTACCACGAATAGTACCATTAAGATCGTACGTACTAGATTAAAACTTTCCTTTTATAGTGTGATTACGTTCACGTGTTAGAATTTTACGTATTACGTACGTGTTAGAACACAATAAGTATTTATTACGTACGAACACACAATAATTATTTAACAATAATTAATCACGAACATGCGATCATGAAATCATGAACGTAATTTTATCACGATCTAATATTAATTACGTATATATATTTATTACGAACATGAATAAATATATTAAGTCACGGTTAATATTTAACGAGAACACATAAAACACGAACACGACTAAACACGAACAAACACTTAAATAACGAGACACGGAAAACGGTACGGGTGCCCCATGTGGGGCCCGTTTAACCGCGGCTACATCAAGGAGATGGGCCAAGCCCATCTAAAATTTTACTAAGAAGGGGTTAAGGTAAGTTTTGCTAGTCATTTTCACTTTACAGTAAACTAAATCAAAAACCTAAAAAAAATTTCTCCTTCTCCTTGCTCTCTTGTAGCCGCCGCATATAACACACACAAAGGGGGTGTTTATTTGATTTTGATCTTGATTTTGGTGCAAGTGTTCGTGTGTGTTCATCCTCGTTTGATCCACGCATTCGGTAAACCTTTTTAATCCTTTTTCTTTTGTTTTGATTTAATAAATTATATAAGAACATGATGTTTTTAAAAATCTAATTAAAAACATAAACTAAACATGTAAATGGTTATGGGGTAAATCAAAAAGGAGGATATAGGGGTGTTTTGTTTGGCCGGTGCCTAAACCGA
This sequence comes from Glebionis coronaria, assembly GCA_025667525.1. Lineage (NCBI taxonomy): Eukaryota > Viridiplantae > Streptophyta > Magnoliopsida > Asterales > Asteraceae > Glebionis > Glebionis coronaria. Next base: position 630,708,225 of record CM046877.1, on the reverse strand, counting down.
ACCCCAAGGGGGTCTCGATTTGGCTTATAGACCACCACCGAGACCACAAGGTCTCGGTTTGGTGGTGTGGGTCCCACGGCAACAGCAAACAGGGGAGAAACCCCAGGTGGTTCGGGGCATGGTGTTGATTACCGGTCCGGTTCATGGTTTCTAGTCACGATCCGGTTCATGGTTTATGTTAAGGTTATGTTTTAATAATCATATGTTAAATTAAATTAATAATATATGACATGATTAATATAATAAAACATGACTTAGGTTATAATTTAATTATTAGATCATGGAATTTTAACCTAAGTATTTATTTTTAATTAGACTTTATAATTAATTAATTATTAAAAACCATGACTATAATTAATTAATTAACATGACTTATGTTATATTATTAATAATTAATAATACATGTTTTAACCTAAGTATTTAACTTTATTTAATTAAAAACATGATATATTTAACTAAATACTTTTAACCTATAGTTTATTTAAATTACATGTAATAATTAATAAACTATACCTTATATCAATATGACTTAGAAAAATAATCAGAAAACACTTAAGCTTATATACTTAGCTTATTTAACCAGCTTATATCTAATTCTGGAAACTTTCTATATTTAGAAACTTATTTAATTAAGGCAGCTAATCTATTTATGGAAACTTTCTATTTTTAGAAACTTATGTAATTAAGGCAGCTAATCTATGTATGGAAACTTTCTATTTTCAGAAACTTATCTATTTTAAGCAGTAATTCTATTTTTGGAAACTTCCTATTTTTGGAAACTTCTATTTTTGGTAACTTTTTATTTTTGGAAACTTTTTGTTTTAGGAAACCTGCTATTTTTAGAAAGTTACTTATTATTACACAGTAAGTATAATAATACATGAAATACAAGTAATACTTAATCAGAATAGACAGAATGTAAGATAAATACAGTATAAAGCTTCAAACAGTAAAACATGACATGAACGTATAAAATAAGCTAAGACATGACATAAAACCAGTTACGTATTTAGTAATCAGATACTTATACACGTATGTATTTATGTAGCATTAGTGATACCGAAGTAGGACTCTCTTCCGTTCGTCTTCTTCGTTCACTAGACATAAGGTACGGATTCCCGTCCTTTCAGTATGGACATTCTTTCCTTATTAGGATTCTCCGTATGCAGCCAACTGTTTTCCCGTAGTATAAGTTTATGTGTTTGATTTGCTATGTTTAAATTAGAATACCTATAGCCATATACATGCATGACCAGTTTCACCTAGTTATGGAGGTACCATAACCATAACACAAGAGGCACTGGTGTTATGACTTCACCACGGCGGAGTGATTGCTCGTGGCGTCCCTTCAGCTTTTGGCCATATTATTTTATTTATCATGTGGGGCGTATGGGTGCATCCTAGTTACATGTTTTTCAACAGATTACTCAGTGTGAATGTGGTGTGTGCCTTGCATCCTTCACAGGGAGCTGATCCCTCTTACCCAGAACCAGTATATTAAATTAGAGGCAGCCCCTCTAATTTGCATGATGAGGTCACCCCTCCAAGTATTCATGCACGGTGGATTTTCATGACCTATATTGGCTAATGGTAAAATATGTTGAACAATTTTCATAAGATAAACATAAGGCTTTTCAGACTATAAGACCAGTTTTATGAACATGTTCCAGGTTTTCCAGGACCTATGCATTTTGCGCTATTAAGTCTTTATTACGTTTTAGTCATTCATACTATGTTTATATCCGTGCACTGAGCGTTTTGCTCAGCCATTAATTTCCTTTCCATGTCCCAAAACGGTAGGTACCCTAGGAAAGACTCGAGCATTTAGAGGACGTGCATAGGATGGAAGCTGCTAGAGACTTATTTTCCTTTTTGACCTTCATATACTTATGCTTGTTTAGAATTTATTCATTTCTTTTGCTTTATTATGTTTTGGGCTTATGTTTGGGAACCGATGATTGATTCCAGTCATCCCTATGGTCATGTAATGTTTTAGACATTTATCCTTGTATGCTTTGATGACATGCCATAGTTACGCGTGACATTCCATTTATCAAAATGGGGTGTTACAAGTTTCTATGAGAAGCTAAAGGAAATCAGTGTTTAATTTCCTGTGTCTTTAACTCCACCTCAAAGACAATTTTGGTTTCACAAGAAACAGTCTTTCCAAGTACTGTCAAGATCAAGAGTGAGTTATGGATCAGACAAGACCGAGGAGTTACAAATTGAGAAGAAAACTTCAAAAGAAGGAAAAGTATCTGGAGATACCTTGGTGATTAAAGAAACAAGTGTGTCTTACACTGGTGAAGTAAATACTGTTGAAGAGCCAAGTACTGATAAGCCAACTGCAAGTATCGTTGGTGAAAAATCTTCACTACCTTCTTCTACAGGAAGTCAAACTCCATATTTTGGAGAGGATAAGACTTTAGCACAAGTACTGCTTGATCTAAGGGAGAAGAGCTCATCTGAAAAAGCAAGACAAGCAGAAGCAGAGATAAAGACACAACAAGAAATCCTTGCCAAGAAGGAAAAAGTTAAAGGCAAGAAAATTCAAGCTTCACAACCCACTAAAGGTGTTATCATCCAACAACAATCAAATGAATATGAAGAAAGAATATCTTCAAAGCTAAAGAAGAAACTACCTAAAATAAATCCAAAGGATAAGAGCAAAAAGGCGTTACAATCTGAATCTAAAGAAGAAAGTGATTCAGATGATGACATAAGCAAAGTCATGAATAGATTCAATCAACTAGAGCATGATGAAGAGTTAGCCTTCAAACTATAAGCACAAATGCATGAAGAAGATCTACAAGAAGAACTTGTAGCAAAGCAACAATTGCTTGAAGCCCAAAGAGTGCATCAAGAATGGAACATTGAAGAATATGATAGGATTCATGCTGAACTTAAAGCAAGTGAGCTTCTTGCATAATCATTGCTATCTGAAGAAAGGGATGCTTATGATGAAGAGGAGAAAGACAAGCTAATTGATGATTTAGTGAAGGAGCAACAAAGATTCTTTGTAGAAAAGAGAAGAAAAGAAAGGGTTAACCCTCCAACCACTATGCAAATCAGATTTCAGACGATGACATACCTCAAGAAAGTCAAGCATTTTACCCATGCTCAATTGGTCAGAAATACTTTTGAAGAGATTAAGGATTTGTATGAACAACACAAGAGGACCAAGTTGAATTTTGTTGAAATTGGTTCTAAAAAGGACAAGAAGGATATTAAAGATGTAAGGAAGCATCTTCAACAACAAAGACAATTTGTAAGTACCCCCAGGCTTGATGCAAGTACCGCTGAACAAAAGGAAGCATCTCCACCTATCAAAACTACCTATGTTAGGAAGAAGAAAAGGCTGATAGAAGTTTCAAAGGGATCAGAGATTAGTCAAGGAATGGATGAGGGGAATACAACTCAAGATGTTGACAAGAAGACTGAAAATGTACAAGCAGTCTATACAAAGTCAACAGTATTTAAGGAAACAGTACATACTGATTTGGAGGAGGGATCAATAGAGTTTGCAGGAACCTCCAAGGGTATTAAAAGGAAAATATCAACCAAGAAAAAGCAAGAAGCTAAGAAAAAGGTGAAGTCTACAGAACAAGATAGTGATGATGATGGAAGCTGCAAAAAACACTTGAAGATAGTGAACTTTGAAGATCAGTGTATTGACAAAGAAATCTTTGGAAAGAAGTCAGATATCATAAGATGGACAAGTTCTATGAAGGATGGATTAGAAATTCATGGAATCACTAGATCAGATGGAACATTCAGGATGTTCAGACTGCTAGAAGAGATTCTACATATCCTTGACAGACAAGACATTCAAGACCTTAACAGATTTGTAGGAGGTGGAAGTGAAGGTCAAGCAGAAGTCACACTATTGAGGAATGAACTTAAGTTTATGCATGAGCCACATACTTGTGATCAAAGAATATTGAAGGACTTAGAGAATCAGGTTACTAGTTACTGGAGATATTATAGATCATGTGGGATACATACATTGGATGTAGATGACATAACCTACTACATGCTTCAAGAAAAGAGATATACTTTTGGAAGAAGATTATTGGAAAGAATGTTAGAGCAACAATTGGAAGTTTCAAAAGAGTCTACTAGTGCTTTAGAGTTGATCAGAATGGTTAAACGACAAATCAAGGATTTGGATAAAGAGGAAGAAGCTGAGAAAGAGCCTTAAGTATTTGACTTTCAGTCACACTTCACAAATGGTTCTCAGTTCACCATGTCTAACACACATAAGAACTGGCTAGTCCATAAGCAAACGGTTTATGGTAAAGACTTCTCAAATTCGTTGACAACTGGTAGTTTGCTAAAAACTATATGGTTATAACTCACCATATTTCGAGACAAAGAGTTGGCTAGTCCTAGACAAACGGTACTAGGTAAAGACATTATCAAATCCATTGATGATTGATAGTTTACCAAAAATTGTAAGGTTATCATTACACCTTATTCTCTATGAATAAAGTATTGGCTATTCCAGAGTGTAAGGCTAACTGGTACAGAATAAATCAAATCTGTTGATAGCTGATGATTTGCTAAAAATCATGAAGCCAATACATGTTGTTAACTGTTTTATTTCAGGTATGAAGATGCAAGCAAAGGAGTATTAGTTTCAAAGAAAGAATACTTAGAAGGTTTTGTCTCATCAAATCAAGAAAGAAGGTTTTTGATCAAGAGTTTACAGATTTAACTCAAGAAGACAATTACTGATGCTGCAGAAGAAAATGAATGTTCACAAGACACAAGAAGATCATAATTTGAAGACAAAGATGATATTCATGAGACTTGAAGGTTATCTTATCAGAAGAAGATCTGCATAAAAGTGTTTGGCTACATTCAGTTGGATACAAGTACAAATTTACCAAGTTCAATCCAAGTTTGAAGAGAAGACTGAAGACATGTATTCTAATACATTCAGTACAAAGAGAAACAAGAAGAAAATAAGTTGTCATTCTTGTTTAGGGGAGGACTGTTGGGAATTATTTGTAAAACTGTTAGTGTACGTATAAGTACTGTTAGTGTGGGCAAGTACCGTTAGTGTTAACGCGATACATAGCAAGTACTGTTAGTGTTAAGTACAAGTACTGCTATATTGATTAGGACGAATATATATTTGTAAAAGATATGTCATAGTTATAGTTAGAGTATATCTTATGTGATATACTTAATAGTTAGAATATTGATAATATATCGTGTGTGATATACTTATCTTTATAGAATATTCTAAGGTTTCTAGGGTTCCTTACTCTATAAAAGGAACATAGGTACGATGACATTCATGTACTCATTCAAGTCGATTAATAAGAGAATCGAATAGTTAAAAGTAATTATGTTCTTCTTTGCTTTATAAGTTAGACTAGCTTTAAGGCCCGCCCGCTGGGCGGCTAGCCTTAAGGTTTAGTCCGACAAAACATTTATATTTTAATAATTATTCGATATTGTTCTCATTGTTTCAACTATTTCCTATAATTTATATAACTTCGTTGGATCTATGTTTATTTACAACACATAGTTGTAAAAAATAGTACCAGCAGTTGACTTTCATTTAAAAAGTTATCACGACATGTTATCATGTGCATAAGATAAACTACAAAGCATCACTTATGCATTACTTTTACCCTTATGTGATAAAATTTTTACGGGGTATAACTTAAAAGAACATGTTCTCATCTTACCAACAATGACATTACACAATGACATTACACAATGCACTCCAAAAAGTAATTACTAATGCAACTTCACCCTTATACATTACTTTGACCCTTACATTATAGTCAAACCTAACTCGATATTTTAATTTCGTTTAGATTACGCATCCAAATACTCCCATACACATCTACTTCAAACCCTTCTTCTTTAGACCCTCGTGTAAGTTGCACTGGAGTAAGACTAATACCTTAGCTAAATTCTCCGACATACCTTCTATCTTCTTATATATTATCCCATGTATATGAGTATATGTAACCTTTCTTCCATTCACCACTTGTACATTCAATCATGGTACCAGTTTTTCACAATTAGTTTTCATCAACAGCCAGAACTATAAGCACATTTAAAAAGAAATTCTATAAACTAATTTAAAATCATCTTGCTCAGATATAGAAGACTATTAACACTAATATTTCTAATAATAATGTTTGATAGCATTTTTTAGTGTTGCTAACTGTACCATTTTAAAATGGAAAAAATATTATATTGATCCAATCCAAAACATACCTGAAATTATGGTTCACTTAAATGTTCTCACTTGCTCTCGAGTATAACATCGCGCCCATTCGAACCAAGAGTAACCCTACTAAATATGCAAGGGCTTGTTGACTCCAGCCTGCACAAACAATAAACATAACTTATCTATTAGCATAGTTACCTGAATACAACTAAAAATTACTCTCGTGTTTATCGATATTCACCTATAAGCTTCTCAATGGCCGACCCGATACAATTCTTCAGACATTTCCTTAAAATTGGGGGTTCACTTTCTTTAGCAGAACAACACTTTGCTCGCAGCTTGATACATGATACATGCTTTATAGAATCTGAGCTGCTTGATTTTAAGTAATAGTCGTCAACTGACTGCAAAAACGTAAATTATGTTATATGAAGTAAGGTCACATAATTATATAATTGTAGTTGTACATCAAAAATATGTACCTCGTGTAAGGGAGTATCGAATTCTCTAACCGAATTACTATTAAGAGCATTTCGAATAATGTAATCGGCCCCTAAATCTTCAAATGATAAGAGCATGTTTACAAACAAAAGTCTATTTGTGTTACTGATGCTCACAAATGCTTCCAGCTTTCATTTCCTTAGGATGTTGGTCCTTCTCTCTGAGCCAGCCAATGTTAATAAAAGACCTACAAAATAACCATTGCGGCGATTAAGATATTCCAATTAGATTGATTACTGATATAAATATAGAATTATAAAGACGAAAAAATCAGGTAGTCCACCAACAGTTAAAAGCAGACACACTTCTTTTGCACATCACCTTCTTCAACTGTCAAAAATTATAGTGACAGTTAGAGGTGGGCAGAAATGGATAATAGATTGGTCGACTATAGTGCAATATGTATGAAATTTGAGCTACGACTTTCCTACATGTCGTATTTAAACAGCTCGACTTCGTGATCAGGAAGGACACATACTATCTGTAATAGTTTGTGAAACCATTATCAAGTAAGAATTTGAATATAAAAAAAATTGTTTTAAATAATACACATACCAAGTCCTTTTCAAGTTTTATTTTTTCCAATTTTGATGTGCATGCTGAAGATCTGGTTGTTTTGCAGACATAGCTTCTTGAAGGGTTTTTTTCTATCCTAAATGCCATTACGGTGGCTTTCATAATTCAAATATTAACTCATTTAAATACTACATTGTATGAGAGTGGATTGTCTGAAGAATTGTTAATTTATCATTAACTAACGATCTTTAAGCTTGTTATACAATATTGAAATACGATGACTGATTCGATAATCACTATTTGAAACCCTATAACTAAAACATCTTATAAAACCTAAATCAAACATACAATTGCAATTAACATAAAAAAACATAAATCCACTGATCAATAGATCTACAACTAAGAATTTAACAAAAAAAAATAACCAACCTATAAGCGTTTGAAGATTCTAAAACTGCCAAATAGAATTAAAAAACATAATTCTTGTATCAAACCATCATCAAAATTCGAATGATTTAGGGTTTCGGTGTTAGTGATTGAAATTGAATTTAGGGGATATATTTTTAGGGTTTCAGTTACTTTGTTTATGCAGTTTCGTTCATGAAAAATGGATGATTGATTGATTTGTGGGAGTTTTGTTTTCCAGACTGTTAATTTTATTCAATCCGTGCTTTGTGTTATGCTATAAATGATGCTTTTTGAAAGGGGTTTTCTTTCATTAAATGCTTTAAAATGAGAATGCATTATAGCCATTGATTATTTATGATTTTACAGGTGTCATTGTTTTAGATTTTTAAGCAAAGATCATATTTTTCAAAACCTTCTTTTATATAGGTAGTAGATTCCGCATAACTTATTTAGTTGAGTAAGAGTTCTCGAAGTGTTTTAGTTTGTTTACAAACTACTATACTAATTCTTAACAGAATATAGATCCAAATCAAAGGGATCAACATAATGTAAGAAATGCAAGTAGCGTGTGCATGTAGTTAATATAACGATAGAGGGTGTCGTGCTAAAAAAACTTACTGTCACTTCAGCGTTAGTTTATTTTTCTCTCTTTTCTTACTAACTCACTCAAAAATCACCTTTCAAAGATACTAAGAAAAAAACTCACTTTCACTTCACTTTTCCTTAGTGCGTATGGACTGGCATCACTTTTATTTAATTTATTCAGAATTAAATACTTTTATTCATTGAATTAGAAACAGTACACATGGGTGAATAAAAACGATACACGGATGAATTAAAAAATTATGCGGGTGAACTAAAAACATAAACTTAGACTTCTGACATAAATTTCACGCTACTTTTCATAATCTCCCATAATGAAGATGGTTGAAACTCTCTCCGAGTTCAGCTTCATAGTCACGAAGTGTGTTATTCACGTGATCCGTTTCGTTGGCTCCGCCCGTGCATTATTATACACGCGAATAAACCTATACACTTTTCGAGGGAATCGGGGCGAGGCAATTAGTTGTTAAGGTCGAGCCGGTGGCGCTAAGGACCTTCTTGAGTTAAGCTAATCTCATTTCCTCGGATTACCATTCTGTGGGTAGTTTAGGGCGAACCGACGCATTTCCTATCCTGAAGGGTCGAATGGATGTAATCTCCTATTTTGTCAAGCCGAGCTTGCATTCCGGAACTTCTTATTTGGGATGTCCTCCGTCTTTTGGTGCACAAGGGCTAAGATGATTCTTTTTTTGATTTAGAAAGAGCCCGGCTTTCTTTAACCCTCCCAAAGAGAAAGTTCTTCTTTACACGCATCGGGGAGAATTGCCGGGTAACCCTAGTGCGTATGAACTGTCATCTCTCGTGTATGCTATCGTACGATCGTCTATCGTTGTATCCTATTTCGTCCTCCATGTATTCCAAAACATAAGTCCAAAACGATCGTCTACCGTGTTGGCGAACCACGTCTTCAGCAACAACAATCCAAGCATGACACAACGTTATGTCTTCTACCTTTTTCCAAGTAATCACGAAAATATTGTTTGTGTGTGTTTTTTAAAATGGTAAAAAAGTAGGTATTATAGATAAAAAAATTGAGAGGTTAATAAACAGTAGGTTATGTAAACGAGGGGTAAAAAACTCACCATTGATGGCTTTTGTTTTGCCTGAAAAGCTTAACTCTACGCATGAGGTGGTGGTGAGATTTATGACAAATTCACGCGTACCTTTTATCACACAAAAACCTACAAGTGAGCTTTTCAACCACTCTGGCTAGCGTAATGTAAATATCATAACAAGTACTTTGTCCTTTATATATAGTTTATTGATTAAATGTCTTACTCAAAATAGAGTTTTGATTGAGCTCTTTACATTAGCAAACTAGCTAGGTGCCGTAGGCACTCAAATGTGTTCAGAGAGAATTACAAAAATGGTTCGTGTGGTTTGACCAAATTGCACGTTTGATCCGCCGAGTTTCTAAATTGTAAAAACAGTACGAGTGAGAAACCTTAGAGTTTATTTTGGTCCTATTGTAAATTGAAATGATTAAAATACCTCATCTTCATGATTTAATTTTTTGTACAAACGAGGGTATTTTAGTCATTTCAATGCACAAAAGGATTAAAATGAACTCCAAAGTTTCCCAGACGGACTGTTTTTACAATCTTGAAACTTGACGGACCAAACGTGCAATTTGGTCAAACCACACTGACTATTTTTGCAATTCTCTCTATGTTTACGTGGATACAAAAGGTTATTGTTTACATCTTTACTTATAAGTGTTATGGATGTGGTAACGCTAAACCTTACCGTTGGATGACACTATCACACTACCACTTTATCGACGTTCGATGAGACTTTGCTCAACCAATACGTGTTGGGATGAAAAATGTATAAAAAACAGTTCGTTAAAACTTCTACGGTTTGTGCTTGGCTCCGGTAAGTCTTCAATGGAGGTGGCTGGTGGAATGAAAACGTTGCAGTGGTCAGATGAAAGGGTTGCAGTGTTGTTGCTAGTGAGATAAAAGAATAGCGACAGATTAAAAAAAGACTTATCTTGTGTTTATTATAAAAATATTTGTTTTTTAAGTCTAATATTTTAACATACAGTCCATATAATCTTAAGTGTTTTTTAAGCTCAAAGCTTTTAAATACATTATATTTTTAAATTATTTTGGAATATATATCCTTAAAGGGTTTTGCTAACCACCACCCACATGGTGGTTTTTTACCTTTCCGTAATTAAAATTATTTCCAAATATGAGCTCATCATTTCTTTAAATATATAATTTCCACATATACAATTAAGGTAAGTTAGTTTTAATAAGGTATGCATTAATATCAGATAAGTTCATATTTAGAAATGTTTTAATTATGTTACTGGATTAATTTTGCCTTGTGGCTTTAATTACTTACCAATAAGGTTTGTTTTGTGGTAGCAAAGGATGCTCATTAATTAGTTCGTGTTAACTTTACATGTAATAATCCTTTTCAGATAGAATAGATATGAGTTACTAAAATTTCATTAGTCATCATATCAAGTTTTTTTCTAGTAATCAGAATTTTCTAGCCACCAGTAAATTTTTACAGGTAGTCTAGTTTTCACTATAGATTGTGTTATGAAGACCTCATTTATTCACATGTTTTTATCTTGTAAAATAAATTACATGGTTCGTCTCAATAGTTTACACGAAATAATATGTTTCGTCCCTAATTGAAATTAAGTACGCTGCTCGTCCTTAATTCTATAATTTGTAATCTCGACGGTCCTTGTTTTAAAAACTAGAGATCATGTGTGTAATTAATTTTGCTTAGAACTTGTTATATATACGGATAGTCCCTACTTTTCAAAATAGGGACCGTCAGAGTTACAACTTTTAGAATTAGAGACGAGCAGTGTACATAATTTCAATTAAGGGCAAAACTTGTTATTTCATGTAAACCATAAAGACGAGACATATAATTTAATCTATTTTTTACAACCTTTACCCCTCACTTAACTTCTTATTTTAAAGTACAACACAATTTTTTATAAGTTTATGTTTTATACTTTTTGTTTGTTTAATATTATATATTTTTCATACTATATAATTTTGTTTAATATTTTTTGTTTTAAAACTTTATGATAAAAAACAAACATATAAAAAATAAATCATTTCAAATAAAAACATAAAAACAAGAAAGGTAAAAGTGTTGTGAATCAAAGTAAAAATAAGAATAAACAAGAATGAGAGAGGAAAATTATTCTTTGATTGATTAATGAAGAATAATACAATATCTATATATAAGATAAGTATTGGAGTAAAACCCTAATAACTAATGGGCCATGAGCCTCTATTGGATATTCACAATGTAATTTTTTTTTGTAAAGCAAAACCAAAATAGGGACTTTTTCAAGAGATTCTTCCCTTATTAGGAAATAATCTCTTTATTTATGAAGTGAAAGTGTTCCTTAATTTAGTAACCAATGTATAATTTTCGTCATTTTGTTTAATGAAAGTAAAAAACTGGTTAGTAAATATACGTGTCAAAAACGAAAAGAATAAAACTTATAAAAAAAAGCGGGCGAAAAAACATTGAGGTTGTATCTATCATCTATCAGACTTTAAGGTTGAAACTTGGGTTTTTGAATCTTTAATCCTCAGTTACTAAAATCAAAGTCACCAACCAGTCAACCACCCATCCTTCAAAACATAAATTTAGAGCTCATCCAAACCACGAACCTGAAGATAATAACAGAAAGAAGGCGGTCAATTCATATTCAAGCCGAAGATCCAAATCACCAGAAAATATTTCAAAGGTATTGTTAATTTTATAGTTGTTTATTTATTAGTGTTAATTAGTCAATCACAAACCTTAATTACTATCAATCAAAATTTAGTTTTGATCAAGGGGTTTTGTTGGATGGGCCAGCGTGATTCCAATGTAATGGTTAATTTTGTAATCCTATCTTTTTTTGTGTTTTTTTCTGAGCTGATGAATTTGAAGAGGATTTAATTCAATCGCGTTTGTAATATTTTTCTTTCATTTTTATTTTCGTTTTAGGCCAAGGCAAAAGGCTCCCGTTCACAGTATCTTTGGTGGTGGAGGAGTCATGAATTGTTTTTAGAGCATGTGGATGGGCAGGTGAAGTTCTTAACAAAAATAACAACCCATTATTTAGGTATAAAACCTCTACCATTACAATGGTGTTATCAATTGTAACATTGCATATACATCTGGCCATTGCCAAAGATTAAAAAAGTTATCGACTTTATGTCTTAAGCAGAGTTAGCATTTTTTGACTATAGGTTGCCAAATATGTCATCTCGGTAGTGGAAGAATGTAGGTAGAAATTATGATGCAACATCTACACAAGCATTTGAGGAAACTAATGATGCTTTAGCAAGTTGGTGGCTACTTGATGGACCGAGCTTGCCATACATGTGGAAAGAAAGATATGTATTTTTGCTACATTAGATTTTCCAAAGATAAGAAGTTTCCTCAAGATAAACTAAAATCCGATGAGGTCGCTAAGGGTCAGACTGAAGTCGGGAAAGTGCAACATTTAACTCCTTCACGCCACAAACCTGGCATTTTTGCTTTTGGCGTCGCCTACTCCGGTTGGTCATCTTCTCAGGTATCTTTTTTGCTGCTGTATTTTTCTATATTAGGGATAAGAAATGGTTTAAGATTCCTATTAATGTTGCTGACAAACCTAAACCACCTCTTGAATATTCATGATTGCCGAAACGTTTGCCATTAGCTTAAATGATTTCGGCTTAAACATATGATTTATTAACTGCTATAAGAGTTACACGCTATGTGTATGATGATCTTTGCATATAAGAAGTAGCAAATTTAACTTTATTAAGTAGAGGTTAGAATGTTAGCATTCAGGTATTTTTCCAGTAGCAACAACATAGCCCATTATAAATGAGCCGATAAGAGAATGTTGGCGCTGTAGTTTGGATTTTCTCACCGGTATATAATAATTTGGCGTTACAAACATAAGTTCTTCTGGTGCGTCTAAACACTTGAAAAGTACTTATTAGTATGCCAAACTTGGAACAGGCGAATAAGTTATTGGATGTAAACATGCCTTCAATTTTTTTATTTAAATACCTTTACTGTAGCAGATTTCTTCTTGAGCTGCGCTAGGAAATGAACGATTACAAGGACCTGATATGTTTACTAACCACTAAACTAACACTTGAGATTGATCCTAAGGGAATATAAATACATTTTGCTTGGAGCAGGGCATTTTGGTATGCCTTATGTTGGGTGAATAAGCCAACTTAGATTAATTTGACATAGACCAGTTAATATTCATAGCCCCTTCTGTTAGCTTATCATGTATCACACACAGTTTTTTTATAATATAATTTCATTTTAACAGGGCGAAACTGAATTGGTGATGGCCTTCCAGTCATAAGATATACAAAAGTACAGATTGGCATACTTTTAACATATGATTGACAATGAATGCGAGTGTGTGACAAAAAAATTGTATCAAGGTCGTATGGAACAGAGATCATGTGAAAAATGCGCCACTACATGTTATTGCTTATTCATATTGTTTTTCAACAGATACATGTTTGCAAATAGCCTGATGGCATACATGTTACAAATATACATAACCACCATCACTCAAAAGCAGTTCTCAAGCAACCTGTTCAGTAGGTCTGTTTAGTAATCTTACCGTCATTTATCAAAAACTTCAAAATAAAGACCTAAGAGAAGCTACTGTCAATTACAACGAAGATTTACCTAAATGTTGTATTTTTTGGGATAGATGGCTTTTTCACTTGCGTATAAGTGAGTCGGTTTTGGTTAAATATTTATCTATTTCTAACGATTTGAATTATTTCATGTAGCCAAAGAGAAATAGCTCAAATAGGCCAAAATGGACCTGAAAGTGACAAAAAGTCTATTTTATGCATACGTCCGCCTAATTGGCTAATTCTTTTATTCAGTTATTTACAGTTTACTTTAATCATATTTACATTGTAATCCACATAACATGAGAAGGTTATTTTTTTGTGAATTTTCAGTTGCTCAGTAGAAACTACTTTAGTCTAATGAGATATTGGTGGCTTTGGGGTTATATAGGTGTTTGGCATTTAGTTTTGAAATTCGTAAATTACCAAGCAAACTTTCAAATAGGAAACTGGTTAATTGCAATTTAAAAGTCTTTGTTCTGGTGTACGAATGGTTTCTGTTACCCTTATAAATTATAAGGCCCAAATGGTAACACTATGTAGGAAAACATATTAGATGTATTAGTCAAGTTGTGGCTTTATTACCTTGTGTTCAGCTGCAAAACATATTGTTGTAGTTGGGAGTGCTTTCATGGGCCAGTAGGATTGACCCATCAAACCATAAAAACAGAAGCTGCAAGTGTATTGATTACACCTTCAGATCAAGAAAATGCAAAATAAAATTCGATATAATTTAGTGGATTTTGTAGTTTCAACCCTATCCCACAAAGTCAGTTTTCTGCAAAATAAAATTCGATATAATTTTATTTTTTTGGAAAACTGGTGAACTATAATAATAACATGAACCAACTTTTTTTTTGAATCAGTTTTAAGAGATTATAAATGCTTGGTTATGCTTTGGGAAATGTTTGAATGTTCGACCAACTTTTGCTCTGATAAAGTTATATAATTCCATCTTCTTATTTTGAATTTGTCATATGTTTATGTAAATCTTTTTATTTTAGAGTTTAACATTGTATGTTATAGATGACTTAGAGGTGATTCACATGCAGGTGCAGGAGCAATCAGGGGTGGCAATTCACTATTATGGCTGTTAATGTGGGCAACTGCTATTGGATTGTTGGGTCACTTATCAAGTGGTAAGGCTTGATGTATAAAGTTAAAGACATTTGGCTGAATTGTGCAAAGATGAGTATCAAAATTCAGATATAATATCAAGGCCATAAATTAAACATTTATGTTCCCCAAAGAAAAAAAGGATATTCATTATTTGTTTTTATGAATTAATAAAAATAAAGAAAAATAAGTGATTATTGATAAGTAATTTGATGTGTTGATAATTCAATTTCGATTGCAACGACTTCTGACTTGAATATTTCAGATTTGGTTTTATAGAATATTGTGTTAGTTTGTTTGGATATGCAGGAAAAATCTGTTTAGTGATATGTATATTGCCTATCTTTTTCTTATTAGATCTATTTCTCACAGAGTTGTGCCAAAATGATTTGCTACCCACTACTGCATGAAGCTTTTTACCTTGCAAAATATACATAATGTGTTGAACTTAATGTCTTGAAATTTACTTAGTATTATCAACTTCTAAGGCTTATGTGTTGTTTTGCATGAATCGAGGAATCTAATATAATTATAGTGCAGTATTGGAGCGGATGCAGGTTGGATCAACATCATGGTTAGTTTTTATTTTAATATTTAGTATTAGATCATTGTATCTTAAATTAAGGTCCTTTATGATTATTATTTGTGATTTCACTGGGTGATTGGTACATATACTACGTAAAGTGTTCACGTGATATAAAACGAAACAAGTTATTTTAGTCCCTATTTGATTAAGATCCCTATAGATTAGATTAACAATAGTTTTAACGGTGAACATCATGGTAAAATTTTTAATGGTTGTCATTTTTTTAGTCCCACTTTCTGTTATAGATGGGTGCCACTATTGTTGAAGCCTGAAAATGACATATTTGATTGTATCCTCTGGTGAACTAATAATAGGGACCCCGGTTTTTCAGGAAATGATATTATGTTCCGTATGAATTTGTTGAAGAAGGGTATAGACTTCAAATTAATTTCTTTAATAACTTTTTTCATGCAGCTTGCAGCAGAGCCCCATGAACGAGAATGTGTAGCCGTATGAGTGAGTCCGTGAAGAGAATAAAGTTATAATCTCTTGACGGTAGGGTATACATTATTTATTTTCGCTTATTTTGACATAATATTTAAAATTGGATGAAGTTGTGTAGGTGCTTAAGTTGTTGAAGCTAAGTCCAGATGTGTGTACATTTGAAGTCCGCATCAAGTTTAGTTTATAATAATTACTATGCCCCTTTTTTTATTAGTTTATTTGTAGCTTTATTAGCAAGGCGGTACTTTATAGTTTATATATACACAATAAGCTATTATTTCTATGTTATTTTAAAAGTTATAAAAGCTTAAATATACTACTTTTTACTAAACTTCAGTCCTCACTGGTGTTAAAAGGACTTTTATGGTACCAATACATGAAAGCTTAGATACAACAAGTCAATTGAATGATAGATACATATCTTTCTTTTTGTCTTCTCGTCTTTTCAGTAAAGTTGACGTTTTCGATTCTGATTCGGGATTTGTCGATGAATAAATTCAACTCGTCTTTTAATTTCTTCGTTTAATAGACTTGAGCTCTTCAAGATATGTAAATCTTCCATCTTTGGTCCTTTTCTTCGATAAATCTTCAAATAGGCCCATTGACTTCAAATCGTTTGCATCTCTTAGACTATAGACTTCGTCTTTTCGTCTTTTTCTTCGATAAAACCCGTGCAATCCTATGTTTTCTTCAATATTTATCCGGTTGACTCTGAAAACACAACAAACACACAAACCACGCATAATTCCAAACAAATGACATTAAATACGCGTTTTGGTCTTGTTTTAGCAAGAAATAAGTGGTAAAAGGATGGGTGTTTTCACACCTATCACGTATGCACCCTTTTTTGTTATCTCAAAACTTGGATAGAAGAGTGGCCTCCTTTATTCGGTTGTATTGCTTGTGGAAGTGCTGATAGGCGAGAAATAGTAATGAAATTCTCCCAAAAGTTCCAAATATTTTGGTTAAGCAATTTAAAGAAATTCAAGAAATTAATAAGAAGACCACAAGCAACCCCATCAGAAGTGGCTGTAAATTGTGGTACACGTATTGACTCAAACATGGCTAGCTGAGTGATGACCGCATATGTTGATACAACTTCTAAATTTTGAACCACCACTGATTCAGTTTCTCTTTTCTTGTGTCTAAATAGCATGTATAGCAATGAAAGATTTCCAACAAGTTCGGTGAACGTTCCTTGCCATCATTGGAATTCACTAATGAACAAAATGGACTATCAAGGGGCGTTTGGCGTTACGTTTTGAAAATGATTAATGTGGTTTCAAGTAGAAGATAATCATTTTTTTAGCATTCGAGGATTATATAGATATTTAGGGTTCCCTAGATTAACATTATCTAAAAAGATAATGTCAAAATTCCGTGCGTGCACGGGTATCATAACAAAAAGAACATTCACAAATTGACTTATTCATGTTTTGATTAACGAATTTTGTTATAATTTCTTACATGGATTTATAAATATCCTAATCACACATAGTCAACCTAATTTTGTAGGTTTTTCTGTTAACTTTATGTAAATTCATCAAAATTCGTCAATATAACATATCTCGTTTACTATGATAGTTTTAGAACATTAGGTGGGTCTCGCATCATCATTTGACGTTTATCGAGACTACACGTTGTCGTAGTTGTGGCTCGACACTCAAACACGCGACTTGCGGTGTGGGTTTGAGTCGTCTCGAAAATGCCATTTGATGGTACGAACCCCACAGTTCGCCTCGTTTTTCGAGTGTTGAGGCGTCACCACTACACTAAATGTCTTCGGAAAACGTCATGTGATGACGCGGAACCTACACCATCATTCACGTTTTTGAGTATTTTTCTCGCATTATAAGGGTCATGTGATGACGCGGAACCTACACCATCATTCGATTTATGATATTTAAACACTTAGAATGTCAACAACCATTAATATCGGATGTCACAATCACACGGTTGGGCACATAGCAAGCTTTTATGGGCTCCTGTCATTTTTACTAAGTATAAGACATAGTTTTAAATGTTAGCCGCCTATCATCATCGTACAATTTGGGCACAATGTCAAAATTTAACGGGTCCTATCATTTTTACTACTAGTATAAGAGATAGATCTACATGAACCAAAAACACACACAAACAAGATGAGCAACAACAACAACAAACAGCCACTAGACCTCTTCGGTAACCTCTCCGGTTCCTTACCGGTAGCCACCGGAGGCATCGTCACATCTCATCTTCAAACCCTAATTTTCTTCGATCTTTTTATATACGTTTGTCGTTTTCTGCCTTTTCGACTATTCAAAGCGTATAAGGTGTACCGGGTATACAAGCTAAACAAGTGATTTGATTATCATGGATTCATGTCTTGTATATGTCTCAGTTTAGATTCGTGGATCTTGAAATAATGTTGTAACTTGCTTGTAGTACAGTACGTGTAATATTTTGCATTTGTACAAGTAGTTCAAACCCGATGTAATACACGTATAATCATGCATGATACGATCAAGGTTGTTTTGTTTTCTTTGAGTTGTTGTCATCTGATTTATTCAATAAGTATAATTTATATATTAGGAGAAGGCAAATAGGCAGCTTGCCGCTAGCCTTTTTTTGTATAGTAAAACCAAGTCTATTAAATACAATGTTTGTGGATTTAGGAGTCAAAACTTTCCTCTAACCCATCCAAAAACTAAAACGTCAGTGGGTAAACGAAACTTTTTGGTAGGATCAAAAGTTACTTACAATTTTATGCAGATGCGGACCTAGGTGTAAGTGTGGAAATAGATGATGTTCGGAAACCAGCTTAAGAAAAAATGTAAACGTTATAAAGCTTTTGCTAGGAACCACCTTGAAAAAGAAAGAGGAACAACCCTAGATTTAAATTTTAGAAAAAAAGAGATGGAGGAGCCACGAGAATAAAGTCAGCCGGAGATCGGAGGTTACAGTTAGATGTCTTGGTCAACTTTAAATATCTTCAATAATGTAATTCTCCTAGCCTTTTATAAAAATGAAAGTCGTTGATCTAAGTGTTGAATTGTCAAACTTCTCTCATTGCTTTATATTTGTGCCCTTTGTGTATTTGTTATATGTGTAGGGACCTAAAGTGCTGTTTTGTGTTTCTCTTGGTGGACTGGTTATGGGCTCCTAACGGTTGGCCCATTTTGGTGTTGAGTTATATTGCCCTAGCTGACGCTAGGGTTTGGTCATTCATTTATAACACACACACACATTAGTGTGTTGGTTCTCTCTCTTCTATCAGCCGTCTGAGGCTAGCAACATGGGAGGATCTTCATCTCATCTTCTTATTGTTATAGTTTAGATTGAGTGTGAGTGAATCTGTAGTGAGAGAGATTGGATTAACCTAGTTGAGACAATCTCACACTTTATCTTGTATTTGTATGCTTAGCATCTATTTGGGGAATAATATTTTATTTTATGTTTGTACTTGAATCTTGTTTTAATAAATCACCATGGGGTGGATGGTTGGGTGATAAGATCTGGTCTCTCTTTCTGTTTTTCATGTTCTTTACATGGTATCAGAGCCATAACAACTTAGATCGTATCACCAATCTTGCTCTCTCGTGGTTATTTGTTGATTTCTCGAAAAAATTAAATTAGGGTTTCTTGCAACCCTAATTTATTTTTTGGGGATTCTTGATTCTGTGGTCTTTGGAGGCTTTCCTGTGTGTTGCCGTTGATCTTTCTGGCGGTACCGTAAGTTTCCTTGCTAAATAGAGTCAGGGTTTCGTGAAACCCTAATTATATTTTTGGGGATCCTTATTTCTTGGGGTCCTAGAAGCTGTTATAGGTGTTTTCGTTGATCAATTTGGTGGTGCCGCTGACTGATTAAGTGATTCTCAGGTTTAATTAAAATTAGGGTTTTGAAACCCTAATTTATTTTACTTGGGGGTTCTTGTTGTTGACTCACCCATCCTCTAGACTAAGTGAATCTAGAGATTGGGTCCTTTTGCTGGTTGCTATATAGCGCTATAAGTCTTTCTTATTCTTCCTTTACTCTCTCCCCTCTTGGGTTACTGTTGCTTGTTCCGTGGGTGCAAACGGATTGGTTAACACCTTGACCCTCCAGCCTTGACTGGTGTGGATACCTGCTCTGGTCGATACCAGTCCATAACTGGCATTTCTGGTAACTCAGATTCTGGGTGATTTTTTTCCTATCTTACCTGTGGTTATTTGATTCTTCATACCTGTTTTTTGATACTTATTTTGCTTTCTTGGTTTGTTATTTGTTTCCTTTATACCTTTTTTGGCTGTGATATTTCTGCTATTTGTTTTTTGTCTGTTTAGCTTTCTATCTCTTTTATCATGAGTGTTGGTGTTGTTACTGATCCCCCTATTAACACTAGGGGTGGTGGTGTGACTGAACCTATTTTGATTAGTAGTCTTGATGCTGGTGATCCTTTACATGTTCAGAACAGTGATAGTAGTACTTCTGCTTTAATTCCTTTTAAACTGCTTGGTACTACTAATTATAGAATGTGGAACAATGCCATGAAACTTGCTCTTCAAGCTAGAAATAAAATTGGATTTATTAATGGTACTTGTTTAAAGGATACTTATGCTCATAGTAGTGTGTTATCTACTCAATGGGATATATGTAATACTATGGTTTTGACTTGGCTTATGAACTCTGTGTCTCAAGATGTTTATATGGGGTTGGTTTACTCTAAAAATGCTTCTGTTGTTTGGAATGAATTATCTGAAACTTATGATAAGGTAGATGGTTATGTTATTTACAATCTTCTCCAAAAGATTAACTCTGTGAAGCAAGGAGGCACATTTGTTGCTGAATACTATCACAGGCTTAATTCTTTATGGAGAGAATTTGATGCTTTGACCAAATTACCTAAATGTGTTTGCCCTATTAAATGCTCTTTCCCTGCTAGCACTAAATCTATCTTACATCAGTAGCTTATGAAGCTCATGCAGTTTCTAATAGGCCTTGATGATTGTTATCAACCTGTTAGAACTGCCCTTCTCACTAGGGACCCTCTCCCTGATGTGAAGGATGCTTATGTGATGGTTTCTAGGGAGCAGTCACATAGGGGTATCCTTGAACCCTCTGGTGTGACTGATCCTAAGCTTAATGCCACCTCCTTTGCTGCCAAGACTTTTGGTCAGCAAAGGAAAGGAAATTTTCTAATTCTAACAAGAACAATTCCAAAGGTGGCAATCAATCTTATCATAATAGGGGTCCCAATCCTAATCTTAAATGTACTAACTGTGGGATGATTAGTCACACTGCGGATAGATGTTATGCGATCATTGGGTACCCCCTGGTTACAAAAGGCCCTCTAATGCTAAATCTTATGTGTCTAAACCTAATTTCAATGCTAATTGTGATACTAAGTTGAATGATGCTAAGATGATTGAGAAACCTACTGCTTGTGATGTCCTCTCTTCCTTTACTTTTAATCAAATAAAGGAACTCCTACATTTAATCGATGACTCTTCTGTTGGGAACATTCATGCCAAAATGGTAGGGAGATGCTCCTTCTATAACTTCAATGTCTTGTTTAATATATTAATTTCTCTAGATACTTCTGTGGAAACTTGAAAGGGTTGGCTAGTACTATCACTCTTGGGTAGATTATAGACTCTGGATGTAACCAACACTTGACTGTCTCCACTGTGGGTATGTTTAATGTTGTGATGTTGGCAATCTCAATCTCACTGTGGGGCATCCTAATGGGACTAGTGCCACCATAAGTCATGTGGGTCACTTGAGACTGTCCAACAATGTTATCTTATATGATGTTCTTGTTGTCCCTAGCTACTGTGTCAGTTTGTTATCTGTTAATAAGTTGATAAAAGATAGTAAATTGTTTGTTGGTTTTGATGAGGATAAATGCTACATTCAAGATTTGACCAAAGGGATCACTCTGGGGTCTGGTAGTGAGTCTGGGGGCCTCTACTGGTTTGACCTAGATAAAAATAGCAAGTGTGTAGATAATCTAATATGATCTTGTCTTTTAATGTGTCCAAAGACTTGTGGCATTGTAGACTTGGTCATCCTACTGACCAAGTTCTATCTGTCCTCAAAACTGACCTCAACCTCACCAAAAACACTCGTGTCTCTATCTGTGATGTTTGCCATAGGGCCAAACAGACAAGAGAACCTTTTCCCTTGAGTGATCATAAGTCCACCATCTGGGTGAACTTGTCCACCTTGACTTGTGGGGTCCCTACAGGGTCTCTAGCAGAGAGGGATACAAGTATTTCTTGACCATTGTTGATGACTATTCTAAGGCAGTTTGGACTTATCTTTTAAAAAATAAAGATGAAGTTTTTGACACCTTTGCTAACTACATTAAACTGATCAAAAATCAATTTAACATGTGTATCAAAGTTGTCAGATCTGATAATGGAACTGAATTTATCAACAAGAAAATGAATTCTTTGTTCACTGACCTTGGAATAGTCCATCAAACTTCTTGCACTTACACCCCTTAACAAAATGGCATTACTGAAAGGAAACATAGACACTTGCTAAATGTTGCAAGGAGCATTATGTTTCAGGGGGGGATTCCTCTTGTGTTTTGGTCTGATTGCATCCTAACTGCCGTTTACTTAATTAACTTGCTTCCCACATCTATCCTCAAAGGTAAATAACCATATGAACTGGTTTATAACAAAAAACCTAGTCTCTCTCACATTAGGTGCTTTGGGTGTCTTTGTTTTTCTACTAATTTAAACAACAATGATAAGCTCACCCCTATGTCTGAAAAATGTGTTTTGATTGGGTACTCTTCTGGTAAAAAGGCTTACAAGCTTTTAAGTTTGGATACTAGGGGTGTCCTATTCTCTAGGGATGTGAGATTTTATGAAACTATGTTTCCTTTTAAAATGAAAAACAATAAGGATGGTGATTTGGCTGATGTTGATACAAGTGATGCTGAACACCTTTATTTCTTTGATAATCCTACTCCTTGAAGACCTAATGATGAGGAGAGAGAGCAACATCTACTGAGGATGGTAGAAACCCTTCAAGTGATGAGTCTAACACTCAACAAGCACTTGAAGTGGATTCTACAACCCAAATAGATGATAAAAATCTATCTGAGGGCAATGTTTTAGATACTTTGCCTATTTCTTCTGAACCAGTTCTTAATAATGACGATCCTGTGACTGATGAGGTGTCTGTCCCTATAAGAAAGTCTGGTAGAAGTACTAAGTTTCCTGCTAAAGTGAATGATTATGTTGTTGATAGCAAACTTAGATATGGGATTGAAAAACATGTCAATTATTATAGACTTAACTCTGTGAATTTGTGCTTTGCTACTACCCTTAACAAATCTGTTGAACCTTGTTATTTTAATGATGCTAAGAATGACCCTAATTGGATTGAGGCCATGAACAATGAAATAGAGGCTCTCATTAGGAACAACACTTGGACCATTACTGACCTGCCCTTGGGCAGAAAATCTCTTGGTTGTAAATGGTTGTACAAAATCAAGTATGGGGCTTCTGGGTTAATAGATAAGTATAAGGCTAGGGTTGTGGCAAAAGGGTATGGACAGAAGGAAGGTATTGATTTTGATGAAACCTTTAGTCCTGTGGTTAAGATGGTTACTGTTAGATGTATAATGTGCCTTGCTATGTCTGATGACTAGCCTTTATGTCAAATGGATGTCAACAGTGCTTTCCTTTATGGTGACTTGGAGGAGGATGTCTATATGACCTTACCTCTAGGATTTGATAACCCCAATCCTTCCAAGGTCTGCAACTTGAACAAGTCCCTTTATGTACTTAAGCAAGCCCCAAGGTAGTGGAATGCCAAACTTACCACTGCTCTGGCTGAGCATGGCTTTGTTCAAAGAAAATTTGACAACTCCCTTTACATTAAACATACTGGAAACATCTTCATTTTCCATCTTATGTATGTTGATGACCTGGTGGTCACTAGCAATGATATGTTTGAAATTGAGAAATTTAAGAGCTTTCTCAAAAACAAGTTTATGATTAAAGAACTTGGTCTTATGAAGTATTTCCTTGGCATTGAGGTCCTACACAATAGCTCTAGTGTGTGTATGACTCAAAGGAAGTATTGTCTTGATTTAGTTCATGAGTTTGGCCTGTTAGCTGCTAAACTTGTCACCACAACCTTACTTGAGAATTGTGTTCTAGCTGTAGATGAGAGTGAATCTGATAAGTTTCTTACTAATGTGTTTAACTATCAAAAACTTATTAGCAAACTCATTTATTTGACCCACACTAGGCCAAATATCTCCTATGCTGTTCAATGTTTGAGTCAGCATATGCATTCCCCATTACAATCTCACTTTAAGATTGCCTTAAGGGTCATCAGATATCTGAATGGTGCTCCTGGTACTGGTATCCAAATTTATAAGGATAAACACCTTAATTTGTATTGCTATACTGACTCTGATTGGGCAAAGTGTTTGAAGACCAGAAAGTCTATTTCTGGCTATTGTGTGTTTTTGGGTAACACTCTTGTCTATTGGAAGAGTAAAAAGTATCCAACTGTATCTAGATCCTCTGCTGAAGCAGAGTATAGGTGCATGGCTAGTGCTACTTGTGAGGTAATTTGGATTTCCAACTTGCTTAATGATCTAAACATTCCAAGGGTGTTCCCTGTGAATATGTATAGTGACAGCTCTTCTACCATTTAAATTGCTGCCAATCGTGTCTTTCATGAGAGGACTAACATATGTGATCAAGAAGATTGATGAAAAGCTCCGGGAACGTAGATTGATGAGGAGCTTAGAAAGGTTCGTTGGTGGTAGACCATATGGAGTGCACCACAAGTTACTGCAACGATCCATCTAATGGGTCGTACATCTCAGGTCCACTCTATATTGGTTTTTTAATTGTGAATATGTAAATTTTGTGAATATTGTGCTTTTATGGCTTGATGTAGTGTTAAGGTATGATGATTTTTCAAGAATTTCTCACGAGATTCTAAATCTTTCAAAATATCTCATACTAAAGCACTACAATAAACCCTTATTAATTTAAGGGGGAGCATTAATATGTTCTATGGCCAAACATTGATTTCATTTTTTACCCAAAGACCGGTTAATCCATTCAATATCCCAAATATTAATGGTTAACATTTTGGATAAGGGGAGAAAATGGGATTAAGGAGACTTAAATGATACTTGGCTAAAAGATGAAAAAGAATTAATGATAATCCAACTTAATATGTGTAAAGCACGTGTTAAGGGGGAGCGTTTTTGATGAACAAAACACTTAAGGTACAAAACTCTTGATTCCAATATCACAAGTACCTTAAGTGATTTTCAAGGATTTTTCATGGTGACTATACTTTCCCAAAACACGCTTTATTCACGACGGATGTGGTGACAAAAGGGTGGTAGGAATAGGTATTAGTCCAATGATTCATCAAAGCCGATTGAATCTTCCCAAGGACAATTCCCTAGATAGAATTATAAGTCCTAGGAAAGATGAAGAAAGATTGTGAACGTAGCAGAGTACCGACTAATTACTGATGCTAGCACTGGAACAATCACAACAAGGTGCTAGTAATGATGTATTGGTAAGTAGTGAAGGGGTTGAAGAATGAAAAAGAAATGCAAAGATAAAGGGTGTAAAGAAAGAAGCCCTCCTTACAACTTTAGGCAGAAACCGGGTCAATACATATGCTATTGAGATCATTTGTTAATGATTCTCGATATTGAAGAAAGACATCATGGACCCAGTGATGCAATGCACAACCCTTCCCAGCTAACTCAAATATCTCTCAAAAGGTATTTGTTTTAATCACACGGAGATCAACACGTTATCTATTGGTTTATTCACTCCGAATAGACTGATATTGAAAAGGTGGCACTCCTCTCCAGCCATCGCTCACTAAATCAAAACGCACTATCGAGTCTAGAGCCACGAGATCATCAAAAGTCTCATTAGGACACTTTCCATTTATTCCTTGCTTTCTCACACACTGTGAAAAGTAAGAGATTTTTTATGAGTCCTACGCAGTATTCTTGTAATATTACCAGAACATCCGAGTAATACGCAAGTATTACAATGAAGATGGAAATCCTGCTTGAGCCAACATCAAACAAGCTCATGGTAGGTTACACGTGCGGTTCTTTAAGAACCAATCTTGTGAAAAACTGGAAAGAAACAGTAGTTTAATTCTTAATTGAACTTAAACTCATTCCAGGCCTCTACGCATTATCATATGATCTTGCCAGAACACTCAGAGTGACACTCTTTAGTGTTCACAGTGACGAGTGGAAATCCTTCTAGTGTTAACATCAAACAGCACTTGGTAGGTGACGTGCAAGATTCTTTATGAATTAAGCTCGTGATAACTGGAAAGCAACGATGGTGAAAATCTTAATTGAAATTCACTTGTTCCAGGTTTCATGAATTGACGGCTTCAATCACAAGGATAATTTATCCAAGTGATTCACTCTTTATGTTCGCAGTCAAGCTTAGTGATCGTCGAATAAAGAGAACGGGTTTACCCGCGAAATCCTGTCAGGAAGTTACTTAATTGAAACTATCCGTCACAGGTACGATATCTAATATCGTCCAACGGTCTTCACCGACCGGAGGTAAAACGCTACCGATTTAGAATGAAATGTTCTAAGCCATTTCATTCGTGTCTTATCATGTTGCTGCGAAGACGGTGGCGTTGCGGTATACCAGCTGAAGTCGTTCCCACATGCTTATGTTTTTTCTGCATCAAAGTTCAGCAAAATTCAAGAAAGTACAAAATGAAGTCTTCCGCTGTACCAAACTCTAAAGCTTTCGAGAATTCAACAAAAGACATAAGTGTGTGGAACATGGAGTCACGAGGAGGCAAGATTCACAAGAAGGCAAAGATCGCACGTGATTGGTCAAAAGAACAATGCTCTCAAGCCAAAGCCTAAAAGATCAAATCAACATATTCACAACAAAAAGAAAAGAAGAAAAGACTACGAGCTGAAGAACGAAGACTTAGTATAGTATGCTAGGTTTAGAACTATGTAACGTGGAGTGACCTCCCTTAGGGGGAGATTGTTAGAAATACGTTTTTAACGTATATTAGAAGTATCGGTCACTCCACAATATTATTAATGTTGTATAACTCGTAGTTAATGTTTGCTTATTTAGTTAAGTAAGAAACCGGCCCATGGGCTTGTCATGGGTCGGCCCAAGCTCATTAGTGGCTTGGATATAAATACCCCTTTCCACCATAGAAAGGGGTTGGTTGTTGATTGTTTCACTTTCTCATTTAAAAAAAAACACATATTTCTCTCTCACTTTCTCTCACTACTTTCTCTCTCTAGAAATCTTTAACCCACCTTATTGATTCATAAGATTATCCATATTCTTAACTTCCGTATAAAGTGATAACGAGTGTTGGTATGCTTACTTAGATCATGGTAGACTCGATTACTCACTAAGTCGATCCCATGCTTCTTCTTGTTGCATTTTGCCACATGACTTGCCTTATGCTTCTCCACTACACCTTTGGTGTTTCTATTTTCCTTGTATACCCACTTAACTCCACTAGCCTTTTGTCATTTTAGAAGGTCCCTCGACTCTCGCATATTCTTCTTTGAATGTATATCCTTCTCCATGGCTTATCTGCGTTTCTTTCCTTTCATAGCCTCCACAAAGGCTAAGGGTTTAAAATCAACATATAAACAAAGTAGGGGGTATCTCATCAGTTACTACGTAAAGCCCCAACAGACTTCTAGTCTTTGGTTCTCTTTCACATGAACTTGAAGGTGAGTCTTTGGTTAGAGTTGGAATTGGAGTCAAAATTTCAGGTTGTTCGACTTCTTCTCTTGATTCACCTGTCTCCTCTTCGTCGTTGGTCATAGGAAGAAAATGATATCTTTCATTTTCGTTAATACTCTAATCCATGATCCTTCTCCATCGAACTCCACGTCTCTACTCACTACCACCTTCCCTGTGATCGGGTAATAGAGGTTGTATCCTTTGGATTGCTTGTCATAACCCACGAACACATGCTTCTCGATTCTATCATCAAGCTTGATTCGCCTTTGGCTCGGAACGTGAACATACGCTATGCTCCCGAATATCCTTAGATGAGAGCCTCTAGGCTTCATCCCATTCCATGCTTCTTGTGGGGTCTTGTTGTCCAAACTCTTTGACGGATACCGGTTTAATAAATACACCGCGCAATTAACCCCTTCAGCCCAAAACTCTTTTGGCATCTTCTTACTTTTCAACATGCTTCGGACCATGTTAAGAACGGTTCTATTATTTCTCTCCACCACTCCATTTTGTTGTGTGGAGTAAGGATCCGTTACAAATCTCCGGATCCCATTATCCTCACAGAATTTGTTAAATTCTTTTGACAAGAATTCTCCACCTCTACCCGACCTCACAGATTTAATCTTTAAACCCTTCCCCTTCTCAATCATAACTTTAAATTTCTTAAAAGCTTCAAAGGCTTGGGATTTTTCTTTTAGAAAATAGACCCAAGTCTTTCTAGAATAATCATCAATAAAAAGCTAAAGTAGAGATTCATACCATGAGAAGGTGGAGTAATGGGACCGTACAAATCCGTGTAAATTAGTTGTAGAGGCTCCTTAGCTCTTGACGTCGCTTCCTTTGGAAACGAACTCCTTGCATGCTTCCCAAGAAGACATCCTTCACATACTTGATTGGGATGATCAATTTGATCTAACCCGTTCACCATTACCTTAGAAGATAACAACTTTAAGTCACCAAAGTTAAAATGACCATACCTCATGTGCAAAGCCACGACTGGTCCTTCAAACAGCTCTTTAAGCACTTAGCTTCATCATGTTGAATGTTCAAGATGAACATTCGGTTTTTAGTCATAGGCACTTTTGCTATGAGCTTTCCTTCAGGATTTCTTATCATGGCACTATGATCTTTGAAATGAATATCGTAGGTTTTCTCCAATAGTTGTCCCACACTTAAAATGTTACTTTTAAGATTGGGCACATTGTATACGTCTGAAATATATTGGTGACTTCCATCTTTAGCTCGGATAACTATTTTACCTTTTCCTTTCACCGATGCCTTTGACTCGTCTCCGAAGGTGACATTCCCTTTACTTTGCTCAATCTCCACGAACAAGTCTTCTTCACCCGTCATATGGTTACTGGCAGCGAAATCTATATGCCATGGCTCTTTCCTCTCTTCTTTTTTGCCATGTCTCGCCATTAGCAAAGT
This sequence comes from Glebionis coronaria, assembly GCA_025667525.1. Taxonomy (NCBI): domain Eukaryota; kingdom Viridiplantae; phylum Streptophyta; class Magnoliopsida; order Asterales; family Asteraceae; genus Glebionis; species Glebionis coronaria. Next base: position 630,679,052 of record CM046877.1, on the reverse strand, counting down.
AAGCTCGTCTTCGTTATCTACCTCCATAAGATTGGCCTTTTCTTCCACTTGTCTTGAGCTAGTACACTCGCTAGCATAATGACCAAATTCTCGACAATTATAACATCGTATTTGAGACTTACCTCCTCTTTGAGATTGGTAGCCTCTTCCACTGCCTCTCCTATATCGAGACCACTGGTTCTCGTCTTCCTTCTGAACATCTTATCTTTCTCTTCCTCGTCCTCAAAATCCTCCACGACCTCGAAAAGTACCGCGTCCTCGTCCTTGCTCGCGTCAATGTAAAAAGCTCTTTTCTCTTTCTTTGAAAGAGACCTTTGAGTATAGAGCTTGCTCCAAGGGATCTTTCCCCCTTCTTCTCTTTAACTTCTCTTCATAGGCTTGTAAAGATCCCATGAGTTGATCAACGGTCATAGAGTCGATGTCTTTTGACTCGTCTATGGCCACAACAATGTAATCAAAGCTTGGTGGCAAAGAGCGAATAATCTTTTCTATCACCCTTGTGTCAGTCAAGCTTTCACCATTTCTCTTCATCTCATTTGAAATGGTCAAGACACGAGTAAAATAATCCGAAATGGTTTCGGATTCCTCCATTTGGAGTTTTTCGAACTCTCCTCTAAGAGTTTGAAGACGTACCTTCTTCACTTTATCGACTCGTTTGAAAGCATTTTGAAGGATCTCCCACGCTTCCTTAAAAGTGGTTGCATTTGCAACTTTCTCAAACATCGCATCATCAAGACATTGATAGATGAGAGTTAGAGCACTTTGATCCTTCTTTCTCACCTTCTGTAGATCTACCCTTTGGGCAGTACTCAACGAGTTTTCATCTTCAACCTTCTCAATCCCTTTCTCAACTATCTCCCACACATCATGTGAGCCAAGTAACGCCTTCATTCGAATACACCAACTACCATAGTTATCTTTGGTGAGACGAGTAAATTGGAACAAGTTCATTGAACTTGACATCTTGATCTTCAACGCAGCTCTGATACCAGTTTGTTGGGAAACACACGGGGCCTTTTAGGCTAATACTAGAGGAAGAGATAAGTTTTGTGGAAAGTACGTTTATTTCTTCAACTTTTCTTGGTACTTCTCGGAGGCTTATACCACCACTTATTTATACTACTCCATGGAACTTTCTAGATACAAGATATTTTCATGGTTTTCTAGATTATTCCTACTTCATCCTTATCACTAATCTAGATATTTCTTATTACATATCTTTCCATATTTATCTTCTTATTTCTACACACTTCCATAGATATTTTCTATGGTCCCTTCCTCGGCATTCTAGAATCTTCTTTCATGGGCTCGGGCCTTCAGTGGCCTTCAACGACCAAATCAAGTTTACGATCTAACACTGATTAGCATATAATCACTTGCATATATAGCAGAAGTGTGTAATCTTATAATCATGCATACATTTAAATATGACTATTTATGCTTGATCTAGATTAAAAATGTCACATTTGAGAACACTACTCAAAATCCAAAAATGTTTAGAGCAGTCGGAGCCATGGAGTTTTTCGGTGGCGCCAAACCATGGCGCGAAAAAAGAGCTTGGGGCGAGACTCCTTGGGTTAGCGCCATGGCTGTCGCGCCGTGGATACCGGTCCACACGGTCAATTTTTCCCTTTTTTGTTTTTGAATATAACGGTAATATTACCGTTGAGGGACCATATTTTAAAAAAAAAACTCTTAAACCCTAATTTAACCTTTTAAAAATCCTATAAATACCCTTCATACTTCTCACACACTTTCAATACATATTATACATCAATACTTCTCAATTTTCTATCAAATATGGATCCAAACATTTTAAGAAGATAAAAGAACTTCGAGATAAGAAAGTGCAGACCTAGTGAAGCATCTATGAAATGAAGAAGAGTAGTTTGTGTTTTTTATGTAATGTTTAATTTTATGTCATATTTAAGTTTTATGTAACGTTTTAAGTTTTATGTAATGTTTTAAATTAATAAATTTAATTTTAAGTTTATAAATATGTATTTTAATTAAAAAAATAATCTTATTACACCATAAAAGTTATGACACACCCTCCCGAAAATTGGTACCATAGTAATTCTGGTGTCATAGCCCACTTTGCTGACGTTGCATCACACTTAGGATAAGTGTAGATGATCAATCTATTAAAGGAACTGTTATATTTTCCAAGTATATGTCATCTTAACGTGCATGCCTTATTTGATTCTGGTTATTTGTACTCTTGTTTAGTAGGACTTTATATATTGGGATTGAAGCAGCTATTGACTTTTAGGATGTAATATGAGTCAAGTTGCTTCAACTATTAGAAATTATATGTACTTTTCTACTTTGAGTTACTTTCAAGTATCATTTACTACAATATATATATATATATATATATATATATATATATATATATATATATATATATATATATATATATATATATATATATATATATATATATATATATATATACTTATGTTCCTTTAATTTGGCGTGGCACCAGTATAGAGCTAGTACACCACTCTTAGAACTGATATTCACAATCGTGTGGTACAAAGGTTCATAAAAGTTTAAAAACGAATTCCTTGTGCAGAACCAGTACCACGGTTCAGCCTTTGTTTCAAGAGTTTCAGCAATGGTATGCATTCTGGTTTAAGGGAGGGAAGAAATGTGAACCTAGCGCTCATTGATGGCGGTGAAATGTGAACCAGCAATTGTGATTGGAATGTTTCAGCTAGAAGATAACTTTATTGTGTTTGATTTAGTGAATTCAACTTTCAGGTTTAGCTCGTCGTTCTTAGATAAGCAATCTGCTTGTTCAAACTTCAACTTTACTCGAAACGAATAGATCTCCGTTTAATTACAATAGCATTAACACCAATAAAGTACCCGAAAGAATCTGATTGCTTTAGTAATGGAGTATAAGAAAGAAAACTCCTTATGTCAACATCAGTGTGGGGAGTAAAGTAAAAGGGACCATTCCCGTAGAATAGAACCCCAGGAGCCGACGTCGTGCTAGGCAGACAAAAAGCTATTGTTCTGTTAAGATCTTGGTGTAAGAACGCTGGCAATGCGTAATGAGAGGTCGACAATGCTATGACACCAGAAACATTTGAAGGGAATGATTCAAATGATGAAGAAGGCAAACACCCATCATTAACGGTAGGATTAAATAAACCAACATAGGTATTTCTACCATCGCTTGTATTTACAAACAAATCCTCATAATTCAGGAGAGCTTGGTTACATAATCCGGTAATCGGGTTAACCACATTTACTGGACATGAACAATATCCCCAACCAGGTAATGTAGAACTGTTAGTTACCGGAGGGCATGAAAGACTCTTGTAAAAGTAAGAACTCCGCACCTGTGTGCATTGCTCTTCCTCACAAGAAACTAGAGAGTTGCAAAGCATGTCCGTGGGACAGCTTCCTGGATATATGTTCCATTGCACGATGCAGTCGTGCCATGAGAAAGGAGCGTCGATGTCTATAAGAAAATTCGATTTTTTGGGACATCGTGCGTCCATTGAAGTGATGATTTGGGCGCTATAAAGGGAGTCAGCAAGATCGATATGTTTGTTTACTGGAACAACCAAGGAAGTGTAAGGTATGGCATATTGTGCTATGGCTTCGTATTCGTAAGAAATGAAGACTAGGAGGAGAACTATAATTTTGCGAAGCGAAAGCATGTTTTCATGTGTATTTGTTATATGGGCATCAAGTAGGTTTTGAAAGTTTATGGACTTAAAATTAATAGTCGTGAGATATGATCGAACTCGGGATCATGGGATTACACACGTAACGTAAAGGGTTAATTTATTTATTAAATATATTATATATATATTTATTAAATCAAACCAAAGCTTAACTAACGATTGTCAATAAATAAAAGTTAAGTTATAACGACCGTTATGGAATTAAATAGAAGCTAAAAAGAAGAAGGAAAAATTACACAAACACCCCTTGGGGTGTATGTTGATCGGCGGAAAGAAGAGGGGGCAAAGGGGAATATTGGTTTCCTAATTTGTTATTACTTGGAAAACAAGTTTGCCAAGCCTATATAAACAAACCTCTAGCCTCATAATTTTTCATCCCTCTCTCTCTTTTTCTTTGTTGATCGCCGGCCACCCCAACCCAATTAGGGTTTCGTTTGGTTTTCGATCTTGTCTATTTATCTAGTCCTAATCCCTCTCTAGGGTTATTGGGTAGATATTCCATAAGCATTGAAGCTCGGTTTGTTCGTGCTAGACTCACGGTTAACTCTCCGTATTACGTGTGTACAAGAGCGTGATATAATCTTCCTTTAGATTATATTCTTGGTGGTGTTCGTGATAAACCCTTGTTGCCGTTCGTTCCGTCGTCTTGTGGATCTTGCTAGGATAAAGGTATGTAACCCTAATCTTGATTAATATAATTGTGTTAAATTAATGATCTTGTTAATCGCTTCCGCTATGCGTTCTTTGATCCATATTAGGGTTTTAAATAATTGTTATGAACTCTATAAACCATCAGTGGCATCGAGAGCCGTTTTAACATGATTATAATTATCAAGATCTAAAGTTTTTTTAAATAATATTGATTTGTGTTAAAAATTACATGTTGTTTTTTAGGTTTTATAAAAATTAGGGTTTTGTTTTTTATTGTTTTTAAAAATCGACTATAGTCGAATTTTTTATAAATTTTTTTTTGTAAACCCTAAAATTACATGGTAATTAACTTTAGATATTTTTGCATGAATTAATTGTTATGTCATGCGTGGTTACGATCCGTAGTTTTTTAATTGTTAAGAGAATGTGGGAGATCCGTAATAAACATGCATGTTTCTTACGGATCATATAATTTTGATTGCTATTTGCTTTCTTTGATTCAAAGTTTTAAAATTAGGGAAGACTTTTTATGTATATAAAAACCCTAGATTTGATGTTCTTTGAATAAATGTTATGCATGTGGCTATTTGATTTAGTTTTTTTTGTACTACTTGTTTTCATACGTTTTCTATATTGTATGTTGTAAACAAGGGTAATTTTTTCCAAGAAAAATAATATGGACTAAATCTTATCAAAATTAATGAATTGTTTTGAGATGTAAAATACATATGATTTGCGTTGATTAGAATTGCAATAGCAACTTAACGGCTACTCAATTTTGGCAAACTATAAAGTGGGTATAACGCACCGCTGGTCATGTACCCGGTTAAGGAATGAGGTGTTATGCTTCAGCGATGACCAAATTCCTGGCTCGCCTGTGCGTCAAATTGATATTACCTACGGTTGTTATTGGTACAATTCTTTAAGGTTGATTTAACTACATTAATTCACATCCGAAACACAATGAATAAGGTTATTGCTTTGTGCTATAACTAACGTTCTAGAAAAAGTACGGTGTGAATTTAGTTGTGTGTAAAATCTTCAATTGGTTTAACCAATACCTCAACTTGCAAGTATATGATGAACTTTTAGTCTCACCAAAAAGTTTACTAAATGTTTTTTTATTAAACTTATGTTATGGAGATGTATGCATGCTTCTCCATACATGATTTTGACACCAAAATCTATACCCTAAAATTTAAGTCATATGCCCTCTAATTGACGAACACTTGAAGTTACAATTGTCGTCATATAAGATATCGGACGATGTTGTAATGGAGAGAAAACTTCATGACTGAATAAGATTGCACATGAAGGTTTTACGTTCTTTAGATTAGTCGACTTAATTGAGTTACTCAGTGAGAACTAGAAACTTAAGGCATAAAGAAGGGATAAAACATGTTTACAATGCAAATGATTTTGGCAATGTAAATCCCTGACATATCTAGAAATTGTAATTTGATTTGGCAATTATAGTTCGACAAGTTACTGTGTTGAATACATTTGTCACTAGCAGATCAACTGATGTGATAAATCTATGTCAATATGGATTCTAGTTTTTCAAGGAAAATACTATGGTTTTATTACCGGGGTAATTTTATTTTCTTGAATTGTATTATCGAAAATACTAATGTTTGAACTTATTTCTGTAGAAATGGCTCAACCCGAAAACAATCTGACAATAAGCTCGGCGTTCAAAGCTTTCTTTGAACGGCCTGAACTTACTGGCCCTAATTTCAATGATTGGTACCGCTCACTAAGAATTGTTCTGAGAGTAGCGGGTACTATCAATATCTTGGAAACTCCTTTTCCGGAGGATCTTGCTGAAGGAGCAACTGATGTGGAAAGGTTTCAACACGCTGCTAACGTTAAGAAGCACCATGAGGTGGCTGCTATAATGTTAGGAAGAATGGCTCCATCACTTCAAAGGAAGTATGAGCTAGCTTCACCTCAGCAAATGCTTGATGAACTCAAGGCTGTGTATGAAACGCCGCAAGCTGTAGAGATCTATGATCTGGTTGATGCTCTACATAGTTGCAAGCAAGCTCCTAGAAAGTCCGTAAGTGCTCATTATATGGAGATGAGGGGTTATATGGAACAACTCATCGCACTAGGACAACCCTTTGATCATAATATGGCTATTAACTTGATCAATAGGTCCCTTAATAAGGACTTCAATGATTTCGTTCGTAACTATAATATGCATTGCACGGGGAAGACAGTTAATGATTTGCATGCAATGCTCATTGACTTCGAAAAGGGTTTGAAAGATAAGGCATCCACTGCTACACCTCAAGTACTTCTTGTATAAAAGGGTAGAGTGTCGAAACCAAAACCGCAAGGGAATAAGAAGCAGAAAGGCAAAGGCAAGGTTGATAAGAGCAAGCAAGTTGCGACTACATCAAAACCGAAGCATAACTTTGCTAAGAAATCTCTGAAAGATGAGACTTGTCACCATTGCAAGATGACTGGACACTGGAAGAGGAATTGCTCTCTCTATCTCCATGAAATGGCAGAACATAAGAAGAAGGCTGAGCAAGCTGTTGCAGCACCATCTTCTGGTAACTTATTTATGATAGAGTTATTTAATCTTTCATACAAATAAAACTCCTGGGTATATGATACGGGATTTGGTATTAACATTTGTAATACCCTGCAGGGATTTGAGTTGAAAAGGAGGCTTACCTATGGGGAACAATTTCTACAAGTGGGCAACGGCGCACAAGCAGCAGTTGAAGCTATAGGAATATTTAAATTAGTTTTACCTTCGGGTTTAGTACTGTTTTTAAATAATTGTCACTATGCACCTACAATTGTTAAGGGTGTTATTTCCTTTTCTTGTATGTTGGATCTTGGATTTATTCACATGATTTATAATAATAGAATTTCTGTTTTCAAAGATGGTTTATTCTATTTTGATGCAATTTCTGTGAATGGTGTTTTTGAAATAAACATGCATGATAAAAATTCCAAGAGGAAAAATAATTCTGTTTTTAGCATGAATAAGAAGAGTAAGTTAGACAAGAACTCTTCTTATCTTTGGCATTGTAGGCTTGCCCATATTGGGAAGACTCGCATACAAAAGCTTTAACGTGATGGGCTTTTGGAAAGTATCAATGATGAATCATTCGATAAATGTGAATCTTGTATCTCTGGAAAGATGACCAAGAAACCTTTTAATAGCAATATTGAAAGGGCTACTGAACTACTTGGTTTGATACATACTGATGTGTGTGGACCACTTGGACATGTGTCAAGGAAAGGTGCTAGCTACTTCTTGACGTTTACGGATGATTATAGCCGTTATGGTTATGTTTATTTACTTAAGCATAAACATGAGGTATTTGAAACATTCAAGACGTTTAAAGAGGAATTAGAGTTACAACTGGGAAAGAAGATTAAAGCTCTTTGTTCTGATCGTGGTGGTGAATATTTAAGTCAAGAGTTTAAAGATTATTTAAGTGAGAATGGAATTGTTCAGAAACTTACTTCTCCGTATACTCCACAACAAAATGGTGTATCTGAAAGGATAAATCGTACATTATTAGATATGGTGCGATCTATGTTTAATCTTACAACTTTACCATTATCTTTTTGGGATTATGCTCTTGAATCTGCTGTTCGTATTCTAAATATGGTTCCCACTAAGAAGGTTGATAAGACACCATATGAACTATGGCATGGAAAGAAGCCATATTTGTCTTATTTAAAAGTCTGGGGTTGTGAGGCGTATGTGAAACGTGACTCTGGAGATAAACTCCAACAACGCTCAGTAAAATGTATCTTTGTAGGTTACCCTAAGGAAACTATGGGTTACTACTTTTATTATCCGGCTGAGAACAAAGTAGTTGTGGCTCGGTATGGAGACTTCCTTGAAAATGATCTTGTAAATCAAGAATTCAGTGGGAGAAATTATGATCTTGAAGAAATTCAAGAAGATACATTGCCTTCTGAAAATACTAGCTATGAAATTCCTGTAGAACCAGAAAGTCTGAGTGTTCCGCAGGAATTAATTCCTCCACGTAGGTCACAAAGGACTATACGTGCGCCGGACAAACTATGTCTTTACATAGAGGATGATGAGGAGGAAGTAGGGAATCTTGGTGAACCTGCTAACTATCGGTCCGCAATGTCTGATCCAGAAAAGTCAAAATGGATAGTTGTGATGAATGAGGAAATGAAATCCATGGAAATCAATGATGTTTGGATTCTTGTAGACGCACCTAAAAATGCTAAAGTAGTGAAAAATAAGAAGAAAACTGACATGGATGGTGATGTACAATCCTATAAAGCACGTTTAGTGGCTAAAGGTTTTACTCAAACTTTTGGCATAGACTACGAGGAGACCTTTTCTCCTGTAGCAGACTTACGAGCTATTAGGATTCTCATAGCTATAGCAGCATACTATGACTATGAGATATGGCAAATGGATGTTAAAACTGCCTTCTTGAACGGTCGCTTAGATGAAGACATCTATATGCAACAACCGGAAGGGTATGTTGATCCTAAATATCCAAAGCGCGTGTGCAAACTTCAAAGATGTATTTATGGTTTGAAGCAAGCATCACGTCAATGGAATAAGCGATTTGATGAAGAAATCAAAAAGTTCGGATTTATTCAAAATCGTGATGAGCCGTGTGTATACCGCAAAGCTAGTAGGAGTAATGTAGTGTTCCTAATTCTATATGTCGATGACATATTGATCATGGGAAGTAACATTCCAAGACTTAAGGAAGTTAAGGACTATCTTGGTAAATGTTTTTCTATGAAAGATTTGGGAGATGCTGCCTATATTCTGGGAATTAAAATCTATCGAGATAGGAGTAGACGGTTAATTGATCTTAGTCAAGATGCTTATATTGATAAGATATTGAAGAAATATAACATGCATAACTCTAAGAAAGGTTTCTTACCGATGGAGGTTAAGCATGAGTTAAGTCATGAGAAAGATGCATCATCACCTGAAGAGGTGTCTTACATGAAGAAGGTGCCTTATGCTTCGGCAGTAGGATCTATTATGTATGCTGTAAGATGCACAAGGCATGATGTGGCGTTTTCTTAGAACTTGGTCAGTAGATACCAACAGAATCCAGGAAAGTTCCACTGGACTGCTGTTAAACATATTCTAAAGTATTTGAGGAGTACGAAAGATATGTTTTTGGTATTTGGGGGTAAACCAGACACAGAACTGAATGTAACAGGATTCTATGATGCGTCCTGGCAATGTGATAAAGACGATACGAAGTCTCAGACGGGTTACGTGTTTGTCATCAATGGAGGAGCAGTAGACTGGAAGAGCAGTAAGCAGAAAACCATTGCTATGCATGCGACTCAATCTGAGTACATGGCCGCTTCAGAAGCCGCAATAGAAGCTGTTTGGATTAGGAAGTTTATTGGAGATCTTGTAGTGATGCCTTCAACTAAAGAACTTATTGATATATATATTGCGACAATTCTGCGGCAATAATATTCGCCAATGACCCTGGAGTCATGAAGGGCGCCAGACACTTTAAAAGTAGATATCACTACGTTCGAGAACAAGTAGAAGCTCAAGAAATAAAATTGATAAAAGTTCACATAGATGATAACGTAGCTGATCATTTTACTAAGGATTTATCTAGGCCAAAGGTAGTTAAGCATGCCAAGGCAATAGGGCTGCAACTAGCTAGCGAATTCATTCAATAAATCTGTTGATTAGTATTTGGATAAAGGATGTGAGACATTATTGAATTGATGAAATAAAGACTGAGTTTCGTTTATTTTTCTGTTATTTGATTTTGTATCCTATTTTACATGTTTTAATCCGTGAGCATTTTGATGTTTCTAAATGTCCGTTGTCGATTAATAATATGGGAATATTATTAAACTAAGACAATTCAAAATAGTGACAGAGTATACTTGGAAGTATATTGGTCAATTTTGGATGATATTTGATGGATCAAATATTGGACTTATCCCAACTATGTGATTTTACTTTATGGATCTATGTCATTAAGTAAAACATAAATAGTTATCCTTAGATCTGAGATACCAGAAAACTGCATTGAATGTAGTGCATTTCTGTGAGATAACCTAACGCTAAACATAACTGGTAGTTATAAGGGTTATTTTCAGAAGTGTTGCGAAGTTCATGTGTTTTGCTTGTAGTCGAAATGGGATTCGTTTCCCTCGAATTATGTTTGAAGTATAAATACAACTGGGCCCCTCGGGGGAGTAGTAAGATGTTTGTGTAGCCACACCCAAATTTGTTTTGGTAATCTTGTTATATCCGTAAACGAGAAACAGAATAGTTAATGAAGGAATGACTAAGATCCATATCCTTATTAAAAAGTGTATTAGAAATGAAAGGATAATAATAATGATGTAATCATTAAAAGGTTCTTGTCCAGGAGACCTTACCCGGTTTGTACTAGTGACATTGCTAGTGTAACTAGACGCTAGTCAATGTGATCACGATATTAGAATTTTGTCCAAGTGGGAGCTGAAAGTTTATGGACTTAAAATTAATAGTCGTGAGATAGGATCGAACTCGGGATCACGGGATTGCACACATAACGTAAAGGGTTAATTTATTTATTAAATATATTTTATATATATTTATTAAATCAAACCAAAGCTTAACTAACGATCGTCAATAAATAAAAGTTAAGTTATAACAACCGTTATGGAATTAAATAGAAGCTAAAAAGAAGAAGGAAAAATTACACAAACACCCCTTGGGGTGTATGTTGATCGGCGGCAAGAAGAGGGGGAAAGGGGAACATTGGTTTCCTAATTTGTTATTACTTGGAAAACAAGTTTGCCAAGCCTATATAAACAAACCCCTAGTCTCATAATTTTTCATCCCTCTCTCTCTTTTTCTTTGTTGATCGCCGGCCACCCCAACCCAATTAGGGTTTCGTTTGGTTTTCGATCTTGTCTATTTATCTAGTCCTAATCCCTCTCTAGGGTTATTGGGTAGATATTCCATAAGCATTGAAGCTCGGTTTGTTCGTGCTAGACTCACAGTTAACTCGCCGTATTACGTGTGTACAAGACGTGATATAATCTTCCTTTAGATTATATTCTTGGTGGTGTTCGTGATAAACCCTAGTTGCCATTCGTTCCGTCGTCTTGTGGATCTTGTTAGGATAAAGGTATGTAACCCTAATCTTGATTAATATAATTGTGTTAAATTAATGATCTTGTTAATCGCTTCCGCTATGCGTTCTTTGATCCATATTAGGGTTTTAAATAATTGTTATGAACTCTATAAACCATCAGGTTTATATAGATACTCATTTGAAACTCGATTAGCTAGTATTGGAAAAACTTAGGACAAAAGGAAGTCAATAGTGGCAGTTTTAAGTTTTAAGGTTTGAGCAAGAGTGAATAATGGATGCAAATGACCTAGTTGGTCCCTTACTTGATGGTTGGATTTCTTGAAAAGGTTTGACTCGGCCGGTGCGATAACATGCCTTTTTTAACCAATAAACTGTACGTTGGCGATCAAACCGGCCAGTTTCTGGCAAACGTCAAACTGGATTAGTTTTTTAAGCAGATTGAACCTTTATTCATAAGACAAGATGTATAACGAAATCTTTATCCCGAGTGTTCTTTCCTCAGTAATATCAACGGAGTGCTGCAACGTCAGCAAGTGTCACTTGAGAACTTGCCTCGGTAATATCTTTAGACAGTGAACTTAAAAGAAGTAATTTGGTTCGGATCACATATACTGAGATTATTCTGATGCAAATGGAAGTATGAAAACAAGACACGATTGAATACATAATATTAACAAAGGTCACGAGCCTCACAGACGTTAGTAGTATCATACAACAAACTAGAAACACTAGACATTTAAAGTGACGTTAAAATAAAAAAACTACTCATAATCGTCATCTTCTTCAAATTCTTCCTCTCCATCATCCTCGTCAGTTTCTTCATCGACATCCTCGTCGATTTCTTCACCAACGTCCTCATCATCAACTGTGAAACCACATTTCATCGGTTTCATCGTCATCTTAAACATCAACGTCCATTGCAGAACTTTTTGTAGTATCTTTACCATGTTTATACTCGCTCCCTTTTTTGCTTTTCTTTTGGTCTTTTGATTAGTCAAATACTTGGGTTTAGGGTCATTTTTCAATTTCTCAATCAATTCAGCGTCTTCTTCTTCATACAACCCGTCCACACATCGTCATCTTCGTCAGCTGTTAGGTGAAAGCTTTTATGGGCACATAGCAAGCTTTTATGGGCTCCTGTCATTTGTACTACGTATAAAAGAATTTTTAAATGTTAGCCGCCCTTAGAGTTCTGATGTCATCATCGTACAGTTTGGGCATACGACAAAATGTTATGGGTCCTATCATTTTTACTACTAGTATAAGAGATACATCTACATGAACTAAAAACACACACACACACACAAACACAATGAGCAACAGCAACAACAAACAGCCGCTAGACCTCTCCGGTTCCTTACCGGTTGCCACCGGAGGCATCGTCACATCTCATCTTCAAACCCTAGTTTTTTTCGTTCTTTTTATATACGTTTGTCGTTTTCTGCCTTTTGGACTATTCAAAACGTATAAGGTGTACCGGGTATACAAGCTAAACAAGTGATTTGATTATCATGTCTTGTATAGTTGTATATGTCTCAGTTTGGATTTGTGGATCTTGAAATATTGTTGTAACTTGCTTGTATTTCAGTTTGGTGGATAATAAAGATTTCTAACTTTCTTTTTGTAAGTATGCATTATTTTGCATTTGGACTAGACGTAGTTAAAAACCACAGGGTGTAAACACAACTACACGTATAATCCTATTGTTGCAGCCTATTATATGGTTGGTTATGGTAGCCAGGCCCATTTGGGCCTCACCTCTGCCGCTAGAATTACCACCATACTGAACGGTTTTGTGTGTATATTTTGCTGACCTGGGCCATAAGCAGAGGAAGATCCTCTAGGTCTACTGGCTTCAGAGACCAGATCGACCCGTTGACCCATCTGGATAGTGCCTACCCATACTAGAATTGGGGTTGAAAAGGTACGGGTTAGGCCCATGAGGCTTGCTGTATTGAAGATGGCTAAACGTTTTGCCGTTATTATTTATTGAAACCCAGTTTCAGGCCATACAAAGGAAGATCTTTTTATAACATGTAACTAAAATTCAATAAAAAAAAAAGTGAGGTGTGGTCAGCTGCAGGTTTTGATAATATAATTTCTGATTTGCATAACAAAATTCACAGAAGGAAATTTGCATACTTCGTATTATTTCCCAACAGATGAATATTACCTATTCGAGCTGAAAATCTCAATGGCGGACTTAACAAATTAAAGGGAACTAGTGGAAATATGAACAACATCACCAAAACGCAAGCATAGATAACCTGAAAGCAGCAAGCATCACAGCTTAAGTTCACCATACTTGCAAAACTGAGCATAAATCGGATACATGGGAAGGAAATAACAATACCAAAGACAACGTTTACAAGATCGCCATATAAATAAACCGAACACGAACTAATTATTCATAGGGAGTGTTTGTAGCTGCAAAGAATTTGAATTATTTAAAGGCCTAAATATCAAGAGTAACTAGTATATGCTATGAAAAGAACAAACGACATACCAAGAACTAATAAAGAAATAAAAAAGAAGTAACCTGACAATCACATATCGTGAATCTTAAAGATAATCGACTTTACGATTATCCACCATGCCTGAACGACAGACTTGGTATATCACACTTACACATCCATCCATCTTTTGTAATTTTTCTACTTTATCTATTGTAAGGTAAGCCTCGTAGACCCGAGAGTACCTATCTCGGTCGTAACAAATACGGGCCCTTTCAAGACCAGTTGCTTTGGTAAATCTAATCGCCCAATTGGTACGGTCATCTGCATCACAGGCAAGAGGTGGTTGTAACCTGATAACGTAACGAATTTTCCTTAAACGATGAATTCTGCATTTTACTGGGTAAAGTTAACAACCAAACAAACATGTATCTAAAAATGTTTAACAGAAATATGTTGCATCAGAAAGCAAGTTATTTGATTAAAATGAATGCCTGTAATTCAAAACATGTCGTGTGTAATTGGAAAATGAATTAAAAAAACAAAAAGAAAAAATAAAAGAATATAATAACCTTAGTTCCTCATAGCCTGAAATATGTCGAAAAGGATTCTGCATTAATTTGCTCAATTTGCTCAATTTGCTCATCCTTGCTTGATTCCTTGTTAATCTAAACTCAAAATATGGATCAAAAGATATTTCAGAAGCAAATCAAGCAGAGGCTTGTAACGGCGTGGTGGTAGACAGTAGTAACTCTAGGGTTTATAATATGGGAATTGATTGGCACACTCATGAAATTGATTCCCAATCAAATTTTATTAGTGTGCAAATCATCTCCCTTATAATATACACTTATACAAATGGATAAAGTGGTTTATAAAAAATGTAAATTGTTATAACCTCATACTCAATATATCAAATGGTTTATACCTCGAATATATCCTTTAATTTGGATGAATGATGCAAATAATTTTTTCGTTAAGCACTAATAAGATTTTATAAAGAAGGGCATTCTTGTCTTTTTTGCATATACAAGGGTATATTTGCATTTCATTCAAATTTTTTTTCCAAAAAAACTTATTTTAAAAAATTTAATTTTAGTTTGTTTTCAGAAAATGTTTGATTTCTTTCCGAAAGAAAGTAGGGTGAGCATGGGACGGGCTGGGGAGGTTTTTAGCTAAAACCAAACCCCGAACCAAAAACTTTGGTTTTTAAGAATCGCAAACAGTTTGGTGTCAGTTTTTATGGTTTCGGCTTTTCGGTTTTTACTACTAAGTCAGTTTGGTTTCGGTTTTATTTTCGGTTTTTTTTTGTTTCCTTAAAATTTACCAATTTGTTAACTTAAAAGTTATGATCCAAACTTTAACTCGTTTCGTCTACAAATAAAACAAACAACTAATAGTTTTTATGGCACTCTCAACAACGTGCTCATTATTTAACAGTTTACTATCCAAATCAAAAACGTCTTCGTCCCTTTTGCTACTAACCTCATCTTGGTTGAGGATTTGAGGTGCATAGCTAAAAGCCACAAAATAGTACGTTTATACATAAAAAAATATAAATTACATGAGCAACAACCGTTAATTAAGATATTTCACTAGAATTACTATTACTAACTATGACAAGTTTCAAAAACAAAAATAATAGAATAACGAATTAAGATATTAAGCCACAATTTAGAATCAACATCCTTATTTTTCTAGTTTATATGCAAACATATTATACGTATATATAACAAACTTCTAACAATAATAATCACATAAACAATAGTTGGACATACAAAACAAAAAGTGATTATTAGTTTATTACATCAACATTCATGGCCCAAATTCAGTTATCGTTATGTGTACAAATCAATCGTTATTAATAAGAAGAAATAACAAGTGATAACTAATTAGCTAGTACTTGCATTACAATAAATTCAACTAAACATAAAATCACTAATAAGTTTATATATAAATAAAAGAATTCAACAACATATAACTAGTATCTTTATATTAATTACACAATAATAAACAATGAGTAAGAAAAAAATAAAATGTTCATGATCGACATATTAATATGTACACATAACCTTCTTACTAATACACATAAAATTATTATCTGTGGACAATTATACCCTTATTTGAGTTATTTGCATTTCATTCAAAAAAACTTATTTAAAAAAATTTAATTTTAGTTTGTTTTCAGAAAATGTTTGATTTCTTTCCGAAAGAAAGAAGCGTAATTTTTTCAAAACCATTTAAATAAAAGAAATATTATTTTCTTCAAAACAAATTTAAAACTTGTTTACATTTTTATCGATTTTTCTTAAATTCAAAAGAATAGCTTATCTTTTCCTTCAAAAAAATTAACTAAGCTTTTTTAAACATTCTTACATTTCCTTAAACTATAAAAGTAAAAAATTCAAAGTTAAAAAGTTATAATTAATTATAACTTTTTTCTTCGAATGTTAGAAACATTTCAATGTTTTCTTAGGATCAAAATAGAATTTTTAACTTTTAATGTTTTCGAATTATTTTCAAACATTTCAGAAATTTTTTGGTAAAGCTTTTATTGTTTTGTTAAGATAAAAAGTAAAATTTTAAATTTAAAACATAAATAAAATATAAGTTCTTTAACCCTAAAAAATATTAAGAATGATAAAAACATATACACACATTAAAACAGTTTTAAATATTTACTTGTTATTTGCATGAAATTTTTTAGCTATTTTTAATTTTTTTTAAAAATATTAGAAAAAGGTAAAAGAATTAATGAAATTTATTTTTTAAATTTTTTAAAATCCTTTTTGTAAATGTACTTTTACTACTTAAAAAAAAGGTTTCCAAAAAGTTAACCTTCTTTTTTCCTAAAAAAAACATTACTGGAAACTTCAAAATTATTTTTTTAACTTAATTTTTTCAAACGCTTTGTGAGTGATTTCATTTTTACGAACTCTTATCGACGATATTTTGGAAGCTTCCATAGTTTTGAGGGCCCGTCTTACATTAAGGAAAATCAGACAATGGCTGAAACTCGAATATAACACTTTTAGGGTCAAACCATTTGAAACACTTCCTCAGACTTATACCCGATACAAGACCTTGCTCAAGGAGCTTTCGAATGACGGGGTGAAACTGTCTAAACTAATATCAATGTTGGTTATGTGAGCAGTCTCCCTAAAAATTGGCTCAGCTTCTCTCAAGGCCCGGGGAATGCTATCCATGTTCAGACTCATGATCTAGCTGATATTTACGAAAGGTTTATCTATGAAGATAACCTAATCTCTAGGAGATTTCCTGAGTGTAAGAAAGCCTTGATTATTGGCACCCCAGTCCAATTAATGGCCTCATATCAACTTCGTTCTATTCAAACGGAATTGTTCAGGATTTTCAGGAAACAATATATGATGAGGTGGATGAAATATCCAGTTCAGAGTACCTAAAAGATTTACATCAAGAGTTCACTGAAAGAGCCCTTTTGGCCAGTTCCGAATGTTTTATTAAAAGAACCAGATTTGCTAGAAATCAATCCACTAAGAGTGTGGAATGTTTTAGATGTATAAAATGGGCCACTTTACAAAATATTGTCTTTCAAAATCACCTCTTGCCTCTTATAAAAGGTGAAACTCATCATATGGGAATGATTATTTTCAACCAAAGTTACACCAAAACTGATTCAATCTTCTCAAAATAATCAAAGTTTCAAAATGATAAGAAAATTAAGAAGGACTATAGATCTGAGTATAAGAAAGTCAAAGCCAACCTTGCATTGCTTCAGGCTAGATCTTCAAATACTCAAGCTCCAAAACCTGCTTAAATTAAAGCTAATGGATTGGTGGTTGAAACCTTTGATTGAGATGATGTAGAAGTGTCTTCAGACGATGAAGAAGTCAGATATCAGGTGTTGATGGCTCTAGCTGATGATGAGCTCGCTGTTGGGAAAAACCATGCTAGATGTAATGAATGGGTTGACATCACCATGAGAAATGTAAACATACTCTTATCTATTGATGATGATTCTCACTAGCAAAAATACCTTAAGTATATAAACATTGATTTATCATTTGTTGAAAAGCAAAGACGAAACTTACTTTTAAAGCATAACAAAGTTGTTTTTGAATTAAATAAATGTAGAGATGATTTACTTATTTTCTAATATGCTAAATTAGAGGAAGTAAGTTGTCAATTTCAAAACATTGAACTTACGAAAACTAATCATGATCTTCAATAACAACTTAAGAAAGAAAAAAGAATCAATAAAAATGGACAACGAGCTTTGCCTTAGTGTCTCAATGTATAAATAGTCAAATCCCCACCCAAAAGAAAAAGATTATAAGGGTAATTCAACTCACTGAGACTCTTCCTACTAAGATATGAGTGAAAAGACGTTTATACCAGCCTCAGTAAGATTTAATCATGAAATGATATCTAAATCAAAAGATTGGGTTGAAAGATCAAATCCTGATCGTGTTTTACCTAACTTCAACACTGGTAAAGTTTTGATCCCCGAAACTCAGGAAATCAATACTATACTTGGATTACTGAGAAGTCTGATGTGTATAATAAATCTAGTGACACCGAATCATCAAGTGTAACTATGATAGACACTTAGAATCCTCAACCTCCTCTAAGAACTTTTCAGGGAGCAAGTCCATGCTCTAAGGTCATGCCTTTATCATATCAAGATCACTCTCCCAGAGGTAGACCTGGCTTAGGTTATACAAAATAAAGAAAGCCTAAATTAAAGGATTCACCTTGCCAAAATGATCCAGGAACTATCACTGTTAAGACCACTGAGCCCACATCTACCTCAAGATCCCCAAACAACTCAGTTACCACAACTCTAATTGTTAATCAAGACAAGCTGGCAAAACTATTTCAAATGTTTATGGAAGAAAAGCTGATCAGATGCAAAGACTCAAGGTGAAAATCTGGGTCCTCACAGCCTGAATCATTAAAGAGTACTAAGTCCTCTCAACCCGAGTCTTCCAAAAACATTAAACCTAAGCCTCTTTAGAACCTCAAGTTGTCATGTGAACTTTGTGACTATACGAATCATTCAACTGATGATTGTAAAAGAATACTTTACTGCATGAAATGCAAAAGTGATGATCACGGGAACTCAGACCATGATGAATATATGTCTTCAGTAAGAATGCTTAAAACTTCAAGGCTTAGCCTTACAACTATGGTCCCACCTCAAAACTAAATAAGAAATCTAAGGCTAAGCCTTTTCCACCATGCACTCATTGTAGTTTTAATAACCAGCGACTTGATGACTGTCTCAATTACACTAGTGAAATTTATGGACGCAATGATCACTCTACCTCAGGTTACAAGAGAGTCATCATGGTTAGAAGAGGTAGGTTAGCTGAATCCTCTCAATCAATTGAGTCCTCAGTTGGAGTGAGTTGCAATACATGTGGCAGCATTGTGCATTCAAGGTTTGACCATGATGAGTTTGAACACTTCAGAAGAGGGGAAAAACTTCAAGCTTCTAAAGGCTAAGACCACTCTGAAAGGTGGGTTCATGAGAGAAACTAATCTACTTGGTTATTTATGTAGAATCACTTTAAGGAGCATATCTGGTATCTAGATAGCGGTTGCTCAAGGGGTATGACTAGAGTAAAAAGTTATGTGCACAAATACGTAGAACAACCAGGTCCTAAGTATTCTTTGGTGATAACACATCTTGTATTACTGACGGATATGGTTATTAAATGTGGTGGAATTGTTTTCTCAAACGTTGCCTTTGTAAATGGTCTAATACAATCTAATAAGTATCAGTCAATTCTGTGATGCCAAATATAACATTCAATTGAATATTATGGAGGAACTTGGCATGGCTATACACTAGTACAAAAAATGGTATCCGTCACACTCAAAAAGAGTGACCGTAGGCATACAGTCACACGCGGTTTTTTGTCTTTGTGACCAAAGGTCTCGCGACCGTAGGTACACTACGGTGACGATCTGATCTTTGTGACGATAACCAGGAAAAAAATATGACCAACTCGAAAATGTGTGACGAACTAGGTATAATATTTGGTGTTTTAGTGAATATGTGTGATGGTGAACACTCTACAGTTACACGAGTTTTGTTTAAGAGTGACTATTGTTTATAAATTTGTCACATGAATATACAATATGTGTGACATTTACTATGTGATTAGTGTATTTTGTGTGACTATATGCATCAAAGAGTCACATGAAGGGTATGTTTGTGTGACCTTTTATGACATGTAGTCACACAAATTATGCTAATGGCTCTGAGTTTGTCACATACAATTAACCAAAGAGTTACCACTAGTAGTAATAAGTGTGACTGTATGCTTTGTCAAGTCAAGCAAATTGTATTTTGTGTGACTATATGCATCTAATAGTCACATGAATTGTATGTTTGTGTTACCTTTTATGACATGTAGTCACACAAATCATGCTAATGGTACTGAGTTTGTCACATACAATTAACCAAAGAGTTACCAATAGTAGTAATAAGTGTGACTGTATGCTTTGTCAAGTCAAGCCAATTGTATTTTGTGTGACTATATTCATCCAATAGTCACATGAATTGTATGTTTGTGTTAACTTTTATGACATGTAGTCACACAAATCATGTTAATGGTACTGAGTTTGTCACATACAATTAACCAAAGAGTTACCAATAGTAGTAATAAGTGTGACCGTATGCTTTGTTAAGTCAAGCAAATTATATTTTGTGTGACCATATGCATCAAATCGTCACATGAAGGGTATGTTTGTGTGACCTTTTATGACATGTAGTCACACAAATTATGATAATGGCTCTGAGTTTGTCACATACAATTAACCAAAGAGTTACCAATAGTAGTAATAAGTGTGACTGTATGCTTTGTCAAGTCAAGCCAATTGTATTTTGTGTGACTATATGCATCTAATAGTCACATGAATTGTATGTTTATGTTACCTTTTATGACATGTAGTCATACAAATCATGCTAATGGTACTGAGTTTGTCACATACAATTAACCAAAGAGTTACCAATAGTAGTAATAAGTGTGATTGCATGCTTTGTCAAGTCAAGCAAATTGTATTTTGTGTGACTATATTCATCCAATAGTCACATGAATTGTATATTTGTGTGACCTTTTATGAGATGTAGTCACACAAATCATGCTAATGGCACTAAGTTTGTTACATACAATTAACCAAAGAGTTACCAATAGTAGTAATAAGTGTGATTGTATGCTTTGTCAAGTCAAGCAAATTGTATTTTATGTGACTATATGCATCCAATAGTCACATAGAATTGTATGTTTGTGTGACTTTTTATGATATGTAGTCACACATTGGAATGTGAATAAGTGTGGCTATGTTTCATCTTCTAGTAACCTTTCAGAATTCAATAAAAACAAATAACAAAATTCTGGAAATCAAATTTCAATTGCATTAATATATAAACTTGAATGTACATAATCAAATCAACAAATGTAATGTCGTATTATTCTCAAGTAACATACTTTTCACATAGAATCACATTTGTAAAGACTTTGAATCACCGTATTGTAAATTCTTTTGAGCCTTGTTATTCCTATCTTGTTTCTGCATATGAGTAATAGTCATAAATGTACTGCCTGCTGGAACATTCATCGAGCGCTTAGATCCTATCTTTAGTGCACTTTCAACAACAGCTTTCATGGTATTTGGTGGTGTTGTTTCTTGTATGGAAACAAAAGCCGAGTATTAAACATTGAACTAAATATGAAAAGCTATGTATATGTAGGATGATAAATCAAGTGTATGTACCTCTTCCAAAAAAATAACCTTTTCCTTTGGCCATGCCACGAAACTACCTTTTACATCCTTAAGAGTTTTTAAACCATTATTTTCGTCATCAGGTATGAATGCTACATCCACTATGGATTCATCAACTGAAACTTTGTAGCAATTTTTTGGTAGTGGTTGCTTATGAATCATTACATTGTCTCCATCCTTAGATTTGTATACCCTACCGTTACCAATGATAATTGTCCTAGATATGTTCCACAGTTTACACTTACATGTCTGAAGAAAAAATGTTTACATGCGTTAATGAGAAATAAATTAAACAAGTAATTATATGAAAAATGATGAAATACTTACATCTGGTAGTGATGGTGGAGACTAATTTACTTTTGATTTATAAGGTGTACGCTTCTTTCGTAATGATGCAATAGGTACGTCCTGTTGTGTCGAGGGAGACATATTTTGTTGTGATCCGGAAACTGGATAAATATCTTCTTGAGATTGGGAATTTTGAAGTGGAGACTTCTTTTCTAACGATCTAGTCTTATTTTTTGCTAACCTAGTTCTAGTAGGTACCTGCATATATACATAACACAGTAAATAAGTCATGTATAGTACAATTTAGAAACCAAACATGGTTTTTTATAACTTACCTTCTTCGCAGTTGCAGTTGCAGCTACAGTTGCAGTGTCCAAATCCTTGTTCGAAGTTGCAGTTGTCTTAGACATTGGAAATAACACACCCTTCCGAAGTCCACCACCACTGATCGACGTTCTTTGCTCTTCACTAGGTATTTTGTTTAATGTATTATGTTCTAGTTATAATACCTGCAATATATAAGTATGTTATTTGTTAATGGTATTACAGACTGAAAATCATCAAATCAAAATTAGAAAACTAGTCTTACATTTGACTGACTTGGCATTAACTCGACTATATTAACCCCTTGTGAAGACATAACTTTCAACATTTTTTCAATAGTTTTCTATGTTTGTGACATCTTGGTGTTTAATTCAGCGACCGTATTCTCTTTTTCTTTACGCGCCTGTCTCTCCTTCTCAAGTTCATTTTCAAGCAACGCAATCCTTACATCAGTTCCTTGTTTCCTTCTAGGTAGATCAAAGAACTTCTTGTACGTAACTCTGCCTCCCACTCCTCGTGCATACCCTCCCTTTTCCTTTCCTAATACATGTGATAATGAATCTGAGCCACTATCAACCGTCAAGGTTCCATCTCTGATTTGTTCTTCTGCTTCCAGCTGCATACAAAAAATGGTAAATAATTTATTATACAAATATAAACATTATATAAATTTTTTTGCAATAACACTTACAATCTTAGTGCCAACCTTGATTGTTTCATCATCTGTCTCTTTTCTTTCTTTTCTAACCCTTCCATTAAACCACAATACACCACAGGGGGAGGGGGTTCTTGATCTGGTGTAATTTATTTTTTTATGATCTTACAAACATCAAATACATACAAATGAAAAGTTAAACCAATATGGACAACAGTGTTAGTATATTACACCAATACAACCTTACCATTTGCTCTTTTATATATACATAACCACCACGTCCCATTGTATGCTGATAAAGAGACTTGGAACGCGCCAATTTATTAGCAGCTAATTTCACCTAACAAAAAGATTACTGGATGAGAAGTTTCTAGTACGTAATAGACTGTGTTTGTCATACGGAGTTTCCAAACAATGCATACATCGATGTTTATAAATGTAAAATGAAATAGAAATTAACAACCTTAAATTCTTCTGTCGCCGTGTGGTTTACAAAAGCAACCCAGTGTTCGGCATTGACAATTGCTTTGTAATTCTTTGTAACTACATTTAGTTTTTCAGGATTATCTAGGTTGGGAACTATGTGCTTTGCTGTCAATTTGTTTCTGAAATTTCTTAGCAGTTCACCTAGCTTATTCATAACCAACTTTTTGTAGGACACATCAAATTCAAAGTATTGCTGCACATATTAACATAATGTTCAAGTAAATGTAGGAATACGACTAATAGTTGGGTAAAAAATTTTGTATTTGTACCGTGGTTTCAGTCCAAAGTTTTTCTCTTACTTCCTCCTTCACATCTTTCCACGATAGAATCTTCAATCCTATCTGCTCCTGAACCGTGTCTCCTAAAAAACTTATAAACAATGATCTATTTGGCCCTGATATTCTATTCAGTGCATCAAAGTTCACATTTGTCTTCATGACATCTGGTTTTCCATATTTTATCCGAAACTTGGCTAACCTAGTTATACCCCTCTTATTAACAACCTTCTATTTACTGATGTCTTCATCCTCATCCGATTGATCACCATAATCCTCTGATTCATAACCTCCTTCATTATCGTGATTTACATCATCATTATTAACCAAATATTCATCATCATTAACAATATAATCTTGATCATTGTTTTCAGTGTTCATGATTATTGACATGTGTACAAGAACAATAAGTGGAAATGGTATGAAACTAGTGAAAAAGTAATTGATATGGAGATGGAGTTAGAAAATTATGGTATATTTTGTGATTTTGGAGAAAAATCAGGATTTGAGATGGAGATGGAATTAGAATATTATGGTAACTGCATATGCATTAACTTAGCATGGACATTCAAAATTTTCGTGAAAAATTTGGCTCCAAATACAAAAATTAAACAACCAAATATTTTGAACTCCAATTTGCCTCTACATTAAACATTCAAACTATGTAAACTTTCCCTTTGATTTTTCTAGTAAAAATAAATTTTGAAAAGAATTTTATACTATTTTACACATTTTAACATTCAACCAAAAACCTTTGATAGATAACTGATAATTGCTTGAGTACAGATATTAAATTATACATGAACTTAAAATACTTATATTAACTAGTTAACAAACCATATTGTTGATTACAGATAATTGATAATTGTTTCATAATGCTAGTAATGCATACGAATCTATTAAATTGTTGTAACCTGTAGTTTGATAATACAACAGGTGCCTAGCAATACCAGACCAACAAAACTCAAAAATTTGTTCATATTAAACAGGGAGAACTGACATCATCCAACCTTCCTTTTGCCTTTGTTGTTGCTCCCCTCTACAGCATTCCTTGACCGACCCTTCTCAACAATTTCTTTCCAAGTTTTTTTATTGGATAGGCCAACAACGACATTTGGTCTTGGAGCTTTAGCTTGAGAAGAAAGAGCTTTGTGAGTGTGCTTTGATCTGGGAGTGTGATATCGTCTTGGAGCATCAGCTTGAGCAACTAATTCTTCATCACTAGAGTCAAAGAAAGGGCTCTTTCTAATCCAATCTATGTTTCCCATTCCTCCTGATATTTGACCACATCATGTGTTTAAAACAATTAATCGATGGTATAAACGTATACAGCTTTATGCATAAACACATAACAACTTAACTATACCTTGTCTGAAATTTTCTTATATCCTTTCGAGTAAGCAGTCGGCTTTGACTTTGAACCTGACATAACATTAAGTTGAATAAATTAAAACTTCACAATGCTGTACATTAAACCATAAACTTTTAGTTTAAACAGATTTACCTTCAGAATTGCTATTCTTCTTGAGTTCTAACTCATAATCCTCATCACTCGTGTCTTTCTCCTCATCACTAGTATCTTCCTCCTCATCACTAGAATCTACCTCGGCATTAGTGTCTTCATCCTCATCAGATGAATCTGATTCATCCTCTGCAGTAGGTTTGAATAGAATAGGAGTTTCTAAACAGAGAGGACACATAGAGGGAGGACGAACTTTTTTGGAAGATGTTGTGCCATTAGGTACACCTAAAATTTAAGTTTGAAGCAAGGCAGGACGAACAGAGGGAGGACGAACTCGAGCGGACGAACTTGTGGCATTAGGAGTTTGAAACAAAGAAGGACGAACTGTTACCCTCAAAATATTGAGTCAAACAAGAATGCTCGGTCATATGTTTATTATGTATCGTATTTTATAACATTTTAATAAGTAGTATATTAGTCGTGTTATACGGGCTTAACTTTAGGCTAAAGTTCATTCATAAGTAACTAAAGCCCAAAAGGAAAGCGCGGCCCAAACAATATAGTCCATAAAGAAACCCGCATGTGGGTGGACTATATATACCCTTCCTAGCATGTTAGGAAGGGTGTTGGTTATTTGTTAATCTCTCTCATTAATCTAATCCTCCAAAAGTTCCAACGATTCTCTCTACTTTCTCTCACTACTTTCTCTCTCTAGAATTCATCTTTTATCTACCTTTCTTTCTTGTTTAATCATCTAAATATATGGGACAACAATTGGTATCATTCGCCATGGGGTAGATACGTGATTGGTTTTTGGTTTTCTTATTGTTTTCGTGAGTTTTCTTCATTTTCTAGCTCGAATCATCAAATATTTTACGTTTTTGTGGTGTTAGTGAGTAGACAAATCATCTACATAGGCGTGGTAGTGATTTGGGTTACTTAGATTGGTTAAAAAAATGAGATTTTGTGGTGTTTGGCTACTTTTTAGGCTTGAAATCTCGAATTCCATAACGTTCTTTCAAGATCCTATTTTTTAGGAATAACTGCCATAATTTCGCAATCTATCTTCAAATTGCGAAATTGAATCCTGATTAGAATTGCGGAATTCGTGCAAAAAAATGCGGAATTGTATGTTTCTACTGATTGCGAAATCATAGGCTTTATTTATTGCGGAATTGTGCCATATTCGTGATTGCGAAATTGAATAACAGGAATTGCGGAATTGTGTGTTAGTTGAGTAATTGCGGAATTTGTACTTTGAGGAATTGCGAATTTGAACTTTGAGGAATTGCGAATTTGAACTTTGAGTAATTGCGAAATTAATTCATCAATTGCGGAATTAATTCATTATTGCGGAATTCATTAATACATTGCGGAATCAATTCACAAAGTTGCGAAATTGTGTCACCTTCAACCATTATTGCGGAATTATATACCATTATTGTGGAATCGTGTGTTTTTTCGCTTTAGAATTTTTGGTTTCTTGTGAAGACAATTTTTAGGGGATTTCAACATCTTTTCTCGACAACACCAATCACAACACATCTACTTAAGATCTAAATTCACTTAATCATTTCAGAGAATATTGAGATGGATTCTACTACAGAATATCGTGTGACGAACAACAACATAATGGTGGCGGGTAACAAAGAAAGACCACCAATGCTTGTGTCGGGTCGATATGATCAATGGCAATCTCGTTTTCTATGTTATCTTGACACAAAACCTAACGGTGATGCTTTAAGGCACTGTATTTTGGAAGGACCCTATAAACTCTCAAGGATTCAAGTTCCTAGAGTACCATCCACAGACACAACTGAAGAACAACCCCCATATGAACGTGATGAAAAGAGGAACGACCTCACCCCAGAGAACCGTGCTTGGTTTGATGCAAAGAAGGAAGCAATCTACTTAATTCTCAGTGGAATTGGAGATGATATTTATTCCACGGTTGATGCATGCCCTACTGCTCAAGAAATGTGGACGGCTATTGAAAGATTGCAACAAGGTGAACCACTTAAAAAACAAGATGTGAAAACAAAGATGTTTTGGAACTTTGGCAAGTTTACATCAAAGGATGGGGAATCAATTGATTCTTATTACTCTAGATTCTACAAAATGATGAATGATATGACCCGAAACAACTTGAAAGTTTCCACCATGCAAGTCAATGTCCAATTTCTACAGCAACTTCAACCAGAGTGGACACGGTTTGTCACCTTGGTGAAACAACAACAAAAGTTAGACGAAGTTTCATATCACAAGCTCTTTGACATTTTGAAACAATTTCAAAATGAGGTAAATGAACTTCGAGCTGAACGTGTTGCAAAGGTTTCCAACCCACTTGCTTTGGTGTCTACCACTCAACATTACCCAGATGATCTCTCTCGTACTTCAAAGACCTACTCTACTCAATAATCATCACCACGATCATCCACTGTCTCCAAGTCACATGCTCCAACACGATCCCGAGGCAAAGAAGTTGCAAGAGCACCATCACCCACACCTGAGCAATCATCCGAAGAAGACAGTGATGAAGAAGTAGCTCAAAAGGATAGGGAATTCAAGCAACAAATAGCTTTCATTATGAAGCAATACAGGAAAATCTACAAACCCACCAACAACAACCTTCGAACATCTTCAAACCCGAGGAACACCTATGCACAGAGTCCTCCAAGGTATGACACACGAAGGCGAGCTGAGAGTCCTCCAAAGTATGGTCGACAACCTAAGTATGATAATCAGAGGGTGGCTAGGGAATGCAGGCAGCCAAAGAGGGTTAAAGATTATGGGTATCATAAGGAAAAAATGTTGTTGTGCAAGAAATGGAAGCTGGAATCAAGCTATCAGCTGAGGAAGGAGAAATGCTTGATGACACAGATGATGAACTCTCCGACCAAGAACTCGAGGCACATTATTCATACATGGCAAAGATTCATGAGGTCCTTAACGTCACTGAGGATGACAATGGTCCTATCTTTGATACCGAGCCAATTGATAAGGTACAAGATGATGCTGAAGATAATGTTTTTGGTGATACACATGAGCATAGTGATCTACCAACAACAATTACTGACACGTGTATGATGGAAATGGTTGATAGCAATACCACACCCGATTCATTAGACATGTGTAATAATGAGTTTGAGGATGATCAACATGCAAATGAGTATGATGACGAGGAGCATGTCGCGCTTGCTAATTTAATTGCTAGTTTACAAAAAGATGTCAATGAAAATAGAAAGAGTCAAAAGCAATTAAAGAAGGCAAACGTAGCGCTCACTCAAAACTTTGAAGAAAGCAAAGTCGCTCTTATAAAATCTAGTGAGACTATTGATAGTTATAGGACCTAGCTTCTTCAAAAGACCAAAGAGCTTGAGGGGTACAAATATCGTATCATCAACGTTAAAAAGGACGATTTTGAAAATAAATACAACGAAGCTCTTACTTTGTTAACTAAGGAAAAACGTCAATTTAATGTCTTATTAAGTGATGAACGTCAAAAAACGTACCTTGCCACAACAAAAGTTAATGAACTTGAACAGAGGCTTTCTATGAATACCACCGATTCTGCTAAAATTCATGACGAGAAGAAACAAGAGTTTGAAACATTAAAACAAGATTCCAAAAATAGACAAGGCAAAGATACTGAAAAAGTAAAGGATCTCGAAGAACAAGTCGATTTTTTGAAAAAATTTGTTTATAAAACGCATGACTCTATTCAAACGGTTAGAATGATAGCACCTCCGTCGTTTTTCAAGGGTCAACCTAGCTTTGCCACCCTCAAGTACCTCGAAAAAGCTCAAGCTGCTAACCCTCACTTATATCTTGATAAGTCCGAATGGACTGATAATGACTGCCATGTAGCTAACCTCGATAGTGAAGACACGTCCCTTTAGGATGAGGAGAGTAGATCACCGGTCAATAAAGATTTTGTGAAACCATATAACTATGCTTATCTAAACAGTCTTTATGTTCTTTTCACTCCACAAAAACAGAAGTCTCGTGAGGAATTGTTTTTAGAATGCAAACAACGAAGAATTCAATGGAAAAAAGCTTTTGCCACGAAGAGGAAAACTAATGTTTTTAAATATATTAACTATTTTCCTCTAGATGCTTCTAAAAGCAAAAGTAGAAAAACACTTGGTTTTCTTAAACACCACATTGATAATGTTCAATCAATTGTTGAAAGCGATTGGGAAAAACGTTAAAAGGATAAGTGGAAAACAGAGATTCCTCACGACATAATTGTGCTTGTGAAAGAACTTTTAATACCAAATACGAAGATAATAAAAGAACATGTTCTTGAGTTTGAAAACTTGATTCAGTCTGAAATGTTTGATGATTTGAAATATGTTGAGTCTCTTGAAATAGAAATTGATGAACTCCAAAATGACAAATCAGATTTTTCAAACGAATATGATCTACTCTTAGAAGAATGTCTCTCCAAAGATATTTTGTATGTTACTCTTCAATCTTGTGCTGATATCCATGAATATTCTGATGTTGCATGCAAATATCTTGATAAAATCAAAGAATGTGAGCGTCTTGAACTTGAGCTTTCGAAACGTAAAGAAAATGTTGATAAAAAGGCTTTTGAGTTACTTCAACACAAAACTGATTTCCTTCAAAAACATTGTCATTCTCTTGAACTTGCTTTGCAAAAAGACGTTGGTAGTTTTCCACATGATAATAACTTGCAAGAAAAACTTTCCAAAACATTTCAAGAAATGAATGAACAGAGTTTGGAAATTAAAGGGTTGAAAGCTCAGTTACAAGACGGGGAACTAGCGATAGCTGAGTTGAAGAAACACGTTGCTAAGATAGGTGGGAAAATTGTGGAACCTAATGTTAAGAAACCTGTTGTAAGACAACCCAATGCGCAAAAAGTGACTAGACCCTCTGTCTTGGGAAAACCATCTGTTTTCTCTAATTCTGCATTTATAAAACCTACGTTTGCCCCCAAGACAGATGGGAAGGATAGGTTACCACAAAACACTCCCAAAACACATATTCGATCACAACGCATTAAGAACACAAATGTGGTAAACCAGAGATGTATAGATTGGCCACTACATCTACACACAACAAAGAAAGACAATCACCTCAGACTTCTAGAAACACTAATAGACGTGCGTCTTTTACTACAGGAATAGTCCCCACTGCTAGTGTTAGCTGGCCTCAGCTTAAGAGCACTCGAAGGAATGAAAAGGTTTGGCAAAACAAAAGTCAAGGGAAGATGAAGGAAGTAGAAGACCACCCTAGGATTTTCAATGTTTCTAAGAATAAAACGTCTGTAATCGCGTATAATGATGATTTGAATGATTCGACTTTGAATGCTTTGAATGTTAAGTTTGTTTGTGTGAAATGTGGAAAGTGTGATAATGCCAATCATACTATGTGTGTTTCGAATAATGTTAAAGGCGTAGATAATAGAACGAAGAAGCAAACTGCGATGCCTATATGTGTTAGACAACCCAAAAGCAAAGTGAACCATTCTTGTGCAACCCCCCTGAGAAAAGTATTGCATCAGCCTCCACCACTAAGAACCCTAGAAGCAGAATTAGAGAATTATATGAGTCTGCAAGCAAGTCTTGGAAATGGTGGTTTGCTTATCAATGTCCTCCAGGATATAAATGGATGCCTAAGGTTAGGACTGAAAATGTGACTACGAGCGTTAGCGTGCCTTTAAGTAATGAAACTATGGAAACTAATGATTCAGATATCACAACTAACATGGAATCCAATAAAGCAAATGCTCCATCGTGTTCTAATTCTTCTGCAGGTGATCGAGATAATTCTATTCATACTGGACTTCGGATGCACGAAGCACATGACGGGGAATCTCAAGCTTCTAATTAACTTCGTGGAGAAGTTCTTGGGTACGGTCCGATTCGAAAATGATCAATTTGCACCGATCCTAGGATATGGAGACTTGGTTCAGGGAAATATCATTATCAAAAGGGTTTATTACATCGAAGGGCTCAATCATAATCTTTTCTCGGTTGGTCAATTCTGTGATGCGGATTTGGAGGTTGCATTTAGAAAGAAGACATGTTTTGTTCGTGATTATGATGGGAATGACTTACTTACCGGTACACGGGGTACTGATCTCTATACTATTTTACTTCAAGAATCCACTTCTTCAACTCCAATCTGTTTCATGGCTAAAGCTTCAACGACTCAAGCTTGGTTATGGCATCAACGTTTATCTCATCTTAACTTTGATACCATCAACTTGCTTTCCAAGAAAGATATTGTGCGAGGTCTTCCTAACTTGAAATTCATCAAATATCATCATTGTTCTTCTTGTGAGCTTTGTAAAGCTAAACAGAGTAGTTTCAAGACAAAGACTACACCAAGCTCTAAAGGACGGTTAGATCTTCTTCATATAGATTTGTGTGGCCCCATGCGTGTTCAAGCCATCAATGGGAAGAAATATGTAATGGTAATTGTCGATGACTACTCAAGGTACACGTGGACCCTCTTATTAGGGTCCAAGGATGAAACACCTGAGGTTCTCATTAACTTCCTTAAGTTGATACAACGTGGTCTTCAAGCTCAAGTAAAAGTGGTACGTACAAACAGAGGTACAAAATTCTTGAATTCAACTCTGAAGAAATATTTTGAAGCCGAAGGGATTGAACATAAAACATCTATTGCTCGAACACCTGAACAAAATAGAGTTGTTGAAAGACGAAATCACACTTTAGTTGAGGTTGCTCGAACATTATTATCTGCTTCAAAACTACCACTATTCTTTTGGGCGAAGCCGTATCAACTGCATGTTACACACAAAACCGTTCCTTAATCATCCCAAGACACGAAAAGACACCATATCACATTATTAATGATCGCAAACCTTCACTCAAACACCTTCATGTTTTTGGATGTACGTGTTACATTATTCGAGATGGTGAAAATCTGGACAAGATGAAAGAGAAAGGTGATGCATGCATTTTAGTGGGATATGCAACTTAGTCTAAGGGATACAAAGTGTACAACAAGAGAAAAAAATTGATAATCGAGACTATTCATATCAGATTTGATGAATTACAAGAAGTGGTACTTGAACAAAATAGTTTAAGTCCCGATCCACAACGACAAACAAATTCTGTTCACAACCGCACATAACTCGGAACTCAAGACCACAACAATGAACCGTCAAGTTCAAAGCTGGTTCCTGAACATGATCCAAGAGCAGATATGACAGTGGACACGACACTTGAAGAGTTGTAAATATTATTTGGACCAATGTTTGATGAATATTTCACTGAAACATGTTGTATCAAAGTCTTCCGCTGTCATCATGATACGAATGATGATATCGATCATCGTCAACAAAAGGATACAACTTCATCTACTTCAACACGGGTTGCTGCAGATTTACTTCCTCAGAATATCACTTCAACAATTGATGCTACAACATCCACAACTACTATCATTGCTCCAGAGAACACAAATCAAGCAGACGGTGCATTATCTGACGATGACGATTTTCACAACCCATTCGGTACATCGGTACACGAAATTGGAGAGTCTTCTACTCGACATGTAGATCCGTCAAATATTCATACGTTCTATCAACGACATCCTTCAACACATCATTGGACCCGAGAACATCCTTTGGTTCAGGTAATTGGAAACCCTTCACAGCCTGTTCGTACAAGACGACAACTAGCCACCGATGGCGATGTTTGTATGTTCGCACTCACCGGAGTACATCTGAACCGAAAAACATCAAAGAAGCCATGGCTGATCATGCTTGGATTGAATCAATGACCTATGAACTTCAACAATTTGAAAGACTTAAAGTCCGGGAACTTGTTGACAGACCATACAATGTGATTCCTTTAAATCTTCGTTGGATCTGGAAAAACAAGATGGATGAAGAAAACATGATCATCAAGAACAAAGATAGGCTAGTGGCTAAGTGGTATGGCCAGAAAGAGGGAATTGGTTTTGACGAATCATTTGTACCAGTTGCACGTATGGAAGCGGTCAGGATTTTCCTTGCTTATGCTGCACATAAGGGATTCACTGTCTATCAAATGGACGTGAAGACAACATTTCTTAACGGTCCTTTGAAGGAAGAAGTCTATGTCACGCAGCCAGAAGGATTCGTTAATCCTCGTTATCCTGACAAGGTGTATCGTCTCTACAAAGCACTTTATGGACTCAAGCAAGCTCCAAGGGCGTGGTACGATGAGCTCTCGAAATTTCTGGTATCCAAAGGTTTCTCAAAAGGTTACATTGATCTAACTCTGTTCACTTATAAATATGGGATGACATTTTGCTCGTGCAATCTATGTTGATGAAATTATTTTCGGGTCTACAAACCCAAAACTTTCAAAATGGTTTGAAAAAGTCATGCATAGCAAATTTGAAATGTCAATGATGGGCGAACTAAAATTCTTTCTAGGAATTCAAGTTCACCAATCCCCAAGTGGTATCTTTATAAACCAAGCTAAGTATTGTCAAGAGATAATAAAAAAGCATGGTATGACTTCATGTGACCCCGTTGGGATACCATTATCAACCACATCGCTAGATGCTGACTTGGATGGAAATGCCATAGATCAAACGATATATCGTTCCATGATCGGTTCCCTCATGTACTTGACAGCAAGCAGGCCTGATATTTCACATGCTACGTGTTATTGTGCACAATATCAAGCACGACCCACTGAAAAGCACCTCAAGGAGGTTAAACGGATCTTTCAGTACCTTAAGAATACCATTCATTTGGGACTTTGGTATCCGAGGGAAACCGGTTTCTTTCTAATGGCCTATTTAGATTTTGATCATGCAGGGTGTCTTGATACACGAAAAAGTACTTCTGGTGGTGCACAATTTTTAGGTCAAGATAAGCTTGTGGGATGGTCTTCCAAGAAGCAGGATTGCACGTCACTTTCATCAGCCGAAGCGGAGTATGTATCTCTATCTGCGTGTTGTGCTCAAGTTCTTTGGATGAGAACACAACTCACGGATTACGGCTTCCACTTTGATAAAGTACCTATGTACTGTGACTCAAAGTCAGCCATAGCCATCTCCTGCAATCCGGTACAGCATTCCCACACGAAGCACATTAATGTCCGATATCACTTCATTAAGGAACAAGTTGAAAGAGGTATCGTTGAACTATACTTTGTTGGAACTGATTACCAATTAACCGACTTGTTTACGAAAGCTCTGTCGAAAGATAGGTTTGAGTACCTCGTTAGGCAAATTGGTATGAGATGTTTGACTCCAGCAGACCTGGAGATTCTGGCAAAGGTGCCTGCTTGATTTATCAATCAAACATCTACTTGTAAATACCCTTGAAAAAGCAAAATACAAAAATATAAAACTTATAAAAACAAAACACAAAATTAAAAATCTTTCAAAATCCAAAAACATTCTTCTTGACATGTCTTTCAGTATCGATAATATGGACGTGCCTAGAAATGTCGCTCAATAACGACACGGGTTTGTACATAAAGCTCGAATGAAAGTTGTAAATATTTTTCAAAACATGTCATTTCTTCTTTTAATAAAGGAAAATGTCCATTTTGGTCAACTTTTTCAACAACGGGTAGAGCAATCTATCTTGGGTTGAGCTTGTCACACAACATTCAACGTTTTGAGCTCAACACAATGGCTTGTAATCACTTTCAGATTGCAACCCGGATCCATATTCACGGGGGAGTGTACGATTTAGTGCGCTTACCCTCAGCAAAAGAAGAGAAATCTTCTTACACTTGAGTGGATTTGTCAAGACATTCAAAGTCTATGAACTCAAGTTTATGCTTTAGAAAAACCTCTTCACCAAAAAGAAATAGGATTTTTCAAAAAGCGTCGAACACAATTTTTCAAGAAATTTTCAATGATTATTCAAAATCTTTAAAAAATTGTGTGTTCAACAAACTCCCATTCTCAAAAAGCGAAATGTAGATCACATCCTCACAATGACAATTCAATTGGATCAATTTTTGAGGGGGAGCATTTAAACTTCATGCAAAGATTCACACATCTTTCTCTCAAAGATTTTCAAGACTATTTTTTCAAAATATATTTTAATCAAATTTTGTATCTCTAATATCAAAAGATTTTATATATTAGAGATAGGGGAGAAAATGTGATTAAAATGTGATCTTATATAAGAATCAAGCACTTTAACTCTTACCTACATGTACAAAACACTTTTGATTACCGATGCACGTGTGAAGGGGGAGCATTTTTGAAACGAAAAAACTAGAAAGATGTTAAATGTTTCTCAAACACTTTGTTAGAATTTAAAGTGGTTTTTATGGTTACAATCAAAACCCACAACATCTTTAATCCACGGCGTTATTGGTGTCAAAAGGGTGGTTAGGTTTAAGTCCTATGATCCAACCAAAACCGGAGGGATCTTCCCAGGGACAATCCAATAGATTATTAGAAGTCCTTAGGAAAGATGGAGTAGAATGTGAATGTAGCTGAATGCCGACTAAGTACTGATGATAGCAATGGAACAATCACAACAAGGTGCTATTAATGATGTCTTGGTAAGCATTGAAGGGGTTGAAGAATGAAAAAGAAATGTAAGGATAAAGGGTGTAAAGAAAGAATCCCTCCATACAACTTAGGCAAAAACCAGGTCAACACATCATGAAGACAACTCATCATGGACCCAGTGATGTAATGCACAACCCTTTCCCAGCTAACTCAGGCTTCCCTCAAAAGAAGTTTGTTTTATTGTCACGGAGATCAACACGACTTCTATTGACTTTCTCACTCCGAGATAGTTGATATTGAATAGGTGGCATCTGCTCCAGCCTCCAACCACTAAAAGTGCACAAATCGAGTCTAGAGCCAAGGGATCGATCAAATCTTGTTAGGACACACGGATAACGAACAAGATACGCTATATCCTTGTGATATTGCTAGAACACTCAGAGTGATACTACTCAGTATTCACAATGATGAGTGGAAATACTTCCAGTGTTAACATCAAACAGAACTACGGTAGGTCATATGCAAGATTCTTTATGAATTAAACATATGTAAAACTGAAAAGCAACAGTGGTTTGATTCTGAATTGATTCAAACTCGTTTCAGGTTTCTACGCAATATCTTTATGGTCTTGCCAGAACATTCAGAGTGATATTCACTAATATTGACAGTGACGAATGGAAATCCTTCTAGCGTCAACCTCAAACAGCGCTACGGTAGGTGACTTGTGAGATTCTTATGAATCAAGCTTGTGTCAACTGGAAAGAAACAATGGTAAGATTCTTTATGAATCAAACTTGTTCCACGAATTTGAATTGAAGACTTTAATCAAGCGGATATTTATCCTATTGATTCACTCTTTATGTTCGCAGTCTTGCTTTGAGACGGTCGAGTAAAGAGAACGGCTACTACAGCCGCGAAACCCTGTCAAGGAGATTCTTAATTGAATCTACCTATCACAGGTACGGTATTTAATATCGTATAACGGTCTTCACCGACCGGAGGTAAAACGCTACCCATTTAGAACGAATGTCAAAGCCATTCAGTCGTGTCTATGTTTTGTCTCGAGAAGGTGGCGTCACGGTGTACTCAGCAAAGTCAAAGATTTAAAACCACATACTCATGCCTAAAGACATATTCAACAATTAATAGTGTGAGCATGTGGATGTAGACACAAGATCGCAAGATGGCAAAGACAAGTCAAGGATGATTTGAAGATCTCAAGATTTAAAGACAAAGTCGAAAGACAACGACTAAGGCTCAAAGAACACAGCATGAAGAAACAAGACTACTATTACACGTTCGAGACTCATTTATGGCGAGATTAGTAATCTCTATAAATCTCCAAAGGAGAAAGGGTAATGACCTCTCGGGTAATGACCTCTCATTGGGGGAGATTGTTAGCCTCAAAATATTGAGTCAAACAAGAATGCTCGGTCATATGTTTATTATGTATCGTATTTTAGAACGTTATAATAGGTAGTATATTATTCGTGTTATACGGGCTTAACTTTAGGATAAAGTTCATTCATAAGTAACTAAAGCCCAAAAGGAAAGCCCGGCCCAAACAATATAGTCCATAAAGAAGCCCGCATGTGGGTGAACTATATATACCCTTCTTAGCATGTTAGGAAGGGTGATGGTCATTTGTTAATCTCTCTCATTAATCTAATCCTCCAAAAGTTCCAACCATTCTCTCTACTTTCTCTCACTACTTTCTCTCTCTAGAATTCATCTTTTATCTACCTTTCTTTCTTGTTTAATCATCTAAATATATGGGACAACACGAATAGATGAAGAACTTGTGACATTATGTATGCCTACAATAGGAGTTTGAAACAGTGGAGGAAGAAAACAGGGAGTACTTGAAGAACTTCTTGGCAAACTACGAATAGGACTTGTATTGCTAGGGGGTGGGCGAAATATAGCACTTTCAGAACTAGATGATGAAGTGTCGGATTCTATATGAGTTACATCTGCAAACATGTACATATTAATGTAAGTTATATGTCAATGAAGGGAGTGTTTGGCATAATGTGTATCATGGTTGTGGATGCCCTAATAACATTTGGATTTGGTTATACATATGTTTGTATAGGGGACCATATCCTTAAAATATAACATACCATCAGACCATATCCAGACACATTAACAAAACCCATATCCTAGATTGAAACATAAACCATATAAACACATTAAGAAGGGTTAATCCTATATATTGAATCACGTTAATTAAATATGACATAGGTCCACATACATGCATTAAAAGTAAGTGTAAACTCTAATATCAGTAACAAACTTACAATATTCGTATGTACCCTAATATTAAATTAAACAATACTGATCTTTGCATTACCTCTTTTCTGATGTTTCATGTTGTTAATGATTCTGTAGATTGGCGACTATTGTTTATGTGGTTTGATTTTTTTGATCGGTTATTGGGTGGTTAATTTAGGATTCGTTCTTCCTGTGTTATTGTGAAAATGGTGGTGAAAATGGTGGTGGTTACAAGATGGTTACCGGATATTGTGTTTAATGAAAATGTAAATATTAAATTTACTTATTAATAAAAGTATAATTAACATTTATTTTTTAAAAGTTAATAATAAATAAATAATTAAATAACTTAAACATATTAATAATTAAATAACTTAAATATTTTTAAAAGTTAATAATAAATTCAATTTTTAAAAGTTAATAAGTAAATAAAAAAGCATATACGTTTTATTTTTATGAAAAATAAAAAATTAAAATATTACTTTAATTTTAAACATAAAATTATAGTTAAATAACTTAAATATATTAGGTTATAATAATGCTTGACAACCGCGAGATAAATATCTTTTGGTTTTTTAACAGTATGTGGGATTTGGTTGAGCTTTATATCAATCACCTTGAATAATCATCTCAAGCAATTTATTATGAATAAGGTCGATTTTTAATGGACGGTTTAATAAGGTTAGGGTTTAGGGTTTCGGGTTTAAGGTTTATGGTTTGTGGTTTAAGGGTTAGTTAATGGTTTAATGTTTATATTTTAATGTTAAATGGTTTAAGGTTTATGATTTTGTATTTAGGGTTTTTTGGGGTTAAGGTTTAGGGCTTAGGGTTTGCGGTTTAGGATTTAGGGTTTAAGGTTTAGGATTAATGGTTTACTTAGCTAGGGTTTGTGGTTTATTAATTAATTAATGATTTAATGTTTATAGTATAAGGTTAAATGGTTTAAGATTTATGATTTAGTGTTTAGTGTTCATCGGTCTAAGGTTCAGGGTTTAAGGTTTATGGTTTATGGTTTAGGGTTTGTGGTTTATGGGTTAATTAATGGTTTAATGTTTATAATTTAAGGTTAAATGGTTTAAGGTTTATGATTTAGTGTTTAGGGTTTTTTGGGGTTAAGGTTTAAGGCTTAGGGTTTGCAGTTTAGGGTTAGGGTTAAGGTTTATGATTAATGGTTTAATTAGCTAGGGTTTGTGGTTTAATTATTAATTAATGATTTAATGTTTATAGTATAAGGTTAAATGGTTTAAGATTTATGATCTAGTGTTTAGAGTTCATTGGTTTAAGGTTTAGGGATTGGGTTTAGGGTTTAAGGTTTATAGTTTGTGGTTTAAGGGTTAATTAATGGTTTAATGTTTATAATTTAAGGTTAAATGGTTTAAAGTTTATGATTTAGTGTTTAGGGTTTTTTGGGGTTAAGGTTTAGGGCTTAGGGTTTGCGGTTTAGGGTTAGGGTTTAAGGTTTAGGATTAATGGTTTAATTATCTAGGGTTTGTGGTTAATTAATTAATTAATTATTTAATGTTTATAGTATAAGGATAAATGGTTTAAGAATTATGATTTAGTGTTTAGTGTTCATCGGTTTAAGTTTCAGGGTTTAGGGTTTATGGTTTATGGTTTTGGGTTTGTGGTTTAAGGGTTAATTAATGGTTTAATGTTTATAATTTAAGGTTAAATGGTTTATGGTTTATGATTTAGTGTGTAGGGTTTTTTGTGGTTAAGGTTTAGGGCTTAGGGTTTACGGTTTAGGGTTAGGGTTTAAGGTTTAGGATTAACGGTTTAATTAGCTAGGGTTTGTGGTTTAATTATTAATTAATGATTTAATGTTTATAGTATAAGTTTAAATGGTTTAAGATTTATGATTTAGTGTTTAGTGTTCATTGGTTTAAAGTTCAGGGTTTAGGGTTTATGGTTTATAGTTTAAGGTTTATGGTTTATGGTTATGGTATGTATGATTATGATTTATGGTTTAATTAAGGTTTATGGTTTACTGGTTTATGGTTTACGGTTAAATGGTTTAAGGTTTATGATTTAGGTTTTATTATTGGTTTATGGTTTAATTTGTGTTTATGGTTTAATTGGTTAAGGTTTATGATTTAGGGTTAGCATCATTCGAGATAGATGGGTTTGACATTTCATATTTTTTAAAAACTTTAATGTTTTAAAATCTATCAGATAACAAAATAATCATTGTTTATGTTACATTCATACGTGAGCTTGTTGAAATAAGTCATAAAACCGTTTAATCACCCGACTTATATTATATAATTAATAAACAAGATTTATGTTATAATTATTAATATAATTATCATGATAATTAAACATGGCCATTTTATTTTAAATAAACTTTAGGTTAAAATAATTATTAAAATAATTATTCATGTTACATTTAATTAATTAAGAAACATAGCTTAATTATGTTATATTATTTTTTAACCAAGGTTTAATTAAATTAATAACATGCTTTAATTTAATTATCCAATAATCATGTAAGGTAAAGTTAATTAATAAAATCATGAAAAATTAATAAGATTATACTACTAAACTCGACTTATACTAACGTGTCTAAAAAATGAATCGTTTAATTTGCATGCAACTTGATATATTGCACCGGTACCCCGTCCACTAATAACTCACTCACACACATACACATATTTAATATCCGAAGGTCGAATAATGAATCAACCACCCACCCACCCAGACACAAACAGTAACAAATCTTCAAACCCTGATAAATCAAACCAAAATGACCAGATGGATATTGATTTTAAGATCACTTCTGAGATGATTGATTATGTGATGGATAAGTATAGAACCAACTGGAGATATGATGATCCTCTTGCTGACACTATTATTGAAGACTTGATGCAGTTAGATTTAAAAACCAGACTAAAGGAAAATCAAAACAAGGTTAGGGTTTTTACTTCGCAGTATTATTAATGAAGTTTTGATGATTTGTCTTTGTTTTGATGATGTTGCATGTTATGAAAATACTAATAATTGATTCTGTTTTAATATTTGTTATATTGATAACAAGGCAGATGAGGCTACGAAGGTTGATGAAGCTATGAAGGTTGATGAAGCTATGAAGGTTGATGAAGCTATGAAGGTTGATGAAGCTACGAAGGCACAAATTAAAGGTTAATTTTGTAAAATTTTATGTTTATATGTTTTTCAGAAAGGCGTTAGATGGATCATTAGTTAGTGTTTACTATGTAAAGTTTTAGGAGTAGTGAAAATGATAAATGGTTCAAGTATTCTGTTGGTTATATGATGATGTAGATACAAGAGATAAAGGGGTGTTTGGTTTAGCTTATATAATGGGCTTATAAGCTTATTAGCTTATATAAGCTTATAAGCTCAAACCAAGTGTTTGGCTAAGCTTATATGAGTGGGCTTATAAACTTATATATGGGTGTTATGATAAATATAACATATTTACCATTTTACCCTCATGTTAACTTAAGTTTATATAAGCCATGGGCTTATAAGTTTATTAAACATATATATAAGCAAAAAATGACTTATATAAGCCCATTATATAAGCTAAAAAAACACACCATAAATTTAAAAAAAAGGGGTTGGTCATACTAGAAAGCTTAAGTTCTCAAGTTTTTTTAAAGTGATGGAAGAGTATGGAAAAGGAAATTAAAAAAATGTCGTTCTTAAGATTTTTTGAAGAAGGAAGGGTAGGGAACGGGAAGGAGGAAGGAAGGAAAGGTGCAGGCATTTTTATGTATATCTGTTCCGCCCAATTTTGGGGGGATTGGGAAGAAAAATGGGTTAGGCTTGTATAAAATTATATTTATATCCTTATTATTCATCCACATTTTATATATTTCTACTAGGGTTTCTACCTTTTACAGAAGTTATTCGTAACTGGCATCTCCTTTACAACAATTATTAGTCATCACGTAAATCTATCATGGCCATTTTAATTGCATTACATTTTTTAGTGGTTCATTAATCGATGTCCATTACATGCTAATTTTTTGATCATGCAAAAATACATTCTGATCAAGTTATTAGGTATAGTAAAAAAGGAGTCAGATCATGTGTTTGCATCTTTCTGAGTTAGATTATGAGTTTCGTTTGTCCTGGTCATAAAGGAATAACATCATGTATTTGCATCTTCCTTGTTGTGTTGTTAGCTAATGGTTGGTTTTACTAAAATATCCTCCCCTACTTTGCCCTTCCCATTCCACCCCATTTCATTCCTTTAAAATAAGACTCGAGAACAGAGCGTAAACATTTGAGTTGAGATTAGGTTTGATTATCTTTATGTGAAAACGTATAGACTTCCTGACCAACTTTTTTGAATCTAAGATGGCATCGATAGAACAACCTACATCTTTTTGTTTACCCTTTTTTATGTAAGTACCTCTTACTATGGTCGTGTCATTTCCCTTTTTCATGGTCCTTGTTAACATCAACTACGGTCTTTAATAAACGACCATTTTCTTTTCTGTTGATTGGTCGAATGTTTTCATTCCCAGTTCCCACTTTTGGGGCTTCATGGGGTAGCAAGTTATCCGAGTCACCACTATGAATACTCTCTTTTCAGTTTCAGTTTTAGTATCCGAATACTCTTTCTAGTTGAGTATCTAGATACAGACTTGTATGGTTTATATCATGCATTTAGTATTTGGAGTGATACATGTGTGGATTATATTTCGATACTGAAACTCAAAGTGAGAGTGAGCGTGTTCAGAGTGATGACTCGGATAATTTGATGCCGAAATAAGTGCCGAAATTTAGAAATAGGAAGGAAATCCTTCTACCAATCAACAAAAAGGAAACGGGTCGCTCAGTAAAGACCTTCGTCGATGGTAGTGATGCCCATGAAAAAGATAATGCGATGGCCATAGTAAGAGGGGCTTACATAAAAAAGGGTAAACGAAAATATGTAGGTTCTTCTGTCGATGCCATCTTAGATTCAAAAATGTTGGCCAAGAAGTCTATACGTTTTCACAGCTGCATTGGTTCATTTACTATGTTGTTTATATGTTGGTTATATGTTGATGCAGATACAAGAGCTAACTTAAAGAAAAAAGAAAAAGGTAAGGGATCAACAGAAGCTGATAAAGCATTTGATCCTTTTAATCTAGATAATAGAGTGGAAAAGCTTGAAAGGGAATTCAAACTTCTTAAACAGACACAGTTGTAGGGAGGTAAGTAAACTAAGATTTAACCTTTAGAGAAATATAGTTATTCACTAGCTTCGGTATCACATGTATGCTATAGAGTATTACAGCTCCACATAGACGACATCTCAAGCCCGTTTCCTCTTCGAGGCAAATATCGCCATGATTCCTCTTTCTCGTGAAAATCATCATCTTTGTGCCCAATATGTGAATTTAGTATGCATTAACATCTTTTTGTTTATCCTTTTTAGTAAAGGACCTCTTACTTTGGCACTCATATTCGCTTTTTCATGGGTATTGATGACATTGATATCAATCAAAGACCGAATGCGAATGTCAAATTTTGAGATACTTACATAAAAAAAAAGGATAAACGAAAAAGAAGTAGGTCCATATTGGATTCATATATTTGGCAGGAAGATGAACATGTTCACGAGATAGATGAATCGTGGAGATATCTACCTCGAAGAGCAAACGGGCTTAAGATGTCGTTTATGTGTAGCTGTTAAACTTTATAGCAGACATGTGATTATGTATATGTAGTTAACTTATGCGGTATTATGGTATGTAGATACAGGAGCTGACTTGAAAAACAAAGAAAAAGGAAACGGTTCAATGGAAACTAATACCACAACTGCTCTTTCTAACCTACATAATAGGGTGGAAAAGCTTGAAAGGGAATTCCAACATTTCAAACAGAGACTGTTGCAGGGAGGTTAGTATATTAACTTTTAACCTATAATAAGTTTGTATATGAATGTTTTATTGTTTTGAGTATCTGGGTGGCTGTTAGTATCTAAATTTATTAAAATTTTTCTTGTAATTTACAGATGTTATCATCATTGATTACTCTGAAAGCTCTAAAGAAGATACGCTATCATCAGATGAAAGCTTTGAAAGCTCTGAGGAAGATCTGTTGTCATTAGATGAAAGCTTTGAACATGTATACACTAAAGACTTCCAGCACCCATTTCATGATGACCAGGATGAACCTTCCAAGTATTCCAGCACCTTTATAGATGATTGTAGTTCGGACGATACTTGGGGAGAGGCTAATTCACCGTCTAAGAAGAAAGGCAAATTTAAGACTAATCACACGACTTATAGAATAATAAATATAGATGATGAAGAACAAGATTAAAACTAAGAATGAAATATTAGATTAGATGAAGAAAAAGGAAGAAATATACAAAGTGTGTAATCCTACTAAGAGAAACTAAGGAGAGTTTCTCTCTCTAAAACAAGAAGAAGAGAAAATACAATGGAAGACACACACTCAAATGAGGATGATTATGCCTTTTATACTAAGTCTTACATGAATAGGAGGCCTTCCTCATTTGTGTGTTCAGGACTAATTCCCGTTACATACATAACAATAACATAGAACTCTCAACACCGTTGAATAGCATTTTCCACGAGCTTCACAA
The DNA here is from genome assembly GCA_025667525.1 of Glebionis coronaria. NCBI lineage: Eukaryota > Viridiplantae > Streptophyta > Magnoliopsida > Asterales > Asteraceae > Glebionis > Glebionis coronaria. Next base: position 630,634,557 of record CM046877.1, on the reverse strand, counting down.
CGGTATATTATATGACCATCACTTTAAATACTTCTAACAATCTCCCCCTAAGGGGTGGTCATATAATATGTGACTTCACTTCTTTGACCATCACTTTAAATACTTCTAACAATCTCCCCTAAGTGGTGGTCATGTATTATGTGACTTCACTTCTTTGTTGTTGCAGACTTTGAAGCTCGTTGTATTGAGAGTTCCTTCATCGTTCCTTTCATGACTTGTGATCTTGGATCTTTGATCTTTGCCTTGACTTGATCTTAAAACTTTGCCATCTTGTGTTCTTGTGTCTTTCCCTACATACTCAAACTTTGATTTGATATGAAAGCTTGTTAAACAATCTCCCTTGGTCATCAGAGTAGTGGAAGTCTTTGTCTTTAGATGTTCTTGAGCTTTCTTCTTTTAAATGAGCATGTGGTCTTGAATTACGACTCTTGAGGTAACTTCACCGTTTGCATTCCTCCGGTTTCCCGTTATACAGTACGAATACTATACCTGTGATTAGGTAAGTTCAATGAACTTCTTTGACAGGGTTTCCGGCTGTGGTAGCCGTTCTCAATACTTGAATATATCGAAAGATACTTCATAGTAAGGAGTGAATCATGCAGTTCCATTCTGCTGATTAATTCGTCAATTCAATTTCCTGGAACAAGTTTGAATCAATTAAGAATCAAACCATTGTTGCTTTCCAGTTGACACAAGTTAGATTCGTATGGAATATCACAAGTTACCTACCGCAGTGCTGTTTGATGATGACACCTCGTCACTGTAAATACTGAGGAGTATTACTCTGAATGCTCTGGCAAGATCATAAAGATATTGCGTCGAGACCTGGAACAAGTTTGAATCACAAAAGAATCAAACCACTGTTGCTTTCCAGTTAACATATGTTCAATTCAAGTGAATCTTACATATGACCTATCGTCGTGCTGTTTGATGTTAACACTGGAAGGATTTCCATTCATCACTATGAATACTAATAAGTATCACTCTGAATGTTCTGGAAATATCACAAGGATAGAGCGTAGGACTCTGTAAATTATCGCTTGTGTTCTAATGATGAACAACAATTGATATAAGGAATAAGTGTCCTAATGATATTTTTGATGAATCTCGTTGGCTCTAGACTCTATAAGTGCACGTTTATTTGGTGATCGGAGGCTGGAGCAGACTGCCACCTATTCAGTATCTACTATCTCGGAGTGAGAAAGTCGATAGAAATGAGTTGAACTCCGTGACAATAAAACAAACTTATTTTGAGAGAAGCTTGAGTAAGCTGGGAGGGGTTGTGCATTGCATCACTGGGTCCATGATGCTTTGTCTTCAATACCAGAAATCATCAACGTGATTCTGATAGTAGATGTATTGACCCGGTTTCTGCCTAAGTTGTATGGAGGGCTATTTTCTTTACACCCTTTATCCTTACATTTCTTTTTCATTCTTCAACCCTTTCAATGCTTACCAAGACGTCATAACTATCACCTTGTTGTTATTGTTCCAATGATAGCTTAAGTCATTAGACAACATTATTCCCGTACACTCAACTACTCTATCTTTCCTAAGGACTTCTAAATTCTAATGGATTGTCCCTGGGAAGATCCCTCCGGTTCTGGTTGGATCATAGGACAAATACCAAACCACGTTTTGACACCAATATCGTCGTGAATAATTGTGTTAAAGGTATAGATATCGTAACCAGAAAAACTTCCTAAATCACCAAAAATCGCTCCCCTTACACATGTGCATCAAAATACGAAAGAATTTAAGTAAACATTTTGCACATGTTAGGACGAGAAAGCACTTATCTCAAAGATCTTATCCAAAACATTTTGATCACATTTTAATCACTATTCTCCCCCTCAAAAATTGCATGAAATTGAAATTTTTGTGAAACTAGTGATGAAACATGGAGAGAATAATTTTGCATGAAAGTTTGTACTCCCCCTCGAAAAGAAATTCTAATTAAAATTAAGGGAATATATGAGCACACAGTTTTAAAATACTTTGAAAATTTGTGCTCAAAAACCCGAGAAAACTTACTTTCCCGTTGTTAAGGAATAATGTACATAAATGAACATTTTCCTTGTGTTCATGATCTTAAAACTTTGAATGTTTGATATAAGCCCATGACCGAGAAAAATTAATTTCTCGTTCTTGAGGATAAGTCAAAGACTTTCCTTTCTTTGGGGACCGGTTTATAGTCTGACATGTCACTATAAGCCATTGTGTCGAGCTCAAAACTTTAAATGTTTTGTGACAAGCTCAACCCGTGATAGATTTATCTACCCGTTATTAGGATAAGGTATCTTTAAAGAAACACTCTCCTTTATTTGAAGTTCGAGTTACAGTCTGACATTTAATTGTAAGTCGTATACATGAGCTTAAAAACTTGGAATGTTTTAATGAGAGCTCATGACCGAGAAAATTTCTTTTCTCGTTGTTAAGGATAAGTTATCATCCGTGATCAACTTTCCTTTCTTTGAGGCACGAGTCACAATCTGAGGTAATTGTAAATCATTTAAAGAAAAAAGGAAATGACATGTTTTGAAAACATTTGAACTTTCATTCGAGCTTTATGTACACACCCGTGTCGTTATTGAGCGACATTTCTAGGCACGTCCATATTATCGAAACTGAAAGACATGTCGAGAATAATATTTTTGATAGATTTTTTTGTTTTTTATTTTGTTTTTATAGGTTTTATATTTTTGTATTTTGATTTTCAATGTTTTCGAAAATAATCCAAAATAGACCTTTGTACAACAGAAGAAGGTGATGTCGAATGTACAGAATTGGAACCCTTTGAAGAAATGGATTCAGAGTCCGTTTTTGTACCTGCAATGACAGAAGAAGAGTTTGCACAAATACTAGTGTTAGGAGTAACAAATGCATTTTCTACATTTAGAACACTCGCATTAGTGCTGGAGCAGGTGTCATCACTCTTCTCGATGGGAATCCACTTAAGACCAACTTCCTTGAAGATCCTACCCGTTGGTTTACACTAAAGACTAGATCTAGGAGTAGTGTTCTCTTGCACAACGGAAGACTTCTTAGGAGGGAAACTAGTTCCTGCATTGATCCGCTTTGAAGATTTCTTGTCATTGCTTTTCTTTGAGACTGGTGTGAATCTCCTTGTTGTCTTATGGAATTCTGCATTCTTTCTCTGTGTGAAGGCACGAGAGTTTACATTATAGAGGTATTGCAGAATGCAATGAGCATGGTTTCCATGGTGAATGCCCTTTTTGCACGTGGGGCATATAGGGAGTTTGGGATTCTCGAATGGCCTTGTGTACCTAGGGTTTGCTGACCGTTCAGGAACCATGTTCGAAATACGACTACTCATTGGTGGTTGCCAATTCCTAGGTTGTTGGGAAGGGGTCCTAGGTTTTGACTGATTACCATTAGGAGTGTGTTGAACTCTAGCGGTTGTTGTGTTACTAGATTTTGAATACACATGGTTTACTTTCTGAATGTTCCCTTTTTTCTTACCATCCCCTAGGTTGTTGGTTTGACCAATGTCATTTGAACCTTTAGATTCCTTTGTAGGCGTAAGAGTCACACACTTGGAAGTACTCTTAGAAGTAGTGCAAGGTGCATTCACAGAGTTGTGTTTAGCAAGAGTGGGTTTTCTAAATGGAGGAACATAAGGTGATATGGCTGGTTTTGGTACAGTCGATGGCACATCGGTATTAGGAGGTAACCTAGAAACATTAGAAGGCGGTTTTCCTAAGATAGATGGCTTTGGTACTTTGTACGCATTGGGTTGTCTAACAACTGATTTTACAACCTTAGCTTCCACAGTTTTTGACCCATCTTTCCAACAAGTTTCTTCAACTCAGCAATCGCGATGTCTTTGTCTTGCAGCTGAGCTTTCAGATCAGAAATATCCTTACTCTTTTCATTCAATTCACGAAATGATTCAGAGAGTTTTGGTTGTAAATTATTGTCATCAAAAACTTTTCCAACTTTGTTTTGCAAAGCAAGTTCAAGAGAATGACAATGTTTCTGAAGAAAATCATATCGGTGTTAAAGAATCGTGAACTCTTTTTTATTAACATTTGTTGAAGGCTCACTGTCGCGACATTCACCTCCTAACTGAGCTTGCAGCTGTTCGATTTTTTGTTGCAGATCATTGTAAGCTTTATCATACGAGAGTTTTTCATCCTTACATTCATCACATTTTTTGACATATTTATTCCAAAGATCGGTGACATCTTGTCCTTTTTAATGACATAAGACTCCATTTTATCTTTCGTACGATCAAGCTCATTTTGGAGGGTTGCATTGTCTGACACAGAGATGTTTACCGCAACGGGGTTACTATCAACACAATCACCTCTGTCACTTGCTTTCGAGAGACATGCAAGGTCGCTTTCCAAAACTTTAATTCTATCAAGAGATTCATCAGCCTCCTTCGCCAAAGATTTAAAGTCTTCAACAAATTTGGCTAGTTCTTTTAGAAAAGCGTTCTCAAGATTGCTTATCCTAGCGTCAACCTGATTAATGATCGGATGAATCTTGTTGTGAAGAATTTTCTGAACTTCAATCTTAACGGGTGAAGTGAAGTTTCCTCCAGTCATTTTGGCGTTAACAACCCGTTTGAGAATGACAAAATTATCTTTGAGCTCGTTTATAAATCGGCGTGTGATACTTGGTTTAGGAGGGTCATCAGACAATTCCTCACTTGGTAGCAAAAGCATTTTAGTACTCGTTTTAGACCGAACAAAAATAGTTGGAGGATTAACTTTCGGATAATAAACGGGTGTCACTTCTTTATTAAGCTTTTGCATTTTAAAACAAGTCTCTACAGCAAGTTCGGTAGTTTCCTCAGAATCATGCACACTAGGAGGATCATGCTCGTTAGACAAGAGCACACTACCATTATATCGAGTTTCATTTGTGGCCTGAACTTGCTTAAGATAACCGGGATTAGGAGGAAGAGGACAACCTAAAGCCATTTTGTAACGGGTGTAATTTATCTCATTCACTTTAGGTGCGAGCATATTTATCGTTTGCATAGTTTGGCCACGTTTTACCAAAAGGTTGTCTAATTCCCTAATCCTATCCTGAGCTTTGCAAAAATCCTCAAGAAGCCCATCTTTTCGAATTTTGAAATCATGTTTCAACTTTTTTCGTTCTTCTTTTAAATCCAAAATAATAGATTTTTCAGTTGAAAGCTGTTTGTTAAGAGATGTGACTTCATCATTCAATTCGCTTATCTTTTTAGCACTACTCAAGTGTAAGGCATTTAATTTCTTAGTGGTGCATTTTTCTTGATAAACCGATGTAGCATGAGTTTGTTCAAGTTCCTTGATTTTAGCATGATGAATCTAAAAACTTTTCTCCCGTTCCTTATATCCCGCAAGCTCAGTGGTCAATTTGGCATTAGTTTCTCTAAACTTATTATTAACCACATTCGCATGAGCAACATCCTTGGCAAGCTTATCAAATAATGATTTATAATACGCATGCGTCTCGTTAGGAAGGGTTGTAGGTTGGGCAACTTGATTTCCACTAAGGTCCACACTGGGCGCATTAGAAATAATATTGCTATTATTCGTTTGATCCCTGTGTGTATCAGTGTAGGGGTCAAGTGACTCAGTATACTCTTCCTCCTGATTAGACATATTATATAACTCATTATCATTGAGACGTGGGTGTACCTTAGAGGAACCGTCTGAATCATTCACAGGAGCTCTGTAAGGTTGAACTACCGATGTGGATGATTGCTGCGAATTAGCCATCAAGATGGAGTCGGTAGTCACCTCTTCTTCCTCATCATATGCTGCTGCAAATGCCACGAGATCAAACTCTTCAGCTAGAAGTGGAATTCCTGCTTCTTCCTTTTGTGCTATAAGATGCTGAGACTAGAGATGGGCAGCATTCCTCTTCTTTCTGACATGGATATCACGATGCTCAAAACCCCCAACATCACTGTCTTGTTGATAAGTCATCGTAGAAGTCGTGTGAAAAACAGGATCTCAATTCGTAGAAAGCAGAATGTTGAAGTTAAAATCCCCTAAAATTGATTAAATCCCCTAAGACATTTCACTCTAGAAACCAAAAATTCCAAGGCAAAAAAAAACATACGATTTTTTTTGAAAATATTTTTGGAATAAATGAAGATTTCGGAGAAGTAGCCAATCTTCGGAATAATGGGGATTTTCAGAAAAAGTCACTTTTTCGGAATAACGATTTTTTCGGAATAATGGGGTTTTTCAGAAAAAGTCACTTTTTCGGAATAAATATTTTTTCGGAATAAATGGTGTTTTTCAGAAAAAATCACTTTTTCGGAATAAATGGGGTTTTCAGAAAAAAATACTTTTTCGGAATAAAGATTTTTTCGGAATAAAGATTTTTTCGGAAAATGGGGTTTTTCAGAAAAATCACTTTTTCGGAATAAAGTTTTTTTCGGAATAAAGATTTTTCGGAAAATGAACTTTTTCGGAATAAAATATGTTTTCAGAGAAAAAGACTTTTTCGGAAAAAAAGTACCTTTTTCGGATAAAATGGGTTTCTTCGGAATAAAGGGAATTTTCAGAGAAAAAATTTCGGAATAAGTCGGTTTTTTCGGAATAAAGTGGATTTTCAGAGAAAAATTTTCGGAAAAATGACAGTATTTTCGGAATACAAAACCCTGTTGCGAAGAAAATACCGAAAATGAAGATCACAGCTTTGTGAGTCGTCAGATATGAAACGAAACCACAAAAACCACACCTCGAATCCAACAACCTAAACCAAAAACCCACGAAATCAACACCAAATCAACTCCAAATCAATACCAAATCAACACCAAAGCTACTACGAATCTCTTGGCGAATGATACCACTTTTAAGACTAATCACACGACTTATAGAATAATAAATAGAGATGATGAAGAACAAGATTAAAACTAAGAATGAAATATTAGATTAGATGAAGAAAAAGGAAGAAAGATACAAAGTGTGTAATCCTAGTGAGAGAAACTAAGGAGAGTTTCTCTCTAAAATAAGAAGAAGAGAAAATACAATGGGAGACACACACATAAATGAGGATGATTATGCCTTTTATACTAAGGCTTACATGAATAGGAGGCCTTCCTCATTTGTGTGTTCGGGACTAATTCCCGTTACATACATAACAATAACATGGAACTCTCGACACCGTTGAATAACATTTTCCACGAGCTTCACAACGGTATATTATATGACCATCACTTTAAATAATTCTAACAATCTCCCCCTAAGGGGTGGTCATATAATATGTGACTTCACTTCTTTGACCATCACTTTAAATACTTCTAACAGCAAAGCTATTGGCTCACCCAGTCAGACTGCAGGCAAGGCGAGTGGATCATCCAAACAGATACTCAGTCCAAGGGTTAGCAGGGGATGTACACCAAAATTAGAGTCATCTTCTCGGTCTCCATTTTCTACAACAGAAAGGCCCCCGCCTATAAAAAATGCAGTATGTTTCCTGACTTGTCCAAAAAAATTAAAATAATTTGAAACAAAGCTAGGAAAAAGGAAGAGGGGGTAGGCTATGGAGGAACCTGTAGGGGGTAGGCTATGGAAGAACTTGTTATCTCTGTTTTATGGATGTTTCTGATGAATCTTCTTTAGACTATTTAGGTTAAGTGTAGGTATAGTTTATGTAAACAATTTTAAACACTAATCTGCATGGATGGGTGTATCCATTATTTTTTTGGAATGCAAATATGTTGTCATTCACATTTTGTATGAACCTGTAATATTATCATCAATATTATGAAATTAGACTTGTATTTCATGAATGTAAACATGGTTCATCTTGTATTTTATTTATTCATGTTGTGAGTTGTATAATCCTAGATGCATAACACATATAATCAAGATTTTTGTGTCAAAGTTACCTGTTACACATCCGGTTAAGGTTTCCACTTCGGTGGATCTTATAAACCAATTTTTTTCCCTAATTCTACCGCCAAAACTAATTAATCTTTTAGCAGTTTATGTTTTCGACTTAGCTTAACTCTAAGTTTCTTTTAAGTTTTTGCTATTACATCTGTAATTATTTTCCAATTGGATATAAAGTTGTTAGGCTCTTACCTTATTCTTCTGAAGTTCTGAGCATATGTTTGTAACAATACTGCTAGGCCATTCTTCACTCAGAACTAAGCTAATATTGATTATTTCCTTGAAAAGCTGCTTGTTTCAGCTTATTTTGTTTTTAATCATTATCTAGTCAAGCACAAGTTAAGATTTTTTTTATATTTTTAATATATTTTCACTAGTCCTCCCAAGTATTTATTCCAATTCGTGTCTAATTTCACATAAACGACTAATTAGTTCAAACAATGTGCTTAATTATTAATCAAACTGAAAATGAAAAGTTTGAAATGACTGAAGTAAAATAAAAATAACACAAGGTGAAAACCGGTGTTGTAAAAAGCGGGCTAGGCGGCACCTAGGCGCTAGGCGGTCATAGTCCGCCTCGATTTATGGCTAGGCGGTCAAGCTAGGCGAAAAAGTCAAAAGGCGGTCAAACATCCGCCTAGGCGGTGTTAGGCGGCGCCTAGGCGGAGCTAGGCGGCTTAGGCGGTCAAAAAGTCAAAGAAAGTCAACAAAAAGACAATATTTTTAACAAAAAATTAAGAATTTTCTTTCTAATATTTAATTTTCATATTTATTTTAACATAACATCTTAAAATCAAAGATAAACCTAAGATTGTTAACATAAAGTAATGGATTTTTCGTGAGAATTGAAACCAACTGAACTGTATGCCATGTTTGAAGTTTTAAGTCCTTAAATTGTTATGTTTATTTGTCTATTTTGTAACTTCAAGCTATGTGAACTTTGAATTATTAGAAATTAGAAGTATTTTGTCATGTTATACGTATTATTTATAAGTTTTTATGCATAAAATTCTAATCCGCCTAGGCGGCGCCTAGACGAATTCCGCCTCGAAGGTGGCCAACCGCCTCACTAACGCTTAGCGCTTTCCGCAACCTTGAAAACTGATCAAACATAAATTCCATTCAATAATAATAAAGGATTACAGGTTTTTAATAAAACAAACATTTTGTTTCTCTAACTAATCAAACTTTGGAGATTTCTCAGGATCAAAAGGCAAATGAAGTTCATCGTAATCTAAAGCCTCTTTGAACCCGTCTTCGTCTTCTTCAATTTCATGCTCAGAAGAATAAACATCATCATTAATGATTTGACCTTCTTCCTCCAGTTGCCTCCTATACGCTTCCTCACTCTGTCGCTGTTCCTCTTGCCTCCTTCTAAAGGAAGCATCTTCCTTCCTCTCGCGTTGTTCTTGCTCCTGTTACCTCCTTCTTAAGGAATCAGCTTTCTCCCTCCGGCATTGTTGCTCAAGTCGGGCATTCTCTTCGTCTTCCAGCTTCCATTGTCTCTGTTCGTAAGCTTCCTCAACATAGCAATCGTACTCATCATATTTATCATCGTAAGGACAATCAGCAGGGAACTCTCCATCTGCATTAGCTTTTACTTTGGGCACCACACAAGGTTTCCTGAAAAGAACATAAAAGATTATTAGTACTAAATGATAACAAAGATACAACGTTAATAAAGTAAATAATGATACATACTTGTTAGGAACTGCACTGGTATCTTCAAAAGCAGCAGAAAATGTTCTTTTTGATGAAGAAGCTATTTTTTATTCTTAAAATGCTGATAATTAAATGTTTGTTGTGTTTTTGTTATGATTAATTTCATTACTTAATCCTTGTTTATATAACCAAGGATGGAATACAACGGGTTAGCAACCTACATAATCATCTAATGCATATTCATGCATGTAATTAATTTTTGTGAAGTTCCAAGAATGAGCATTCTCATTAGGCGTGTAGAAAGTGTGTGTTTTCTGTGTTTTTAGAGTTTATTGTGTTTTAAAAAATATCAAAAAACAAGGTCTAGGACTCGAACCCTAGACCTTCCATTCAAACAGTAACACACTTAACCAGTATGCCACATGAACATATTTGGTTCTAAATATGTGACTAATGTTAACATTAGTGAAAATAGAGATTACATTTGGTTATAAACATTTGTCACATGAATATTTTACTGTGTGACGTTTTCAATGTGTTGTTCATAGTTAATCCTGTTATAATGTGACCATAAGTATAATTTAGATACACATTTCTCAAATGTTGTGACTATTGGCAATCATATAGTCACATAATTGTTTAAGAATTTAATATGTTCATGTATTATATTTGATCATAGTCTTCAAGTAATTGTAAAATATTTGTCACATTTAAATAAACATAGTGGCAAATGTTTTAATACCTACTTTCAATTTGCCACACACACAAAATTCATGTATGGTTAACATTTAACAAAATATACTAGTCACATTAAAATAATATGTGTGACAACCTTGTTTATCAATTTGTCACTTATAAAGTAAGTCTATGTGACCATATATGATTTTTGGTCACATACAATGTGTGTATGACAAATATTTGCCACACATGTATACGTATAATGTGACTACTACTTGAACCAGACTTTGATTCGGTAACACTCTCAAATTATTAAGTGACTAAGGACTCATCCAAAAATCATTTGTTAGCCCTAGTCACGTAAATATTCATATGCGTGACAAACAAAATACGAAATGGTCATGCAAACTGACTTCAAGTGTGACCGTTTATTTATGACTGGCGAATTCAGTCACACAAAAAATTTATGTGTGACTACACGAAATTCGGTATGTGTGACCGAAACCCATTTTTGTACTAGTGATAGTTCAAAGTGGTCGGTAGACCAGCTTCAAGAACTATTGAGGATGGACTTGGACTCAGACATGCGTATTATTACTGTTTTAAGAGAATTATCAGAATTAATGAGGGAGCGCTCGATAAAGAGTAGATAGTACATCACCGAGTTAAAGAAGCTTGTGAAAGGAGGAGTCAAATCGTTTGGTTATTCACAAGTATCGGTGGAATTGTTAGAACATTCACAAACAGAGGATTGTGAAAATGTTGTCATGGTGACGTGTATGGCTGTACACATGAACATGCACACGAGAAATAAGTCTCACTTCAGTGACAAACCTGATAGTATTACTATATTTGGTTTTTTTGAAGCAGTTTTAAATAAAAGGTGCATACACACATTTTGTTTAGTGCATGTTGGCAGATTGTTGCACATGTGTTTAGTATTTCTTTTGGTATTGAATTATATTTTAATTTTCCAATTGCATCTTATATGGATTCAGTTTTTTGGTTGCTGGATGTATTTCGGCGCAAACATAAGTTATCCGTCTAATTGTTAGCCCAGTCCATTATAATAGAAAAACACCCATTTCAAATGTGGATTTTAAGTTTTCATTTATGAATTATATTGAATTTGCATCATATATGCCTTATGATGTTGTAGTTCCTGATTGTATTTGGGTACAAAACTTATGTAACGGGTTAAAATGTTAGCCCATTCTAATATTATTGATAAAACCCATTTCAATACAAACTTTCGAGTTTGTTTATAATTATCGAGTGTATATGTTAAATTTTCAAATATTAGTTTATTGTGTATTAAATCGATTAGGCGAGTATAAATACATTTGAAAGATTGTTTATTGTGTATATTGATTGTTTCTCTTAATTAGACTTCGTTGGATATGAGAGATTTAGTCAACAAAGAGATTTTCATGTCAAGCATTTGGCGGAGTCAGGATTTTTAGTTAAGGGGGGCTAATCATGCTTAAAACAAAGAGTCGTAGTGATGGGAGAGGCTTAACGTAGAAAATAGTTGAAAATTTGCTTGTAATACACATAAATATTAAGTGAAATAGGTTGATTGGGGGAGGCTTAGCACCCACTAGTCCCCCTAACCTAAAGCATTTTATAGGGAAAATGTACATCTAAATATTGTTTATCGGTTTTTTGGTGTGTAATAAATATTCTTAATAGTTAAAAATGTTGTATATTCAATGTAGTGTTTTAGTGTGTACGTGAAAAGTTAACGTAAATTATCTAGAAGTGCCCGTTTGAGCGAACGTGTATAATGCTAGTTATTTCAAGTTTAGAAGGTTTGGTGAGACTTTAGAGCTACAAGAGAAAAGTAAAGTGTTGATCAAAATGTTTTAGATTTTTAGGGGGGAAATATTTTTGAGTTATGTGCGTGTATTTTTAATAATTTTTTAATTGTGTTGTGAGTGTGTATCAATATTTTGTGAGATATATTCTTATATACACTGATTAGTTTAATAAAGGTGAGTTTTTTAGTCTTTATTATTAATAGATGTGTACGTGGGCATAGCTGTAAAAACTAGTTAGCACCAAATAGTTAACGACATGCTAATTGATCCGGTGGTCGAACCAGTAACTCGGTGACTCGACCGGTGCTCAGGTGGTCGAACAAGTTCACTGATGACATGGCCGAATTGACCCGGTGGTTTAACCCTTCACCCAGTGATTCGACCGGGTTGATTCGGTGTGACTCGATCGAATTAACCAATGGTCGATCTCATGATCCAGTTACTCGATCGGGTTGACACGGTGGTTGAACCCGTGAGTCGAAGAATCGACCAGGTTAACCCGATGGTCGATCTCGTGACCTGTTGACTCGACCGAGTTGACTCGGTGATCGAGCTCGTGATTCGATAATATTGTGTGAAAAACAGAATGTTTAATATCTAGGAAATGTTGAAATAAAAAAAATAAAAAACACCCTTTATATATCCTTATTATTATTATTATAATTGAAAGATTGGTTTTTATGAATTGTAGGAAAGCAATGAGGTGAATTTTATTTTCTTACTCCCGCCAACCTTAGAATGTCAACCACCATTAAAATTCGGATGTCATCATTGTACGGTTGGGCACTTGGAAAGCTTTTACGGGGTCCTATCATTTTTACTACTAGTATAAGAGAGTTTTCCTTGAACTCAACCCTCGCGCGTCTCTGTCACACACACACAGACAATGAGCAACAACAGCAACAACAAACAACCGTTAGACCTCACCGGCTCCTTACCAGTAGCCACCGGAGGTACTGTCACATCTCATCTTCAAACCCTATTTTTTTAGTTGTTCTTATATACGTTTGTTGTTTTCTAACATATAAGGTGTACCAGGTATACAAGCTAAACAAGTGATTTGATTACCATGTCTTGTATATGTCTCGGTTTGGATTTGTTGTGGATTTTGAAATTATGTTGTAACTTACTTGTATTTCAGTTTAGTGTATTTTGAAACTATCCTCTAGGCCTACTGGCTTCAGAGACCATATTGACCCATCTGGATAGTGCCCACCCATACTAGAATTGGGGTTGAAACCTGGAGGGTATGGTTTAGGTCCACGAGGCTTGTTGTATTGAAGATGGCTAAACCATAGTAAGAATATGGTTACTCAGTATTTAACAAAAATTGTCCCCCTCTTTGGATGATATTCCAGGAATTTGTTACCAACAAGGTCGTGGTCCTGGATGTGGTCAATTCCAACGATCATATCGTACCTCGGCAAGTGAAGCCAAGGTGCCCAGTTTGGCTGATGGTTCTAAGAGTTAAGGATTAAAATTTTAACATAGTTCAAGACTGAATTAGAATTAGAATATTATGTTAAGTTTCATGTAGAAGAAAGAAGTATTTGCCAACAGATTAATGTCACCCATTAGAGCCGAAAATCTCAATGGTGGATATAACAAAGGGAGCCAGTGGAAACACGAACAACAACACCAAACACAGGCATAGATAACATAACTGACATAGATCTTAGAGATTGCAAATAAAAAAGAAGTAACTAGACAATCACATATCTTGAATCTTACAGATAATCGATGATCCATCAAGCCTGAATGATATGCTCTATATATCACACTTACACATCCATCCATCTTTTGTAATTTTTCTACTTTAGCCATTGTAAGGTAAGCATCGTAGACCTTAGAGTACCTATCCCGGTCGTAACGAATATGGGCCACTTCAATACCAGATGTTTTAATAAATCTACGCGCCCACTTCCTACGGTCATCTCTATCACAGGCAAGAGGTGGTTGTAACCTGATAACGTACCGAATTTTCCTTAAAGGGTGAATTTTGCATTTTACTGGGTAAAGTTAACAACCAAACAAACAAGTATCTAGAAATGTTTAACAAAACAGAAATATGTTGCATCAGAAAGCAAGCTAGGTTATTGAATTATACTACTAGTAAAAAATGCAAATGTGACCATAAAAAAATACAAATGAATGCCTGTAATTCAAAACATGGAAAATGAATACAAAAACAAACATCTTATAAAGAAATGAAAAATAAATAAATAAATAACCTTAGTTCCTCATAGAGCGAGAGATGTCGAAAAGGATTCTGCGCTAATTTGCTCATTTTGCTCAATTTGCTCATCCTTGCTTGGTTCCTTATAAATCTAAACTCAAAATATTTCAATTGGATCACAAGATATTTCAGAAACGAATCAAGCAAAGGCTTTAGCGACCAGGGTTTTTTAATATATAGAGAAGTACAAAATACGTCCTTGTGGTTTACGAAAAGTGTAAATTACATCCCTTCAAAACAGGGTTGTCTCTCGCGCCGTGGAGCTCGTGTTTTGCTCATGGCTTGAGCCGTGATTTACTGTACCAAAAGCTCTAAGAATATGTTCACTCGTTATTTAACAAAAAATGTCCCCCTCTTTAAATTATGTTCCAGGAAGTTGTTACCAACATGGTCGTGGTCCTGGACGTGGTCAACTCCAACGAACGTACCTTGGCAACTGAAGCCAAGGTTCCCAATTTTGGCATATGGTTTTACGAGTTAAGGATCAAAATGTTAACATGAAGAATAAGTTCATGGAGGCAGGCAACATCCCAACTAAATCCTCAAGTAGAAGAAAGAACGTAACAGATGAATGTCACCTATTAACCTCAATGGTGGACATAACAAAGGGAGCCAGTGGAAACACCAACAACAAAACCAAAGCCAGGCATAGATAACATAACTGACATAGATCTTAGAGATTGCAGATAATCTTGTAATAATAAATTCAATCGAGTTCCATCATCACACACAACTAAAGAAATGCTAAAAAAGAAGTAACCAGATAATCACATAATAAATACAATCTTAAAGATAATCGACTTCACGATTATCCACCATGCCTGAACGACAGGTTACGTATATCACACTTACGCATCCATCCATCTTTTGTAATTTTTCTACTTTATCTATTGTAAGGTAAGCCTCGTAGACCCTAGAGTACCTATCCCAGTCGTAACACCTACGGGCCGCTTCAAGACCAGATGCTTTGATAAATCTACTCGCCCACTTGCTACGGTCATCTCTATCACAGGCAAGAGGTGGTTGTAACGTGATAACGTACTTAATTTTCTCTAAACGATGAATTCTGCATTTTACTGGGTAAAGTTAACAACCAAAACATAAGGGCATAAAAATGTTTAACAGAAATATGTTGCATCAGAAAGCAAGTTAGATTAAAATAAATGCCTATAATTCAAAACATGTCGTGTGTAATTGGAAAATGAATTAAAAAACAAAAAGAAAAAATAAAAGAATATAATAACCTTAGTTCCTCATAGCCCGAGATATGTCGAAAAGGATTCTGCATTAATTTGCTCAATTTGCTCAATTTGCTCATCCTTGCTTGATTCCTTGTTAATCTAAACTCAAAATATGGATCACAAGATATTTCAGAAGCGAATCAAGCAGAGGCTTGTAACGGCGTGGTGGCAGACAGTAGTAACTCTTTAGGGTTTATAATATATACTTATACAGAACTACAAAATATATCTATGTGGTTTATAAAAAATGTAAATTGTTATAACCCTCGTCAATACTTCAGACTCAATATATCAAATCGTTAAATACCTCGAGCATGATATATCCTTTGGATGGATGATGCAAATAATTTTCTCGTTAAGCACTAACAAGAATTTATAAAAAAGGGCATTCTTGTCTTTTTTGCATACACAAGGGTTTGCTTCCTTATAAATCTAAACTAAAAAATATTTCAATTGGATCACAAGATATTTCAGAATCGAATCAAACAAAGGCTTTAGCGGCTAGGGTTTATAATATATATAGAAATACAAAATACATCCTTGTGGTTTACGAAAAATGTAAATTACATCCCTAGTAAATACTTCACATACAATACATATAAGTGTTACGTACTTCGAGCACGATACATCTTTGGATGGATGATGCAAATCATTTTCTCGTTAAGTACTAACAAGACTTTATAAAGAAGGTCATTCATTGTCTTTTCGCTTATACAAGGATGTATTTTGCACTTCATTCAAAAAACATTTGTTTCGAAAAAGAAATAAAATTTTAAAAATAATTTCAATCTTTTTTCACAGAAATGTTTAATTTCTTTCCGAAACAAAACAGTGTAATTTTCTCAAAACCATTTTTAAAAATATTATTTTCTTTGAATTTTTTTTTTCTTCTAAACATAATTAATTAATTTTATAAAACATTTTTTACGTTCTTAAACTATATAAGTAAAATTTAATTTTTTACACTTTTTTCCATTTTTTTAAATTTTAGTCAAAACATAACTAAACTTTTTCTTCTAAAAAAATTAATTAGTTTTTAAAACATTTTTACGTTCTTACACTATAAAAGTAAAAAATAATTCTAAATTTTAAAAGTTAATTATATTTGACTCTTTTCTTCGAATACTCTAAAAACAATTTAGGATTTCTTAGGATAAAAAAATAAAACTTTTAACTTTTAATGTTTTTGAATTATTTTTAATGAAACATTCTAATATTTTCTTATGATCAAAAGTAAATTTTTTAAAATCAAATTTAAAACGTATATAAAATTTAAGTTTCTTTAACTTTTAAAAAGTATTAAGAAAGATAAAAATGTATAAAAACTTTTAAACAGTTTCAAATATTCACCCTTTTTTTATGTAATTTTTTTTGTTATTTTATGTTTTTCAAAAATAATTCGAAAAAAGGTATAAAATTAAGAAAATTTACCTTTTAAAAAGTTTTTTTAATTTTTTCGAAAATGTAATTTTATTTTTTTCGAGTAAAAGGTTTCCAGAAAAGTAACCTTATGTTTTTCGAAAAAAAAATTACTGCAAACTTTTAATTATAAGTTTAAATCAAAAAAATTTCGAGTAAAGTGCAAACTACATCCATGTAAAAGCAAAAAGATAAAAGTATCCTTCTTTATAAACGTCGTTTGTACTTAACGAGAAAAATATTTTTGCACCATCCGCTCAAACGATATATCGTGCAAGGGGTATTGTGTCTTATGTATTGACATGTATGTATTTTATACTTCAAGCGCATAAATTGAGCCACTTTGAGCTTACTCTATTCATTGGTCAAAACCGAACCACCCAACTAGACTCAAAGACACCAAAAACATAAACAAAAATAGTTTTATGGCCCAAAACAAATACCACAAAATGAGTTGTGATGAAACGTAAACTCACAGCTTTGGACCATGGGCTAGGGAAATGTGACCTATGCACGGTGACCGTGTCCCGTGTGCGTAGATATCATTTACGAGAGTGGTTAATTATGGGTGAGATGATTGATAATGTGATACGGGAAGAGATTTGAAATGAAGCCGAGTGATTTATATAAGGGAGCATGGTTTGTTTCCAGGTGGTGATCATTTTCCCACGTGGTGATTCCATGCTGGTAACTCACATTTCAGATGTGCTTTTACGCCACATTTCCTAAACGAAGCCGAGTGATTTATATAAGGGAGCATGGTTTGTTTCGTAGAGACTAGTCAAGCCACCATATTCTTGGTATAGCTTTTATAAATAGATATACTCCATATAAGAGATATATATAAGAAGTGAAGGATGAGTAGAAGTGTGAGCTAGGTCTGAACCACGCTATCTTTATGGAATGACTAGACCCATTTCTTTTATAAAAGAACAAGTATACTTCCAGGCTAATACTTAGTGGATAAGGATTGTGAAAAATATTGTATTAAGATTTGATTTTAAAATAATATCTGCTAAATCTGGTGTGATCTTATCTTGCTTGTGTTCATTTGCATGTGGTTGTTAAAGACTTCTTTAACTTTTTTAGATCATATAATAAGGGTAGTATCATCAAGCCCCCAAGAGTGGCAGACTCAGGACGGGTGTTGCATAATTCTTTTGAAGGTGTTGCATATAATTTTCTTTATCACAAACAGTAAATTTTACATTAAAATGATTTTTAGCCTAACCTAAAGTAGCACAATTTTTTGGGTGTTGCAAATACTAGGGAAACAATACTTTTCAAAAAGATCTACACTTCGTATCATCAAATCGGGTGTGGCCCATGCCACAGCCGGCTCCCATGTGGGTCCACCCCTGCCGGCCCAAGTTCATATAGGCGAAGTGTAAACATAGTCTGTGTGAACTTTACTGAGTTTGGTGAATTTGCTACTTTATTTAATCAGATGTTGTTTATGTTCCATACGACACTCAGTGCAATCATATGTTAGAGCCATAGATCAATAGTATACCATTAAACCACCTATATAATGCCATATTCTAGGTTTTTGGCATTTGGGTTGAAGTACGGCGTTTGAGGAGTTTGAGTGTGCCAAAAGAAGTGGATAACACAAGATACCATTATTAATGGTTAAAAGAAATACGAACTACACTACCATCGTTCTGCATGCAGAATTAAAGACAGAACCCTTTTATGTTAACTAAGAGCAAAATGACTCTTGTAATGCGATAAGAATAGTCATAAGTTTACGTGTGTGTGAGACACTGCCAAGCCAAGAAGCCAAAACAGATGTAAAGTTGTAAATTTGTAAGTGTGGCCAGTAACCAAATGACCGGCCAAAGGTGATACGACCCTCTCGGGTAGTATCGGGATAAGGCACCAGTATAGCGTGTGCTGGCTCCTTAAGAATTAGAGATGAGAAGAACTAGACATTTGTGTTAATGCAATAATGCCTAAAAACGTTACTTGCATTTTTCGGTCTCGCTTAGTTTTGATTACGACAATATGTAAAAACAAGCATTTACGAAAACAACGAAAAATGAATTATTGAGTTCAAGTATTTTTCATTTTACCCATTTTCACTTAAGGTATGGATAAACAAGTACTAACCTTAATCAAGTGATCAAGTGATTTAATCTTTTCTTAAAACTCACTTTTTATTAAGTGTGACAAGTTTTTTATTAAACTTTCTTTTTAAGAAAATGTTTTATTAAATTAATTATTTGAAAATTTGAAAATGGCATATTCTTATTTGGTTAGGAATATTCTATCAGGATATTTTTAAACCAGATATGACCTCCACCACTAAAGGACAAAAAGGGAGCGGAGTCTAGTCCAGCGGTTCCTTAGCTCCTAGGAGGTTCCTTATCGATAAGGTACCGCGGGCTAAGATAAGGAACCGCGGGCAGATATAGCCGTTTGCCCTTTGTCCTATAAATAGTGGACCATTCTGAGCTTTTCAATTCACCTCTTTTGCACATCTATTTCAAGATTCAAACACTCTTCTTTAATCACTCAAATCTTTGATCATTTGTTTGATTACTACTTGTTCAAGAAGTGAATCTTGTCCTTCCATCCCTTCCTCTCCAAGTGCAAAGAGAAGAACACTATCCTTTTGAAGTGTTGAGTCCACCACCAAAGATCCATTGAAGATCTAATTTTATACATTTGTAGTTGTGAAGATCCAAGTAGTTGTGTCTATTTGGAAGTTGTGTATGTACTAAGTATAGTTGTGTAGATTGGTCCTAGCTACGATTAGGGCTCGACTTTTAGCTTAGAGTCAGAAATTGGTTAAGCGACATGTACGATTTTCTCCACCATAAGGAGCTTGTTGTGTAGTGAACTCTCGAGTAAGGAGTACTCGAGGAGTGGAGTAGGAACGAGGAGTGAGCTTCGTTGCCGAACCACTATAAATCCTTGGTGTTCGGTTTGATCTTTTTTACCCTTAACTCTTTACATTCTTTATTCTTTGTGCATATATTTTTGTTAGTATTAGTTTAGTTACACTATCATTTTTCATATTGTGCATAAGAAGATTTCACATATTTCCTCAAGCCTAAGTTTTTGAAAAAAGGATTTTTGAAAACCACATTTTAACAAGTAAATATAAGAAACTATTCAACCCCCCCTTCTAGTTTCTACAATTGGTATCAGAGCGGGTTGCTCAAGAATTTTTAAAGTATATTGTATTTTAAAACTTGAATCGATCTATGGATTCCAACAAATACCTAGAAGGGCAATCTATGCAAAGACCACCACTTTTTGAAACCGATAGTTTTATTTATTGGAAAAATAGATTTGAAACTTATGTGAAATCAAAAGATTTAGATCTTTGGCATGTTATTACCAATGGTGATTTTTTACCTTATCAATTTAATGAAGTTTCTAAAACAAAAGAATTGGTCACTTTTGACAAAGCTAATGACGACACTAAAAAGAAACTTTCAAAAAATAATAAGGCTAAAATGGTCATTTATAATGCTTTGCCTAAGAAAGAGTATGAAAGAATTTTTATGTGTGAAACCGCTAAAGATATTTGGAACACTCTTTTAGTAACCCATCAAGGTAATAGCCAAGTCAAAGAAAGCAAAATCAATCTTCTTGTCCAACAATATGAACAATTTGTCATCTTAGAAGATGAAACTATTGATAGTGCATTTGCTAGGTTTAACACCATTATTACTAGTCTAAAAGCACTTGATGAAGGTTTTTCTAGCAAGAACAATGTTAGGAAGTTTCTAAGGGCTTTACATCCAAAGTGGAGAGCAAAAGTCATGGCAATTGAAGAGTCGAAAGATCTCTCAACTTTATCACTCGATGAACTCATAGGCAACTTGAAGGTTCATGAGATGATAATTTTGAAGGACTCGGAATTAGTGAAAACCAAGAGTGAAAGAAAATCTCTTGCACTTAAAGCCAAGAAGGCACAAAGTGACCATGATAGTTCCTCGGATAGCGATGACGAGGAGTATGCATTGGTGGTGAGAGATTTTAAGAAGTTCTTCAAGAGACGAGGTCAACACGTTAGGCAACCCAACAATGACAAGAAACCATTCTCAAAGAATCGGTTTGTCAAGAACGAAAAAGGTGATAGGAACTTTAGATGTGGTGATCCAAATCACTTCATTGGTGATTGTCCAAAGCCCTCTCGCGATAAGAATCACACGGCGTTCGTTAGTGGCTCTTGGAGCGATAGCGGTGAGGATGATGATGACAACCCCAAAGAGGAGAAATGTCTTATGGCTCACACTTCTAAAGATATATGCTTGGGAATTGATTTGGAGCCCGACGAGTGGATTAAGGATAGTGGATGTTCTAAACACATGACGGGTAATCGAAGTTTGTTCTCGCACTACAAAGCATATGATGGAGGTAACGTCACATTTGCAAGTAGTCTACGTGGTAATATCATTGGCAAAGGTACGATTTCTCTTGACTCTATGACCATTGAAAATGTTGAGCACGTAGATAACTTAGGGTTTAACCTTTTAAGTATAGGTCAAATTTGTGACAATAAGTGTAAGGTCATCTTTTCGGAACATGACAGTGAAATCGTAAAAGATGGAAAAGTCATTGGAAAAGGTGTTAGAAAGCATGGGCTTTATGTCATGAAGGTTAATAAGAAGTCAAAAGAAAACATATGTCTTGCGACTATAGATGATAGTTCTACTATTTGGCATAGGAGATTAGGTCACGCTAATATGCGTTTAATTCAAGCTTTAGTCTCTAACGAGTTGGTAAGACACCTCCCCAAGATGAAGTTTGATAGTCACTTTTGTGATGCTTGAAAAGTTGGAAAGCAAGTTCACTCAAGTTACAAAGCCAAGAATTTGGTTTCAACCTCTCCGTGCTTAGAGCTCCTACATATGGATCTTTTTGGACCTTCCGCCATACGGAGTTATGGAGGTAACCTTTATACCCTAGTTATAGTTGATGTCTATTCTAGATTCACTTGGACTAATTTTTGGCATCTAAGAATGAAGCTTTCGATCATTTCGAAATCTTTAGTCGAAGTATTCAAAATCAACTAGGATGTCCAATTGTCTCTATTAGGACGGATCATGGTAGGGAATTTGATAATGAAGTGCAATTTGATGCCTTTTGTGAAGCTCATGGTATTACCCATAACTTCTCGGCTCCTCGTACTCCACAATCAAATGGGGTAGTTGAAAGGAAGAATAGGACTCTCCAAGAGATGAGTAGGACGATGTTAAACGAGCAATCTTTGCCTCAAAAGTTTTGGTGCAATGCCGTGGACACATCGACTTATATTCTCAACCAAATTCTTATTCGACCTTTCCTAGGAAAGACCCCCAGTGAGATTCTTAATGGTAAGAAACCCTCATTGGAATACTTTAGGGTGTTTGGAAGCAAGTGCTTTATCCTCAACATCAAAGACTACCATACCAAGTTTGACCCAAAGTCTTACGAAGGTATCCTTTTAGGTTATTCCCAAACTAGCAAAGCCTACATTGTCCTAAATAGAACCTCAGGGGTTATTGAAGAATCACTCAACGTAACCTTTGATGAAACCCCTCCCTCACCCAAGACACCACCATTGGTTGATGATGACTTGGATGAATTAGAAGTAGTAAAAGTCAAAGAGGTTAGAAAAATAGGAGTTGAAGACCTTAGTGTTGAAAAGGAAGTAAACATTAAGGAGTCTAGGGATCATACTCTCAATAATATCATTGGTGACTTAAATCAAAGGACCCTAAGATCTCAAGTCCAAAACCAAAGCACCTTCTTTTGTTTAGTCTCCTTGATTGAACCAAAGAATGTTAAAGAAGCTTTGACGGACGAGAGTTGGGTCATTGCGATGCAAGAAGAATTGAATCAATTCGTTGCCAATGATGTTTGGGAACTTGTTCCTCAACCTAGAAGTTCTACCATTATAGGAACCAAATGGGTATATAGGAATAAGTTAGATGAGAATGGTGTTGTGTCTCGTAACAAAGCTAGACTTGTAGCACAAGGCTATAATCAACAAGAAGGGATTGATTATGACGAGACATATGCACCGGTAGCTAGATTAGAATCCATTAGAATCCTTTTAGCCTACGCTTGTGCCTTAGACTTTAAGCTTCAACAAATGGATGTAAAGAGTGCATTTCTTAACGGTTTGATCAATGAGGAGGTATATGTGGCTCAACCTCCCGGCTTCATTGATTTTGAGAAACCGGATCATGTTTACAAGCTTAAGAAGGCACTTTCTGGTCTCAAACAAGCACCCAAAGCTTGGTATGATAGACTTAAAGCGTTTCTTGTTAAACATGAGTATACCATGGGGATGGTAGACAATACGCTCTTTACAAAGAAGAAAGGTCCTCACCTCAGAATCGTACAAATATATGTTGATGACATTATATTTGGCTTAACTTGTCAAGAATTGTGTGATGACTTTGCCAAAATCATGCATGATGAGTTTGAAATGAGTATGATGGGAGAACTTAACTTCTTTTTAGGACTCCAAATTAAACAAATGAACGATGGTATTTTCTTCAGTCAATCTAAGTACGCTAAAGAAATGCTAAAGAAATTTGGATTAGAAGAATCTAGACCAATGAAGACCCCTATGGCCTCGGATACTAAACTCACCGTAGATGATGATTGTGAGGCGGTAGACAACACCAAGTATAGAGGTATGATTGGTAGTTTGTCGTACCTAACGGCAAGTCGACCGGATATCATGTTTTGTGTTTGCCTTTATGCTCGCTTCCAAGAGGCTCCCAAAACCTCTCACCTCGAAGCGGTTAAGCGTATCTTCCGATACATTAAAGGCACTATACATTTAGGATTATGGTATCCTAAAGGGACCGGCGTAGAAACCATTGTCTACGCGGATTCGGATCATGCGGGAGACTATGTGGACCGGAAAAGCACTAGTGGAGTTTGTACCTTCATGGGTTGTTGTTTAACTTCTTGGTTCTCCAAGAAACAAACCGCTCTTGCAATATCCACCACGGAAGCCAAGTATGTGAGTGCCGAAAAAGCATGCCAACAAGCTCTATGGATGAAGCAAGCGCTTGTTGATTACGGGATTTCTTTTGATGATGTTCCCATCATGTGTGATAATAAAGGTGCTATAGACCTTAGCAAGAATCCCGTGCAACATTCGCGAACCAAACACATAGAAATTCGACACTATTTCCTTAGGGATAATGTTCAAAAGAGGAACATTTCAATTGAGAAGGCACCCTTCGAAGACAACTTAGCCGACATCTTCACTAAGCCACTTAAGAGGGAACCTTTTTAGTACTTGCGTCTAGGTCTAGGATTAATGGAACATCTTCCTTAATTTCTTTTCTTTTTGTGTGTTTTCTTTTACCACTTTGAGTAATTGAGTCTTCCAAACTCTTTTTGAAAAACCCTCTCTTCTCCTTTTCAAAATTCTCAAAGTCTCTTTCGAAAATGATTGAGAAATACGTTTGACTTTGTTAATTCAATCTAAAAACGTTTTTTCATAGATTCTCGCTATTAATCTAGAGCTTACATAATTCATATGTATGATTCTCTCAAACATAGCAAGAACAAGATAGAATCATGGAGGATCTTTGTGTCATGACTTAAGGTCTTGTCTTACACACCTCCTACATCGATTTTTTTAATCCATGTATTTTGGTCAAATCTCTATTTGGTAAGTTTGCATATGTTTTCTTTGTCTATCTTTGCTTTTAAGCATATCCCTATGATAAGTTAGACTAGAAAAATAAGATTTGCTGAAAAATCTTCCTCCAAACACCAAACACAGCCTCTGCAGGCGATTCCATATGTGAAACGCGGTGCCTTATTGATAAGGTACCGCCAGCCTTGATAAGGAACCGCCTACAGTGCCTTCCTTTTTCGGGTTTTTGTCTCAAAATTCCAGATTTGCTCCAACATTTTTGAGAATCTTTGTTTCAAACCCTTTGACCACCCCAAAAATACCTTAAACCTTCCCTATTTAAACCATAAGCATTTTGCATTACTTCACATCCCAAAATGTCTTATTCTCCCAATGAAAGCCTTGAATCTCCTTCATTTTCTCCAATTGCTTTCAATCCGAACTCACCCAAAAACCATTACAATCCAAACTCACCCAAGAACACTCTTAATCACATCTCTCCTACCAAGAATGTTGATTGTGGAACATCTATTCTTCCACCACCACCCTTTAGTGTTCTTCCTCCTTCTCATGATAATGTCATGCACCATGGAAAATATTGTCATTGTTGTCAACATCAACATCTTGCTATGGCACACATCTATGAGGAGTTGAGCTACATCAAGAGTCTCTTAATCAAGCCTCCTCTTCACTATGATTATGAGATCTCCAACAAGCCACCACCACCACCCTCTGCCATTACCTTGTCTTTTATATAAGCATTGGTTGCTTATCCACAAGACACCAAATTCAAGCAAATCTTAGAATTCAAGAATAACTAGGATTGGATTTATGCTTTTGGCTTGTTTCTTTTTCCATACATCTTTGTATGATGTTTTTTTAGTAACCTATCTTGGATCTTTGTCTTTTTGTTTTCTTTTCTTTTATTTTGTGACCTATTGCTATATCTTGTTGGTTGTTTCTTTTGTTCAATTAACCCTTCTATGTAGCTTGTCACCATATCTCGATTCCTCGATGCCCCAAGCTAGGGGGAGTAAGCACCAAGGGGGAGTCTTTGCAAAGTCCGTCTTTTCATCACCGACTTGTGCAACCTTTTTGCTTCGACAAAGGGGGAGAAATGAATAAACTCGTCTTCGAAAATCTTGTTTTGTTTGTGATTGAGTTTATGTATTGTCGGAATCAAAAAGGGGGAGATTGTTAATGCAATAATGCCTAAAAACGTTACTTGCATTTTTCGGTCTCGCTTAGTTTTGATTACGACAATATGTAAAAACAAGCATTTACGAAAACAACGAAAAACGAATTCTTGAGTTCAAGTATTTTTCATTTTACCCATTTTCACTTAAGGTATGGATAAACAAGTACTAACCTTAATCAAGTGATCAAGTGATTTAATCTTTTCTTAAAACTCACTTTTTATTAAGTGTGACAAGTTTTTTATTAAACTTTCTTTTTAAGAAAATGTTTTATTAAATTAATTATTTGAAAATTTGAAAATGGCATATTCTTATTTGGTTAGGAATAACTATCAGGATATTTTTTAAACCAGATATGACCTCCACCACTAAAGGACAAAAAGGGAGCGGAGTCTAGTCCAGCGGTTCCTTAGCTCCTAGGCGGTTCCTTATCGATAAGGTTCCGCGGGCTAAGATAAGGAACCGTAGGCAGATATAGCCGTTGGCCCTTTGTCCTATAAATAGTGGACCATTCTCAGCTTTTCAATTCACCTCTTTTGCACATCTATTTCCAGATTCAAACACTCTTCTTTAATCACTCAAATCTTTGATCATTTGTTTGATTACTACTTGTTTAAGAATCGAATCTTGTCCTTCCATCCCTTCCTCTCCAAGTGCAAAGAGAAGAACACTATCCTTGTGAAGTGTTGAGTCCACCACCAAAGATCCATTGAAGATCTTATTTTATACATTTGTAGTTGTGTCATAGTTGTGAAGATCCAAGTAGTTGTGTCTATTTGGAAGTTGTGTATGTACTAAGTATAGTTGTGTAGATTGGTTCTAGCTACGATTAGGGCTCGACTTTTAGCTTAGAGTCGGAAATTGGTTAAGCGACGTGTACGGTTTTCTCCACCATAAGGAGTTTTTGTGTAGTGAACTCTCGAGTAAGGAGTACTCGAGGAGTGGAGTAGGAACGAGGAGTGAGATTCGTTGGCGAACCACTATAAATCCTTGGTGTTCGGTTTGATCTTTCTTTACCCTTAACTCTTTACATTCTTTATTCTTTGTGCATATATTTTTGTTATTATTAGTTTAGTTACACTATCATTGTTCATATTGTGCATAAGAAGATTTCACATATTTCCTCAAGCCTAAGTTTTTGAAAAAGGATTTTTGAAAACCACATTTTAACAAGTAAATATAAGAAACTATTCAACCCCTCCTTCTAGTTTCTACAATTTGTTTAACTTTTAACTTGATTGATTGATAATAGATTACAAATGAAACCTTAAATAGACTATTATGAGATAACCCTCATAAGACCTATCCTAAAACTAGTACCTATCCTAACACAACTCAACACATATCCTAAACATAATAAACTTGACACTTATCATAAACCCATGCATATCATTCCTCACTTCTTCAAAGTCATCTTGCCCTCAAGGTGATGTCTTGAAAAATTCTCTTATTCTCGGATCCCAAATTTTGAGACGTTTCCTAAGCATTTGCACAGTAACGATATTTGGACTCCTGTTCTACGATATTTCCGTTCAGATGAAACAAACCACATGACCTTCTTGGGTGATTCATCAACAACAAGATGTGATTCACTAACCACAAGCTCAAGGTGCTCTTTATTAGGTTCCGATGTAAAGTTCACCACATCTTCTGGTGCCACTTTCAGTACAACGTCCAGTGCCACTTTAGTTGTAACTTCGGGTGCAATTTTTGATGTTATAAAAGAATCATCCACCTTGTTTTCAACGGTTTGCTCTTGCTCTACAATTGCCTCAAGACGAGTCTCTACTAAACGAGCTAAGTAGAAGGCTTCTCCTAATGTTGTAGGCTTCGAGCATGACCGCAAGAGTTCTAGCTGTAGCTCCAGTTTAAGTCCGGAAATATAAAACGAGGCAAGCAAACTTTCAGAGACACCTGTAACTCGACTTATATGATTCTTAAACTCGCTCTGATATTCGATAACCGTACCCATTTGCAAGAGCTTAGATAATGCATCTTTCGCGTCTCGCTCATTGTCGCCACCAGATGCCATGAATCGAACTCGAAAAAAAAGGAATTTTTTTTCACTGATGAACAGTAACTTACGGTGAACAGTAACTTTTCGATGAACAGTACTTCGGGGATAAAAAGTGCGGCTCGATGAATAGTAATTTTTAAATTTTTTTTTTTTGAAATTGGAATCCTAAATCAAAAACCCTCAACGAGTTGAGGGCTCTCAATGAAAGCACCAATTGATACGACCCTCTCGGGTAGTATCGGGATAAGGCACCACTATAGCATGTGCTGGCTCCTTAAGAATTAGAGATGAGAAGAACTAGACATTTGTTTAACTTTTAACTTGATTGATTGATAATAGATTACAAATGAAACCTTAAATAGACTATTATGAGATAACCTCATAAGACCTATCCTAAAACTAATACCTATCCTAACACAACTCAACACATATCCTAAACATAATAAACTTGACACTTATCATAAACCCATGAGTATCAAAAGGTAACACTTGTAGTTTTGATTCTTGGATACGCCTAGGAAAACGTCAATCAAGTTCCAAAATATATTTATATTTTACCATAATCGATTTACAGGTTTCTGATTTATGCATGGGTGTTTGGATGCGTGTGTAACATAGAAAACAACAAGAACAAATATAATGAAACACTGGTTTTGAATTAATGAATCGTGATATCCAAGTGTTTACAATTATCCTAACCTTATATACTTATCTAAACGACACAATGCTTCATTCATCCATTGCAACGATTAGAAAATAACTGCCACAAACAACTGACTTATAGAAACGTTTGTTTTGCTGTGACTATGACCCGACCCATACTTAGACTAATATTCTGTTTTTGACCCACTAATTACCTATTACATTACATAAGTACCCTTAACAAATAGAACGTATTACAAAGTGCAACATTCTCTCTCCTAATACTTGTATTGTTAACCTTCAGTTCTTCTTGGTTTTCTTCATGTTATGATGACCAAACTGTCATCACTATCGGTGTCATCATTTGCTGTCCCTTCTTCCTCGTTGCCATCCGTCTTGACATTCTTCTTCGCGATTCCTGCTCGAGTTTCATTTGGTACTCCTTCTACTTCAGTAATTGTTCCTACATAAGCTCGTGGTGCCTTTATCCTGCCTACTAATCCTGGCCTTCCCTGCTTCAACCTCTTTGCTTCCTCGTAGTAAATCTTACCATACTTATGAACTCCTTATAGCATTCCTTGATCGCTTCCTTATCATCTAATTTCAAACCCAACATACTTGCAACTTCATTTCAACGATTATTGAACTCCACGTTCATATAACCGCCCAAGTCATCAACTAACTTGTATATGTCTAGCAAATCTATCTCGGTTTCCCCAATAACCGGTGGTAACCGTCCTACTACTTCTTGTTCTAAGTAGCCCAAGTAAAACCATTCTAACATTTCTAATAACTTCTTCTTCAACACTTCCCAATTTGTATACACTAATTTATCTATCTTGATTAAATCTAAGAAAGATAAAAACCTTGGAAACGTGTTTACCTTCATTGCGTATAAAGTTCCATTCATACTCATGTAGTGGTCATCTATATAGTCATATTCGTCGTCCGAAACCAACTTGAGATCATCTATCCCTTTCACCAAAGTACAACTTTCCTTTGGGTCTACAGAATCAAAGTACTTCTCCATGTACTCGTTATGTTCTTCAATTACCCTTGAAGATTTCTCATAATCTATACCACTTTCAACTTCCATGTCAACCATACCCTTTTCATAATCGAACATGTACTTAACCATACATTTATTTCCATCATGAGTAACCAAAAATCCTTGTTTCTCAAAATGTTCCTTGCTTAAAACGTTCATAGTAACTCCGGGTGCATAATAAACATTTTCTATTATCAACCTACCTTCCTTAGTTTCAACGTACGCCTCTCTAACACCGTAAGAGAATATGAACTTTCTCTCTTCTTCCTCAACGTCTAGCATCTTGAAATCGTCCTTCAATCGCTTGAATAGTGATCTAACCGGTGACATATGGTTCTCGTATGCGCTGCCCACATACCATATCTTGTTCCAATTTACCAAGTCCGATCCTTATATCATGTAGTCCGTCTTAACACGAACGATTTCTGGATATTTGACTTGTTCTTCAACGTCTTTAGCCTTAGACGTCTCCCCTTTTTTCTTGTTATTATTATTGGGACACTTCCAATACACGTGCCCTCTGATTCTGCATATGTAACATCTCGCCCGTTTTTCCTTCTTGGTTGCGCTGGTGGTGTTCAGTCGTTTGAACGCTGTGACAATTCGTCAATTTATGGTTGATTTTTTATTCTCAATATTTATTTGAAAACATTATTTTAATGTTACATGAACTCACTTATTTTTGGGAAGAAATTTGGATTTACGTCTTGAGGTAGCATCGACTACGTCTAAACCGGAGGATTCTACGTTACGTGCTTACGTTTGCATACACCGTTTTTGGTGACAGTCCGACATTTCAAAAAATAAATTTATCCGTGAATATTATTTTGGAGTTTAAATTTGTGTTGGTTCATAAACTCACAAATTTACAAGAAGAGATTAGGACTTACGATTTTATTTTAACGTCCTTTACGACTAAACCGGAAACCTTAGGATTACGTATTTACGTTTTCGAACTCCGTTTTTGATGAGACAATTTTTATTAGATTCGTTTTGTGCCGTTGATTCATAATTTATAAAAACGTTTTTCGTAAAACGACCCGAGGGCACGCAAATCGAGGAAACTAGAATCGAAGAGTACCCGTAAATTAATAGGGATGGGACAAGTTTACACTTGCCCACCCCTATACAAATGGCGGCAAGTTTAAGCTAGTAAAACACCCTTGATGGACACTTGTCCATTTAGCTTAGTTTGTAAGCATAACCAAACCAAAACCACCTCAAAACCATCCAACACAAACCACTAGTATCATTTTCTTCCATGCAAAACACACACTCTCTCTCTCTCTAAGCAATTTTGGACGTCCCAAATACACCTCCAAACCACCTTCACTTGATCAATTTTAACCACAAACATGTGTTATAACTTACATATGTTAATCCCCATTCAAAAAGAGGAAGATTGGTGCAAGTTTTAACATCCATGGAGGAGTTTTCATGGTGTCTTGGGGCTGATTTTCCACAAGGAGTTCATGAAGCATGGTGGTCTTAAAGATGGTCTTGGCTATGCACAAGTTTCTCCATCCAAATCCATGTCAAACTCATAACCTACATCAACTTGGTGGTATAAAGATTGTCCTCCTCATCTTCTTGTTATTTTGATTATGTAAACATGTATTTTATTTCCTATTGTATATGTATATGATGATTATATGATGATAAAAATGATATGTGGGGATTTGGTGTTGATAAACATGATTAAAAAGGTGAAAAACCATAAGAAACAAGGTTAAAATCTTGGTTATATTTGTTGGCTGTATAAAACAGTAAAGAAACAGGTCATGGACTGAGAAAATGATGAAGTAGAATCCATTTACAGTAAGCTATATGTCTTGTACACATGTGAGAGTTGGCCACGCAATGGAATCATTGTAATGAGTGAGATATGATCAAAACAAGTTTAAGGTACAAATCTGAGTTCACTGTTTTGGACGATTTTTAGAAAATACTTAGAAGATGATTCAACAGTAGCCATAGAAGAGTTAAATGGAGCACATATCATGTAGTTTATGTGATAAACATTTGAGCTTCTATCTCCATATAGAACTCAAGATATGGCAGTTTTGGTGAAAGTGAAGATAAAAATCAGATTTTGGAAATTAAAGTATAATACTATTATATAAGCACTCAAAATTATATTGTATAAAATGTAAAGTTAAAACCCACTAACTCATGAATTTTATTTATATAAATATGTACAATGATAAATAAGTGGACATTTTATAAAAATGGTAACTTGTTATGTTTTATAAGTTATAAAACTATAAACATGATTTTTACGACTTTTTCGGCTAATACCGTAAAATTAACGTTTTTGTTAAATAAAACTTAGATGGTTGGACCCGTCTAATGTGAACTTTATAAAACTTATATACTGATATATAAACATGTATAACAAGTAAAAATCGATAAAACCCGAACTATAGGACATACGGACATTAACGAGCTAAGTAAACATATTGGACTAATAATTGGACTAAATAAGTTAAACACTTATAAAAAGAACTTATTGGGCTTAACCCATTTGGGCCCAACTTGTAAAGTTTAAATACTGATAATATAAGTATAAAATGGATTAAAACAAGTTAAGGAACTTATAACAAGCTTATTGGACTTAAAACGTGTAAATAGGTAAAACTAGTAAACTAGTATAAAAGTTATCGACATATATCACAAAAATGAGTAAATGAGAATATGTAAACCCACTTGATCATCATATATATAATCATCATATGTATACATAATTGTTATTTTTATAAAGTCATTGGACATGAGTCTAAGACGAGTATTATTTGTCTAGGTTTCCGTGATTGAAGCACGTACCGTACGTCCGAATTGCCGATAACCCGCCTTCCCATATCAACGTGAGTTCATAGCCTCGCACTCTTTTAAATGTTTTTATAAATGTTTTATAAACCCACGAGGGAGATAACATGTTAGTTTTATAAAATAGGACACCATTTGTCCCGATTGTTCGTTTATTGATTTTGGACCCGAATGATTGAATGACCCGATTGTATGACCCGATAAATGATTAATGGACCCGATAGATATAATAAAATGGATTATTAAAGTTAGGTTATGTCACTAAAAGTCCCATTAGCATGAATTGTGAACTACCGGGATTTGGTAGACGCTTATGCATTTAATAGTACTATTTGGGGACGATCACCCCAGTTCGCGCCTTGACGGTTGATCCCCGTCGTGCCACATTGATTGGTAAGCGAATTTATGTATGAGAAGATTTCCATAGCGTGACCATTGTGGCGACACGCTACTTTAAATGGGCAAAATTGGTATCGGGTTAGCTACCCGTTGTTGGTTTAGTAAGGTAACAATGTCATGCGGCTTATAATAATCCAAACTAATGAAATACTACTAGACGCTCTGAATTACGATGTATTGCCTGACTAGCAATACAGGGTCATACTATTGATATTATGTTCGTGTTTTGGTTTTTATAACCATATTCATATAACGGTTTTATTTAATCTATACAACGTTGCAAAACGTATTGTATGGTGTTTTTAAGGCAAATGCCTATATTATGATTTTCGATAAGGATTTGTATAAAATGACTTTGGCTATTTTATGGCCTATTAAAATGATTTGTACAAAATGATTTCAGTAATAATTTTATACTGATATTATATTGATGGATTTTATTAAACTCTATGAATTCACTCGGCGTTATCGCTGACCCTTTTCTTTTAACATGTTTTATCTCAGGTACTTGAAGGTAATTCTTGGGAAGACGACAAGAATTCATGGCCTGCACCTAAACTATATTTTCCATTCAAATACTTTGTAAAACTTTGTATGTAATATAATGACTTGGGACCTATGTAACTTTGATATTTATGAATGGAAATGCTTTATTATGAAACGACGCGACTTTTAAGCGTTGTCTATGATGTGAGTAATGTGCTATCCCGTAACACCAACTAGTCTTCCGCTGTACTGAGTTGTATAAATTTGTGGGTGTTACAGTTTGGTACCAGAGCTCTCGCTATAGAGAACGAAAGATTTTTAAAACCAAAGATTTTGAATAAAACATTTCAAAATCTTTTTACTAAAAACATTTTTCTAAAAATGTCTAAAAACCTTTTGACTATAACGGTGCCGAAGAATTCCCGAGTTACCGACAAGGCCAGACTGAGAAGTGTTATTTTAATATATATATAACTTGGATTATATATATACATATATATATATATATATATATATATATATATATATATATATATATATATATATATATATATATATATATATATATATATATATATATATATATATATATATATATATATATATATATATATATATATATATATATATATATGATGTAATTTTATTACATGATTGTTTGATGATTAATTTGATTTTGATACGAGGTATTTATACGACGTAGATTGTCACAAGTAACCCTAAATCCCCTAGTAAATTAATCGAAGCTATTCTCGTAGGAATTCTAGCTATCCTAGATCTAAACCAAGTTGTGGATATTTATGATCCCAACAAATGGTTGATATTCGTAGAAATGTAGATAGTAGTTGATTGTGATATTGAAAAAGAATTGGCAAGATTAAAACTGATAACGATGTCATGACGATCTTTCCTTATAGAGTGGAGTTTGACAAAACGTTACCACCTGGAAGGATGTCATCTGATTCGTTGTCACCCAATTCTTAAATTTGAAATCGGAAGGGTGAATGTTGCACTTGAGGCTGTTATTGGAACCATTACCCAAAAGCCTCATGCCACTAATACCTTTCCGAGAAGTCTAAGTTGAATGATCAAGTCATTTCATATTAATGACTCATTTGATAATTGTTGTTGTAAGAGATATAGGATTGGAAATTAAGTATTGTTCATATCGAGCTTTTATTGCCTATTAAGGCCTAAGAATAAGATTGAAAGTATTGGAAGAATGAAGTAGGATATCGCATTGAGTATAAGTTGGTTGAAACTTGAATAAAGTAAATTTAACTTGAATGGAATATGAGATTTTTAAGAGGAAGTCGTTAAGTTCTGTGATTGAATTGTAAGGTTATAATTGATTTTTGATTCGTGTTAAGGGTTGTTCCTAGGCCATTGTCCACTAACGAGGATGCCCAGTGTCCAAGAAATAAATTGAAGAAATCCTCTTCTGAATTGAGACCGATGGATCTTCCGGGACATGTGGAACACCTAATGACTCTTGTAGATTAGTATTCATTGTGGTATCTTTTAAAAATAATCCCTAACTTAACTGTGACATCAGTTGGTAGGATGAGTTCTGAGAATTGTATGACATAGTGACACGTAATGTGTTACGGTACAATTTGACTTGTTTGTGATTAATGAAAAGACTACCTTTGATTGCTAAATTCTACATGTATCGATGATATCTATCTTTTCTTGCTTCATCCTAATGTTCGCATTAGTGATGCAACCATCGAATAAGTACTCATCTTGATTTGAGTTACGTTGTGGATTATTCTTTTGAGTGCCATAGAGATCATGAACCTCATGATTAATTGGCTAAGATCATTTCCTATCATATTGTAGTTAATTCTTGGTGAACAAGCTTTCATCACTCTTTTGCAGATCACTCATTGTTTTTATAAAAGATAAAACAGTATTCCTTGAGAAAAATTGAATTTTCATCACTAAAAGGATTACTCAAAGTAAGATTTATAAGTGATTGTTATCGAAATGAAGTTGTTTATAAAACATCTGGAAAACCTAATTGTTTTCATAACAAAGAAAATGTTTGTAAATTTATTTTTGATTCTTATTTAAGAATTAAGCATGAAAATGTTTTTATTATAAACATGATGATAAAATTTTGAAGAACTGAGTATTGCATCGTTAATCTTGAAATTGTATATAGTTGCGCGCCTACATACAATTTGGAATGGACTATGCAAGACTGATTAGTAGTCACCATAAAACTGATTAATAAACACTAAATTTTCTTTGAAGATTGTGAAAGATTAAAATTTATGAGATCTGCAAAAAGTGAAAAATAAGGACATAATGTTAGGGACACCTACATATGTGCCTGTAACACCTATTCTTGTGAGACGAATTTACTCATCTGTGGAAATTGTCTTATTTGACAAATTGATATTCCGTTCTTGTCCAATTCTCCCGTAGTGAGATTCTTAGGAAAAGTATCTGATTACCGAGTGTTGATACCCGACTGGATGTATTGACGTTCTTATCATTTCTTATGATTTAATTTCATTTGAATGACCTGGGTAACGATCCAAGGAGCTTTCGAATGCGTACTCAAATTATGAAAACATGGGATATATTCATATTCGTTAAATGTTTTCGTCTGTACCTGATTTGAAATTCTCTCGTGTAGATTAAGCGTTGACCTTACTCTTTTAAGATAGTTATGTCTCCTGATATCCTTGAACTTGTGAAGGATTATGAGTATTATTAGACTTTTGAGAAGTTCACATCTTATCGACGGCAATAAAACTGAAAAGTTGATAATACCGGTAGAATGGATTGATTGATTATGACATGACGACATTGTCTTAATTGATGGGAACTCGAGTAGAATTCCCTAAATGATAAGATGTTGATTATAAAAAATGATCTAAATAATTCTTGGTGAATGACGATATCCTGTATTTAGACTTGAAATTATACCATGAATGGTTGTGAACTAGTTATAAATATTGTAATCTAGAAAGAAGTTAATATGAATTTATTGAAAAGAAAATTATGTTATTTGAAACTTTAGTAAGTATTTGTTAATGAATTACCTAGACTTTTGCCATTAAGGCAAGTTGAAATTGGTATTGATTATATTCTCGGTGCTGCACCTGTGGCTTGTGCACTGTACGTCAGCACCATCTGGATTAAAGGAACTACAGTACAACTGAGAGGGTTGTCGGAGAATGATTTTATTCTACCAAGCCTGTCATCCTGAAGAGCTATGGTGTTATCATTCCTTATATTTATAGATTACTGTGAATTGAGTAAATTGACAATCGAAAACGATGTCCATAACTCGAAATGGAAGATTTGTTCGATCATTTACGAGGTTCTAGTGTATGTTTTAAAGATTTGATCCACGGCATGGTTATTTTCAACTTCGCGTCCGCGAAGGAGATTATCTATTCCAATCACTACATCCAGTACTTGTAATAAACATTATGAGTTTCACGTGATGTCGTTTGAATTGACAATGCACATGTAGTATTCATAAATATGATGAATCACGTGTGTAGGCTGTAATTTGATAAATTCATGCTCGTGATCATTAAGTACTATATGTTTGTTTATCAGAATAAGAATGAGTTAATAATTACTTATAGACTGCCCTGAATTGGCCGAACAGTGAAAACCTGAACCTTGAATAATTAACACGTGATTAAAGACTTGAACCTTTACATGATTGAACCATAATAATGGAATATAAATTGACTCTTCAAAAATTAAGAGCCCTTTTAAGACTTTGGATTTTACCAAAAAGAAATGGAAATATATTTTGACAAATGTTTTAACAAATGATTTTTAAGGGATTATTCCCTTATACACAAACCATTTAACTAAATTTCTGTTTAGGGCTAAATGTTTGTGTATACCTCAAGATAACTTAAGAAGGATTGAGTAAAACCATTTATACCATAACCTGAAAACATAAAACGACAATTTTTGCTTTTCAACTGAGAAAACTTTGACCAAAGTATAAACAAAGGTTTTTCGAACATTTACGAAATCTTATTAAATACTTTCGATAAATCAACAAAAATCTAATTAATTAAATTCAACTTTATTTTGAACATTTTATATAATTGTTCGAACTAAGAAATTTAAACTTTTAACGTTTACGTTTCATGAAAATTTAATAATTATTATTTAATTAATTATAATAATTATCGACGCTTTAAACGCCGGATTGAGAAAACGGATAAAAATAATAGTGGAGACGAAACTAAAACATAGAAGATATGAAGAAAGAATTTTGAGTAAATACGGTTGTGATATTTATTTCATCAGGAAGGTGAACGTAATTACTGACGCATAATATAGAAAGAATATCTGAGTGAATTATGGACATGATAATTACATCATCATGAGAAGTGAATATAGATACTGACATATTATATAAAAAGGATAAAGAACCAATTAGGATATATTCCCTAATAATGAACGTGCAAAATAAATTGCCGAACAATTTAAAATATAGCCGATGCTTATAAAAAGGAAAATATAGATAAAAAAAGGGGGTTCGCGTCTAATGTGAACCATTAGAATTGAGAAGCCAATAGCGTTGAATGTTTTAAAGACCACATGTGATTGTCTAAATATGGAGGATTGTGAGATATAGTTATGTTGGAATTTGTAAGTATAAGTATTATATGTATGTCATTTTTGACTAAAAGTATCTTTGTCTGAAGAAGTTGTACTGATGGCAATTATGAAGGCAGACATCGCCTCATACATTAGTAAACGTCTAGCTATTGCAAAGGTCATCATCTGAATATGATTCGATTTGGCTCATCGTCGACAGACTGACCAAATCTACTAATATCATTCCCGATAATGATAAATGCAAAAGAGTTATGTAAACATAGTGTGCCTGTATCGAACATCTTTATCAAGATCCTCGCTTCGCATCGAATTTCTAGAGATTTGCTCAGAAATCATCGAGAACGAACCTTGATGAGAGTACTGTGTACCACCCCAAATCGAAGGGACGAGGTAAAGTAGCGATACAAAATACCATAAGTGTTGTTTTATGTTTGAATGATTGACCTTTGGTAATAGACCGTATAATCGCTTTCCTTTGGAAGGATTACCATTGATAATTATCGTGTTAGGATTGAGATCGAATCTTGTTAGGATTTAAATATTAGAGCATCTGTAAACAAGAGTTGAGATGAAGACACCCGACATACACCCATTGTGAGTTGGACATGTCTTTTAGGTTTAAGGTTCCTATGATGACGAACCTAACCTTGCAAAATACCCGACCCGCGAGATCTGAAATGATTGTTGAAATTAGGATTTGATTATTGACTGCCGATAGTGGGCAAGAGGTTATGTGAATATGAAATGTAGATCTTGAAGTGCCAAATGGGTAGCGAAGTTATGACACAATTTTAAACTTGGAAAAATGAATTCATGATCTGACAAATCATGGGATATAAGTCCCCGTTGTATGGGACCACTGAGATGATGTAAAAGATTTGGTTGGAAAGGCATATAAGCTGGATCTACCCTAGGACTTCACGGATTGCGTGAATTATGTTTCGTAAATCGAACTTGATAAATATCTATCAAGTGAAAATCTGATTGTTCTTAGTAAAGCTTAGATCGGCGAAAAGTTGCATTCATCAGAAACCCGTGAACATCATGGATAGAGAAAGTAAGTCAACATTAAGCCTGATCTTATTCCCGTAGTTATGTTTGATAGAACTCGCGTATTGTAATGAATTGCACTTGTGAGAAAAGACCGAATGTGGAGGAAATACCCACATGGCTTTAACTCTATAAGAAGCGAGTAGTAAGATGATCTTTGAGGACAAAGATCCTGTTTAGGGGTAAATGCTGTGACAATCCGTCAATTTATGGTTGATATTTTATTCTCAATATTTATTTGAAAACATTATTTTAATGTTACAATATGAACTCACTTATTTTTGGGAAGAAATTTGGATTTACATCTTGAGGTAGCATCGACTACGTCTAAACCGGAGGATTCTACGTTACGTGCTTACGTTTGCATACACCGTTTTTGGTGACAGTCCGACATTTCAGAAAATAAATTTATCCGTGAATATTATTTTGGAGTTTAAATTTGTGTTGGTTCATAAACTCACAAATTTACGAGAAGAGATTAGGACTTACGATTTTATTTTAACGTCCTTTACGACTAAACCGGAAACCTTAGGATTACGTATTTACGTTTTCGAACTCCGTTTTTGATGAGACAATTTTTATTAGATTCGTTTTGTGCCGTTGATTCATAATTTATAAAAACGTTTTTCGTAAAACGACCCGAGGGCACGTAAATCGAGGAAACTAGAATCGAAGAGTACCCGTAAATTAATAGGGATGGGACAAGTTTACACTTGCCCACCCCTATACAAATGGCGGCAAGTTTAAGCTAGTAAAACACCCTTGATGGACACTTGTCCATTTAGCTTAGTTTGTAAGCATAACCAAGCCAAAACCACCTCAAAACCATCCAACACAAACCACTAGTATCATTTTCTTCCATGCAAAACACACACTCTCTCTCTCTAAGAAATTTTGGACGTCCCAAATACACCTCCAAACCACCTTCACTTGATCAATTTTAACCACAAACATATGTTATAACTTACATATGTTAATCCCCATTCAAAAAGAGGAAGATTGGTGCAAGTTTTAACATCCATGGAGGAGTTTTCATGGTATCTTGGGGCTGATTTTCCACAAGGAGTTCATGAAGCATGGTGGTCTTGAAGATGGTCTTGGCTATGCACAAGTTTCTCCATCCAAATCCATGTCAAACTCATAACCTACATCAACTTGGTGGTATAAAGATTGTCCTCCTCATCTTCTTGTTATTTTGATTATGTAAACATGTATTTTATTTCCTATTGTATATGTATATGATGATTATATGATGATAAAAATGTTATGTGGGGATTTGGTGTTGATAAACATGATTAAAAAGGTGAAAAACCATAAGAAACAAGGTTAAAATCTTGGTTAAATTTATTGGCTGTATAAAACAGTAAAGAAACAGGTAATGGACTGAGAAAATGATGAAGTAGAATCCATTTACAGTAAGCTATATGTCTTGTACACATGTAAGAGTTGGCCATGCAATGGAATCATTGTAATGAGTGAGATATGATCAAAACAAGTTTAAGGTACAAATCTGCGTTCACTGTTTTGGACGATTTTTAGAAAATATTTAGAAGATGATTCAACAGTAGCCATAGAAGAGCTAAATGGAGCACATATCATGTAGTTTATGTGATAAAAATTTGAGCTTCTATCTCCATATAGAACTCAAGATATGGCAGTTTTGGTGAAAGTGAAGATAAAAATCAGATTTTGGAAATTAAAGTATAATACTATTATATAAGCACTCAAAATTATATTGTATAAAATGTAAAGGTAAAACCCACTAAATCATGAATTTTATTTATATAAATATGTACAATGATAAATAAGTGGACATTTTATAAAAATGGTAACTTGTTATGTTTTATAAGTTATAAAACTATAAACATGATTTTTACGACCTTTTCGGCTAATACCGTAAAATTAACGTTTTTGTTAAATAAAACTTAGATGGTTGGACCCGTCTAATGTAAACTTTATAAAACTTATATACTGATATATAAACATGTATAACAAGTAAAAACCGATAAAACCCGAACTATAGGACATACGGACATTAACGAGCTAAGTAAACATATTGGACTAATAATTGGACTAAATAAGTTAAACACTTATAAAAAGAACTTATTGGGCTTAACCCATTTGGGCCTAACTTGTAAAGTTTAAATACTGATAATATAAGTATAAAATGGATTAAAACAAGTTAAGGAACTTATAACAAGCTTATTGGACTTAAAACGTGTAAATAGGTAAAACTAGTAAACTAGTATAAAAGTTATCGACATATATCACAAAAATGAGTAAATGAGAATATGTAAACCCACTTGATCATCATATATATATAATCATCATATGTATACATAATTGTTATTTTTATAAAGTCATTGGACATGAGTCTAAGACGAGTATTATTTGTCTAGGTTTCCGTGATTGAAGCACGTACCGTACGTCCGAATTGCCGATAACCCGCCTTCCCATATCAACGTGAGTTCATAGCCTCGCACTCTTTTAAATGTTTTTATAAATGTTTTATAAACCCGCGAGGGAGATAACATGTTAGTTTTATAAAATAGGACACCATTTGTCCCGATTGTTCGTTTATTGATTTTGGACCCGAATGATTGAATGACCCGATTGTATGACCCGATAAATGATTAATGGACCCGATAGATGAAATAAAATGGATTATTAAAGTTAGGTTATATCACTAAAAGTCCCATTAGCATGAATTGTGAACTACCGGGATTTGGTAGACGCTTATGCATTTAATAGTACTATTTGGGGACGATCACCCCAGTTCGCGCCTTGACGGTTGATCCCCGTCGTGCCACATTGATTGGTAAGCGAATTTATGTATGAGAAGATTTCCATAGCGTGACCTTTGTGACGACACGCTACTTTAGATGGGAAAAATTGGTATCGGGTTAGCTACCCGTTGTTGGTTTAGTAAGGTAACAATGTCATGCGGCTTATAATAATCCAAACTAACGAAATACTACTAGACGCTCCGAATTACGATGTATTGCCTGACTAGCAATACAGGGTCATACTATTGATATTATGTTCGTGTTTTGGTTTTTATAACCATATTCATATAGCGGTTTTATTTAATCTATACAACGTTGCAAAACGTATTGTATGGTGTTTTTAACGACAATGATTCGTATAATGATTTTTAAGGCAAATGCCTATATTATGATTTTCGATAAGGATTTGTATAAAATGACTTTGGCTATTTTATGGCCTATTAAAATGATTTGTACAAAATGATTTCAGTAATAATTTTATACTGATATTATATTGATGGATTTTATTAAACTCTATGAATTCACTCGGCGTTATCGCTGACCCTTTCCTTTTAACATGTTTTATCTCAGGTACTTGAAGGTAATTCTCGGGAAGACGACAAGAATTCATGGCCCGCACCTAAACTATATTTTCCATTCAAATACTTTGTAAAACTTTGTATGAAATATAATGACTTGGGACCTATGTAACTTTGATATTTATGAATGGAAATGCTTTATTATGAAACGACGCAACTTTTAAGCGTTGTCTATGATATGAGTAATGTGCTATCCCGTAACACCAACTAGTCTTCCGCTGTATTGAGTTGTATAAATTTGTGGGTGTTACAAACGCTGCAAATATACTTGTTGTATTGAATGCCTTTGCTTATTCCAAAGTATTCCTCAGAATACCCTTTCCTTTTTCTGATAAGTGCCTTCTTCGATTGTTCTTGGGAACAATCTTTGCCGTTCCATTCTTCAATGAATAACGCATCTCAAAGTCATTCGGGTTTAACCGAATCTGCTTCTCCCATGGTTTAAACCATCGGCTCTGATGCCACTGTAGTTTTGATCCTTGGATACGCCTAGGCAAACGCCAATCACGTTCCAAAATATATTTATAGTTTACCATAATCGATTCACAGGTTTCTGATTTATGCAGGGGTGTTTGGATGCGTGTGTAACACAGAAAACAACAAGAACAAATATAATGAAACACTGGTTTTGAATTAATGAATCGTGATATCCAAGTGTTTACAATAATCCTAACCTTATATACTTATCTAAACGACACAATGCTTCATTCAGCCATTGCAATGATTAGAAAATAACTGCCACAAACAAACCGTTTTATAGAAACGATTGTTTTGCTGTGACTATGACCTGACCCATACTTAGACTAATATTTTGTTTTTGACCCACTAATTACCTATTACATTACATAAGTACCCTTAACAATACAAGGTATTACAAAGTGCAACAACACTACTTAATTAGTGTTTACTTAAGCAATGATATAAACCTGTGATGATAAAAATAATTGACCGTTTTAGATTTCTCTAACACACATAATAAGATAATTTATGCATCATGCATAAACATTCATTTGCGTAAGATTCACAGGATCAGGTTCTAACCATTTACTCCCCCTAGATCATGCATAGAAAAGTAAATGATATATCTGCATGGTCTTGATAGTTTGTCAATAAATATAGTAGGAGACACTCTGCTAAAGAGCCAAGTTGTTTAATGTAACTATAATAAACACATGTAGACACGGTTCACGTGTCACATAGTTTGAGTCCAGATATTGGCCACTCAGAGTAAAAGGAGTGGTCACACCACCACACCAAAAAACACACCGCCACGTCAGCTTTTTCACTTTCACATCTACACCACATCCACACAAAAAACAACCATCTTATCATCACACCATTTCCACACCAATTTAACCATTTTTCCTTTTTTTCAAAAACTATCCTCAATAATTAATTTATTTAAAAACTAACTTACTTAATACATAAAAAACATTACATATAATTTAAAATTTAAAACTTAATTTATTTTCATTTTAATTATTTAACTTCGTAAATTAAAAACGTAAATAAAACGTAAACGTAAACACTTTTTATTCCATACTTAAAACATGAAAATACTAAAATTCTAATACA
The DNA here is from genome assembly GCA_025667525.1 of Glebionis coronaria. Taxonomy (NCBI): domain Eukaryota; kingdom Viridiplantae; phylum Streptophyta; class Magnoliopsida; order Asterales; family Asteraceae; genus Glebionis; species Glebionis coronaria. The sequence goes on along the minus strand of CM046877.1, from coordinate 630,590,813 downwards.
ATACGAAAGGAAATACACTACTAAATATATAACACAAAAATACATAATACGATTAGTCAGTTCTCAGATCTGAATCAGAAAACTGACCAGGTAAATCCCAGCGCCTTGTTTCTTCTTCATCTTCTTCGGCCATAATTTGGGCCTCTAGCTCCCTTCGTTCTTTTTCTTGTTATTCCTCTGTTTGTCTCAATACTTTTTAATCTAGGTATAGTTGATACACCTCTTTATCAGTAAGTAAGCCATTTGAGTCGTTTGGAATTGGAAAGGGTAGATTGGGAGACGCATTTAGGCTTCGGTGTTGTTGTGAGGAAGAACCGATATGAGTTTGGGATGAAGAACCCAACTTATTCAGCCATTCAATATTTTTTTCAATTCTAGCTTCAAGTTTTATCGACTTTCTAAACAAAGATCTTTGAATGCTGAAATCGACATCAGATCGAGTACTTAGATACGTGTCGATTAAATGATGTTTATGTCCAGAAAGATCAGTGCATTCGGCACATGTTGTGCGCAATTTCGAATTTTCTTCGGACGCGACTTCGAAATCTTCAGCTAACCACGTAAGCTTAGCGTAACGACGTTTTTGTTGACTTATTTCTTTCTGAATCATAGCATTAATCTCGTCATCGTTGTGTGGGAAAGAGCATGCCATTTTTTATTTATGAAAGTGTGTGTGAAAGTATTGAAAGTTGTCTGTCAAAATGTGGTATTTATAAAGTTGTTCGTAAAAAAAGTAAAAAAAGTAGCCGTTGGCTACAAATTTTTTAAATAAAAAAAATTCAAAAATTTAGTCGTTGTAAATATAGCCGTTAGGGGGTGGGGGTGTTTCGATAATAATGAAAAACTAAGTGGTAAAAGTTATAGTGTGTAAGGGGGTGAAATGAAAATAATTTAGGCTCTAACACCACTTCCACGGCCGTGGGCGTGCTCACGCCGTCCTCCACGCCAGAAATAACAGTGTGGTCACGCGGCTAAACGCAGGCCAACGCCCCTCACGGCGTGACCATTCCTTTCACTCTCAGATAACCATTGCCAAGTTTTGATACTTTGTCAATGCTCTGCCCAAGCTCTCTTGCTTTAACTTTTGTCGTTATTTTTATTTTATGTGTATTTTATGCTTTCTCATAGGTTTGTTTGTGGGAGGATGTCTTATATGTGTAGGAAACGGTGTACACTTTTATTATAAAATCGAATTTACAATAAAATAACAGAAATTAAATTGACAGAATTTAAATGACAGAAAGTAATTAAAAGTAATGAAGAAAGCAGTAAAACAAAGACGAGGCACGTGTTTAACATGCTTCCCTTAAAACAGATTCGCCGTCTGTTTCCCAGGGTACAACGTCTAAACCTGTTGTACAGCCGGACTTAACAAACTTGCCTGAAAGATCACGGAAGCCTTGCGTGTTTCTGATCGACGAGCTGCTGGAAAACTGTCTGACAATGGAGTAAGGAAAAAGCTGTGTTTTTTCTGATGTCTTTAACTGAATGAGAAGAGGTTATATTTATACTGAAAACTTTAATTGTTCTCAAAGAAAATATATACCACAGTCAGGAAAATCTGTTATAACTAAAACAGATTTCCTGTCTGTCTGTTTAACACAAAATATTCTGTTTCTGTATCTATTCCTAAAATAGATACCGAAATCTGCCTGCACCCAAGCCAGTTTTCGGAGCTGCATTCGTGTCCGCAGGTCGCGCGCTCGTTCACAAGTTCAGTAGCTTCGAACCCGTTTTTGGCCTAGAAATCCCACTTTCTGCACCCATGCGCGCGTAGGCGTGGGAGTAAAAACCCACAAATGAATATTGTAGGGTAGAAACTAGGATTTCCTTATAAACATGTTTTCACTTCATGTTTCAAGCGATGTGGGACAAATATTTTTCCAAATATTGTGTTTCACGTGACTCACTTTGAGACACGATATCTCATTCATATTAACTCCATATTGGACATACTTTAGCTCGTTGCGAAGCTCTCTTCAAGGAGAACGCAAAGCTACTAAGTACTACAAATATATATAACATATACATATATAAAATTATGTCCAAAGTATTGCAAAAACCATATTTTGCAAAACATTTTCCAACAATATGAACATTCCCAAACGATTATGTATTCACACTAGATTATTTGTGACTTATTGCCTTGTTATATTAATGGTGTAGTATCTTTATTATGATATTGTTGCCATTAAAACTTTTGTATAATAGCTAGTAATAGCTACATATCCTATTTTTTTGGTTAGGATTGTGTTGATCTTGATTCGAACCTTGTTGTTAAGCTAGGAATAAAGTTTGTAAAATTAGCCGACTTCACGATTATCAATCATGCCTGAACGACAGACTTGGTATATCACACTTACGCATCCATCCATATTTTGTAACTGTTCTACTTTAGCTAGTGTAAGGTAAGCATCGTAGACCCGAGAGTACCTATCCCGGTCGTAACGTATACGGGCCGCTTCAAGACCAGATGCTTTGATAAATCTAATCTCCCAGTTGGTACGGTCATCTAGATCACAGGCAAGAGGTGGTTGTAACGTGACAACGTACTGAATTTTCTTTAAAGGATGAATTCTTCATTTTACTGGGTTAAGTTAACAACCAAACAAACAAGTATCTAGAAATGTTTAATAGAAATATGTTTGGCATCAAAAAGCAAGCTAGGTTATTGAATTATACTACTAGTAAAATCTTGGGTGGGTGAAATCAACGGGTTAAAATGAATGCCTGTAATTCAAAACATGTCGTGGGTAATTGGAAAATGAAAAAATAAAAGAATATAACCTTAGTTCCTCATAGCGCGAGAGATGTCGAAAAGGATTCTGCGCTAATTTGCTCATTTTGCTCAATTTGCTCATCCTTGCTTGGTTCCTTGTAAATCTAAACTCAAAATATCTCAATTGAATCACAAGATATTTCAGAAACGAATCAAGCAAAGGCTTTTGCGACTAGGGTTTATAATATATAGAGAAATACAAAATACATCCTTATAGTTTATGAAAAGTGTAAATTACATCCCGCCCAAATAATTCACATACAATACATATAACTATTACGTACTTCGAGCACGATACATCTTTGGATGGATGATGCAAATCATTTCGTTAAGTACTAACAAGACTTTATAAAGAAGGTCATTCTTGCCTTTTTGCTTATACAAGGGTGTATTTTGCACTTCATTAAAAAACATTTGTTGCGAAAAAGAAATAGATTTTTTAAAATAATTTTAATCTTTTTTCACAGAAATGTTTAATTTCGTTTCGAAATATAAAAGTGTAATTTTCTTAAAACCATTTTTAAAAAAAAAATTTCTTTGAAAAAAAAATTTCTTCTAAAAAAAATTAATTAATTTTTTAAAACATTTTTACGTTCTTAAACTATAAAAGTAAAATTTAATTTTTACACCTTTTTCAATTTTTTTAAAAAAAAAAGTCAAAACATTACTAATATTTTTCTTCTACAAAAATTAAGTAATTTTTTAAAACATTTTTACGTTCATAAACTATAAAAGTAAAAAATATTCTAAATTTTAAAAGTTTTTATTATTGGAGAGGTCTCGAGTTCGAGTCTCACCAAGAACCTTCAGAGGCCCGAATTAAGAAGTAGGAGTGGAGTTTATCCCTTAAGGAGAAGGTTTGAGGCTTGCATACTGCCCAGTTGGATGTCACTGTAAGCTCGAATCACTAACTACTAACTCGCCGTTAAAAACAAGGTTTTAACCATTTACTCCCCCACTACAAAATTCGAGCGTTTCCCTGGCAAAATTTTGAGCGTTTCCCTGGCGACATGTTGCCAGGGAAAACGTATCCCTGGCGACATGTCGCCAGGGAAACATCGCCAAAGAAAGCTGGTGCGGGAAAGTTTCCCAGGCGACTTTTTTGGATTTCCTTGGCGATTAAGTGGGCCCCGCAGCTCTTGGGTTCAAAAATTGGTGCTACGCTGGATTTGGTGCGAGAAAGTTTCCCTGGCGACACATATCGCCTGGGAAAATTTGGGTGATTAACAAACTTAAGTAAACATGCTAATTAAACCTCCCTTTTCCCTGGCGACATGTCGCCAGGGAAACTATTTGTTACGTTGACTAGTCAAAGCCTCGCGTTGACAAGTCAACGTTGTGCCAGAGTTTTCCTGGCGACATGTCGCCGGGGAAACTATTCGTTACGTTGACAAGTCAAAGCCTCGCGTTGACAAGTCAACGTTGTGCCAGAGTTTCCCTGGCGACATGTCGCAAGGGAAACTTTGCTGACTTTTCAGAAAGTCAAGCGAGCCTCAGGTTTCCCTGGCGACACGTCACCGGGGAAACTTTGTCATTTTTTTTGTGCAGCCTGCACAGCAGGCTATTTCTAGATTTTTTCCGGAAGAATCTACCAAAACATGGGAATACAAATACAAAACCTAGGGATACAAATACTAAAAATCTACCACGAATCTAGTACCAAAACACAATAACATGTAACCTCTCGATCGATTAACTCAATCAATACAAATACATATGTCACAACTTGAGTACAAAGTTCCTAGTTACACTTATTAAACTTGCAATTCGGGGTTTACAATTATTAAACTTGTATGCTAAGGTAGGAAAAACAAGATATAATAACCATTATTGCCATTCTACACGTCGGTATTATCATTACCACTATCGCCACTCCCACCGGCGCCACTACCGCTGCCTCCCGTGCCACTCCCGTTGCCTCCCGTGCCACTCCCGCTAGCACCACCCGATAGGAATGCTGAGAATGTATCAGCGAACCTAAAGTCACTTCTCATAAATTCAAACACTTGAGACGCTTGTTCCAATTGTGGGTCGATGGCAGGGGGAGGAATACATCGAGCAGTCCTTCTCGGCACTATCTGACCGACACCGGGCATGTGGCCTCGCTGCTTTCCACCTCTGACGATACGGTTGATCTCGTCTTCCATATGTTTGCCTACAACCTTCATCGAAAGCATCTCCTCCTAATGAAGTGACAAAAACAAACGACAGGTGGTATATTATTTATTAGTCGGGTTGGTACATTATTTATCGGCAGGGAATAGTAAAAAACCAAGGTATATCTAAAAAAATAAAATTAATTAATTAATTAAAAAAAATACTTACATACATAAAGCGGTCTGCATCGCAAGGAAAATTCCCATCCGGGTCGGTGTGCATCAAGAAGAATTGGTCAATGACAGTCGGGGGTGGCACATCAGCTTGAATTGTAGCTTGGGTCTGTACATACATAGACACACATATATAGAATGAAGCAAATTCAAAACAAAAAATCACAACACCAAAACATATAATCAAAGACATATATGTATGTAAATTAATTATAAAATTTCTCACCACTTTGTCTCTAAGGAGTGCTAACGATCGAGATCCCTGCCGACTCGGTGTCTTCTACTTAGACCGATTTTGGGAGTTCGTCAGGCATATTTTCTCGTAATCCGGATCACTCCAAAGTGCAATATGTTTTTCCCAGTCGTCGGAAGTAATTTCTTGAGGACGCTGGCTGCGGACTCTGCCGATATCTACCGTGCCGATATCGATGTCTCGGCGCCAATGCTTTGTCTTGAACGTATTTTTTCGAGTATTGTAACTCTTTTGAAGCATTTGATTGATGCCGCCACGTACACCATCCCAAGTCATATAAGACTTGTGGGGTGTCAGATTAAACTTAGACTGCATTCATATACAACAAATAAAAAAAACATAGAGTTAGAGTTAGAGATATAATTTATACATTATTTTGTTTATTTATTTAATGCTTATACATTTATTTAAATTTTTATAATAAAAACAACTTATCTTGATAAGCATAAGCTTTTTGAAAACAGCTTGTTCTAATAAGCTAATCAGGACAAGCTGTTTGAAAACAGCATATCCTGATAAGCTTATAAGAATAAGCTGTTTGAAAACAGCTTATCCTGATAAGCATATCAGAACAAGCTGTTTTCACACAGCTTGTTCTGATAAGCTTATCAAGATAAGCTGTATTCAAACAGCTTTTTCTGATAAGCTTATCAGGATAAGCTGTTTGAAAACAGCTTATCCGAAAAAGCTTATTACCTTATTCTCATCAAATATATATTTATTAAAAAAAATATTTATTTAAAAAAATTATATGATATAAATAAATAAGATATAATTTGTATATTTATTTAAATTTGTTATTTATTTATATGATATAAATGAATAAACAAATTTATTTAAATATATACACCATTAAATAAATAAACACAATAATGTTATGAACATAAAATGATAACTGACCTCTATGTTCGCCCAAACCATCGTCGTGATCTCTTCAGGGACATCATTCTAACTTGGGTAGTACAGTGGCACGAGCCTCCTGATACAATCCCCGACGTAATAAGCTAAATGTTGAGCATGCGCGCCTTGCGGCCGGAAAGAGACTTCTTCAAAATCTATCGGGACAGGGCCATGCTCATCAACTTCGTCCAACAAATCGAGACATCGGGTAATGCCCCGAATCTTTCTACCGGCCTCTCTGCCGCCCAAATTTTCTTTTCTTTTGCCTTTGCCTGCAAAAATCAAGTGAGTGACAAAGTCATAAAAATTCAAGGCAAGCAACATATATATGCACCAAATTTATGATTGTGTTACAATAATCCAAATATTCTTACCTTTATTTCTAAATAAGGCGAGACAACCGCTGCGGACGTTTGGCGTAAGAGGTTCATCCTCACCACCACCATCACCACCGTGTGATCGTGCAACATCTGCTGACATATGTACAAGTACAATTAGCATAACATAGACAAGTTCATGAACAAAATAATATAAGCATGCACAAATCCAAATACAACACATTTAAACAATCCACAACAATTAGATTCATTCATTCAAACAGCTTATTCTGATAACCTTATCAGGATAAGCTATTTTCAAACAGCTTATTCTGATAAGCTTATCAGGATAAGCTGTTTTCAAACAGCTTATTCTGATAAGCTTATCAGGATAAGCTGTTTTCAAACAACTTATCCTGATAAGCTTATTAGGATAAGCTGTTATCAAACAGCTTATTCTGATCAGCTTATCAGGATAACATGTTTGAAATCAGCTTATCAAAAAAGCTTATTATAATTTATTCTCATCAAATAGGTAATATAAGGAGTGTTTAGATTTACGTTTAACAAAAATTAACAAGTTTAAACATCCCGGATGACATGTCGCCGGGGAATCTAAAAAAAACTAAACAAAAAACAATATGTATTATCAATTACAATTAAAATTACAAAAAAAAAAACATACCGTTAAAGAGTCGTCGGGTCTCGGCTGTGGTCGGGGCACGGCTGTGGTCGGGGCTCGGCTGCGGTCGGGTCTCGGCTGTGGTCGGGCTCGGCTACGGTCGGGACTCGGCTGTGGTGACCGGATATGTAAAAACAAAACCAAATATACTATCAATTATAATATAAGTTATATAAAAAACATCAATTACAATATAAATTATAAAAAAAATTATATAATAAAACCTTAAACTATCAATTACAATATAAATTATATAAAAAAAACCTTAATATAGATGGCGGCGGTGGTGGTGTCGGTGAATGTAGATGGCGGTGGTGGTGGTGCTGGCGAATGGAGATGGTGGTGAGTGTACGTGTGTAGGTGTGGAGGAGAGTGGTGGTGAGTGGTGGTGGTGAGTAGTGGTGGTGGTGATATAGCAGCGAAGGGTGTGGAGGTGATGGTGGTGATATAGCAGCAGAAGTAGCGATGGGTTTTTTTTGAGGATAAGGAAAAAGTGTTATGAGAAAAGTGAAGATCTGGTAAAAAAAGGTCCATTTTTTCCCCGGCGACAATCCCTGGCGACATGTCGCCAAGGATACTTTCTACTTTTTTCGTTTAGCCAAAAGCGCGCGTGATTGAAACTTTTTGGAGGGAGGTGACCAAGTTTCCCAGGCGACATGTCGCCAGGGATACTTTTGACTTTTCAACGCATATTTACGTGCCTAAACCTTTTTGTCGTTTTTCTCAAACCTTCCCTGGCGACGTGTCGCCAGGGAAACTATCCCTGGCGACATGTCACCAGGGATAGTTGCAAACGTCGCAGGGGATAATTTTGTCAAAATAAAATTTATTATTACTTATATAGAATTATAATTAGTTATAAAATTATTATTTTTATTATTATTATTTACAAAATAATAATAATAATTATTATTGTTTATAAAATAATTATTATTATTTATAAAATAATAATATCATCTCGGTCAGTTTAATTTCTAAATTCATTCCGATTTAGTCCGTTTAATTTCTCGATTTATTCTAATTCGGTAACCATTGAACATCTAACGTTTAAAAAATGCATACCGACTCATCCATTGAACATCTAACGTTTAACAAATGCATACCGACTCATCTATTGAACATCTAACGTGTAACCAAGACATGTCGACTCATCCATTGAACATCTAACATGTAACCGTCACATACCGACTCATCCATTGAACATCTAACGTGTAACCAAGACATGTCGACTCATCCACTGAACATCTAACGTGTAACCAACACATACTGACTCATCCATTGAACATCTAATGTTTAACAAATGCATACCGACTCATCCATTGAACATCTAACGTTTAACAAATGCATACCGACTCATCCATTGAGCATCAAACGTGTAACCAAGACATGTCGAGTCATCCATTGAACATCTAACGTGTAACCAAGACATGTCGACTCATCCATTAAACATCTAACGTTTAACAAATGCATACCGACTCATCCATTTAACATCTAACGTGTAAACAAGACATGTCGACTCATCCATTGAACATCTAACGTGTAACCAACACATACCGACTCATCCATTAAACATCTAACGTTTAAAAAATGCATACCGACTCATCCATTGAACATCTAACGTTTAACAGATCCATACCGACTCATCCATTGAACATCTAACGTGTAACCAAGACATGTCGAGTCATCCATTGAATATCTAACATGTAACCAAGACTTGTCGACTCATCCATTGAACATCTAACGTGTAACCGACACATACCGACTCATCCATTGAACATCTAACATTTAACAAATGCATACCGACTCATCCATTGAACATCTAACGTGTAACCAAGATATGTCGAGTCATCCATTGAACATTTAACGTGTAACCAAGACATGTCGACTCATCCGTTGAACATCTAACGTGTAACCAAGACATTTCGACTCATCCATTGAACATCTAATGTTTAACAAATGCATACCGACTCATCCATTGAACATCTAACGTTTAACAAATGCATACTGACTCATCCATTGAACATCTAATGTTTAACAAATGCATACCGACTCATCCATTGAACATCTAACGTGTAACCAAGACATGTCGACTCATCCATTGAACATCTAACGTGTAACCAACACATACCGACTCATCCATTGAACATCTAACGTTTAACAAATGCATACCGACTCATCCATTAAACATCTAACGTTTAACAAATGCATACTGACTCATCCACTGAATATCTAACGTGTAACCAGGACATGTCGAGTCATCCAGTGAACATCTAACGTGTAACCAAGATATGTCGACTCATCTATTGAACATCTAACGTGTAACCAACACATACCGACTCATCCATTGAACATCTAACGTTTAACAAATGCATACCGACTCATCTATTGAACATCTAACGTGTAACTAAGACATGTCAAGTCATCCATTGAACATCTAACGTGTAACCAAGACATGTCGACTCATCCATTTAACATCTAACGTTTAACAAATGCATACCGACTCATCCATTAAACATCTAACGTTTAACAAATGCATGCCGATTCATCCATTGAATATCTAACGTGTAAGCTCTCCTGTAGTGCCCCTAGACCATGCATAGGAAAGTAAATGATATATATGCATGGTCTTGATAGTTTGTCAATAAATATAGTAGGAGACACTATGCTAAAGAGCCAAGTTGTTTAATGTAACTATAATAAACACATGTAGACATGGTTCACGTGTCACATAGTTTGAGTCCATATATTGGCCACTCAGGTAACCATTGCCAAGTTTTGATACTTTGTCAATGCTCTGCCCAAGCTCTCTTGCTTTAACTTTTATGGTTATTTTTATTTTATGTATATTTTATGCTTTTTCATAGATTTGTTTGTGGAAGGATGTCTTATATGAACATTCCCAAACGATTATGTATTAACATTAGATTATTTGTGACTTATTGCCTTGTTATATTAATGGTGTAGTATCTTTATTATGCTATTGTTGACATTAAAAATTTTGTATAATAGCTAGTAATAGCTACATATCCTATTTTTGGGTTAGGATTATGTTGATCTTGATTCGAACCTTGTTGTTCAGCTAGGAATCAAGTTTGTGAATTAGCCAATTATAGTTCATAGTTCATTATTTGCAAGAACATGTCATGATCAGGACTTTTGTGCATGAGCTTTTTATCAAGCTTTGTGCTTTAGCTATTTATAGCTTCTTATCCCTTTATTGATGATGGGATGATGTTTTGAAGTTTGACACTTTGTTATGTACGTACATGAGCTATTTATAGCTTTTTTCATCCCTTTACTAGCGGGATTAATGTCAGTGAGCAGTCGTGCCGCCTTGCGTGATAAACTTTCACATGTTTTAGCAGACTAGGTAGCTGCTTAGCGTGATTTTGATTTTTCACGCTTCATTTTATTGTGGTAGTCATACCACTGATGAGCGACGAGGTTTTGTGCCTTTGGAATTGAAATGTTATTTTGCATGATAGTATTATTGGTCTTTTCGCGTATTGATGCTTCTTTGCACGATTTTTCTATATAGAAATCAAGCTCGTTGAACATGTAGTGTAATCCTTAACGTCTTTCATATTGGCGTTATGCATTAAGAACATTATTACATGGATCAAGTTGTGGTATTGATCATTTTGCTGGCTTCCATTTGACTACTCAGATAGTAACCATTAAGCAATGATCCTTTGATACGACCCTCTCGGATAGTATCAGTATAGTAGCACCACTATAACGTGTGCGAGCTTTGTCAGAAAGAAGGACAAGAAGACTAGATATTTATTATGTTTAAAGCATGGGGCGTAACATTCCCCACTCCTTCGAATTCATCTTTCCCTCAAGGTGATGTCTTGAAAAGCAAACTTGATTCCGGGATCCCATATCCTAATCATATCGCAACCTCGCCTTTCACTCTCGCGGTTACTATAACACCCCACTTTGATAAGTGGGCCGTTACGCGTAATTATGGCATGTCATCAAAGCATGCAAGATAATATGTAGTAAAACATACATGACCACAGGGAAAACCGGAATCAAACATCGGTTCCCAAACATAAGCCCAAAACATAAATAAAGTAAATGAACTAGGAAAGACTAGACAAGCATAAGTATATGGCAAAAAGGAGAAGAAGTCTATGGCAGCTTCCATCCTGTGCACTTCCTCCAAATGCTCGAGTCCGTCCTTGGGTACCTGCCGTTTTGGGACATGGAAAAGAAAGTAACGGCTGAGCATAACGCTCAGTGCACAGATATACGACATAGTATGAATGGCTGAAACATAAATAAGACTAATAGCAGTGGAAATGTATAAGTCCTGGAAAACCTAGTTGTCTGTCATATTAACTGGTTTTAGTTCTGAAAACATAGCTTATGTTACGTATGAAAATTTGTATTAGTTAATGTACCAAAAGCCAATATAGTTCATGAGGTCAACAACGTGCATGAATACTTGGAGGGGTGACCTCGTCATGCAAATTAGAGGGGATGCCTCTAATTAACTGGTAAGTGGGTAGGAGGGATCCGCTCCTTGTGAAGGATGCAAGGCACACACCACATTCACCATGAAATCCTGACTGAAACATGTAACTAGGATGCACCCATACTCCCACATGATAATATGATAATATAATGGCCAAATAACTGAAAAGGGACGCCACGAGCTATCACTCTGCCGTGGTGAAGTCATAACACTAGTGCCTCTAGTGTTATGGTTATGGTACCTCCATAACTAGGTGGAACTGGTCATGCATGTATATTGCTAAAGTAACTAATAAAATATAAGCATTTAATCTGTAACTACTGGAGAAAACAGTTGGCTGCATATGGGAAATCCTAAATGAAGGAAGAGATTGTCCTTACTGAAGAACCGAAAATCCGTACCTTGTGTCCAGTGAACGAAGAAGACGAATAGAAGAGAGTCCTACTTCGATCTCACTAATGCTACATAAATAATATATGTGTATAAGTGTTCTGATTACTGTGTACGTAACTGGTTCTATATCATGTCTTAGCTTGTTTTATATGTTCATGTCTTGTATTACTGATTTTAACGTTATGCTGTGTTTATCATGTATTCTGGATATTCTGATTATGTATTACTTGTATTTCTTGTATTATTATACTTGTTGTGTAATAATAAGTAACTTTCTAAAAATAGCAGGTTTCCTAAAATAGAAAGTTTCCAAACATTGAAAGTTTCCAAAAATAGAAAGTTTCCAAAAATAGATTTACTGCTTAGAATAGATAAGTTTCTAAAAATAGAAAGTTTTCATAAATAGATTAGCTGCTTGAAATAAATAAGTTTTTAAAAATAGAAAGTTTCCATATTTGGAAATAAGCTGGATTATTAAGCTACTAAGATAAGCTTAAGTATTAGTGATTAATATTCTAAGTCATGTGATTAATAGTGTAGTTTATTAATTAATACATGTAAATTAAATAAACTATATGTTATAAGATTTAATTAAATATATCATGTTTTAATTAAATTAAAGTGTAAATAATACTTAGGTTAAAACATGTGTTAATATTTATTATTAATATAACCTAAGTCATGGAAATTAATTAATTATATGTCATGTTTTAATAATTAATTAATTACTTTAGTCTAAATTTCATAATAAAATACTTAGGTTAAAATCATGTATTATTAATAATAATAATAAACCTAAGTCATGTTTTAATTAAATTAACTATATAACATGTTAAATTAATTTAATTACTTGTAAATAAATAAACTTGTAAAAATTATTAGCTTGTAAAAAATAAGTCGTGAACCGGACCCGTGTGTTTAATCTAGACATGTCGTGAACCGAACCGTGTTTACCCTTGAACCGGATCAAACAAACACCCCCTTAACAGTGGCGAACCGGCTTGGACAGTTGCCACTGTTTGTGTAAAAATGCCACCGGCTTAAGCCGGTGGTTCCCTTGGTCTCACGGTTAGCCGCTGCCGCGGATTGAGTTCCCCCTGCTTGGTCATATTAGCCACCGGCTTGGGCCGGTGATGCTTGTTTGTTTTCAGCCGAGACCCCCAAAACCCACAAGGCCACCCCGACTCGCGTCGGGGTCCCTTGTTTCGCCTGTTGCCGAACCACATAGACTACACCGAGACCCAAAGGTCTCGGCAGTGGTCACACGCGTGACACCTAGAGCTCCGGCTCTCGGTTTTTGTGTGTCGGCCGAACCAAAACCACAAAACCACTGTAATAACCCGAACTTGACGTCACTATTTTATCCTAACTATGTAACATATTTTTAATTTCTAAGTAATGATGAGTATTTTATATTTGACGGTTTTAGTTGAAACCGATAATGTGTGACTATATTTAATTATTGTGACGATTGAAGAGTACTAATAGTGATCGCGATGCCAATGGATGCCCAAATATTATATTTTAGTATCGATTATTTCGATATTTGATATTTTTGAAATTTTTATTTCATTACGTATTAAGTCGAGTCGGAACCTTACTATTTCGTTTCGTGTGCGTTTAATTATTTACCCGATCAGTTTAACAAACGAGATTTATATTTTTATGAATCCGGGACGAAACCCAACTCCCGTAAATTTTTAAAAACCGACTAGGTACCATTCTCGCTCTTTAAAAGTTATTTTGCAACAAAGGCCAAAAGATAGCATTATTTACACTTTTTACCTCCCTCCACTATATATAAACTTCAAAACAACACACACACACTCCATTTTTAACATCAAAATTTTTGTGTTCTCTCCTCCTTTCCCACTCTAGCTCACGGCAACACCACCACCACCCAAATCCACCATCAAATTTCATGATCTTGCAAATCCAATCAAAGACCCATTCTTATAATTAAAAGATAAACATTTTGGTATGGTTTTTATCAACATGCAACAACTTTTATTTTTCATAAAGATCTAGTGTTAATTTGATCTATTTTTAATGGTTGCATGTATTGTCTTTGTTGTTAGGATCAATTCTAATCAATCAAAGAAGCTTGGATAAGATTTTATCTTGTTGTTTTTGACCATAGGAGCCACGAAAATTTGGGGCTTTATGGTGTTCTTGATCATTTGATCTGTCTAAAATAAATGTAAGGTTCCAATTATATGATATTATTATTATAACAATTTTTATTTGAGTGTATGCAAGTAATTATTAATTTTTGGTGAATGCATGTGGTCATGCAAGTGAATCTAGGTGATAGGTGTTGTTAGGAATAATTAATATGGGCTATTTGAGGTGTTGGTCAAGTTGGAAATGGGTCAAAATGAGTTTTGATGTGATTTTTAAAGTGTCAATTTACATCAGTGAGTTTAAGGCAGATTTTCATAGGTTAAAGTTTGAGAAAGTGTTGGTATTATCAGATATTATTGTAGTAGTCGTCGAGACGCTCGTTTCGATATAAGATAGAGCTTTTAACTCCAAACGAGTCAAAAGTTATGCTAGTTTGATTATTCGTGTACCGTGAGACGAGTGTTGACACAATACGAAATTGTTTCAATATTTGGATCGAACCTCGGGGACTATAAGTTGAGTTTTAAAACTGATCAAAGGCTGTTTTTAGGTTCTAAACTTAGCATTTGGAGTCTATTTTCAAAGTCAAGTGGCGATTTTATAAATGGGAATGTTTAACAAGGTCAAAATGGTTTTACGAGTCAAGTGTGTAAAACAGTCTGGTTTTTAAAGTCTAAAGATGTGTCAAGCAGGTGGTTCTAAAATGTGAATCATTTGATGAAATTTAAACTTAGTCTTCTACAGATTATAAGTGAGGTTGTCACCAAGTTTCGTCGAAAACGGAGTTGTTTAGGTAGGGTAAAACAGCGTGTACTTTTGGTAAGTACCGGCTGAGTACTATTTGGGAGGTACTTAACCTCGCGTCATAGTTTGAGACGAGAGGCTAATCTATTAGCTTCTCAAAGTTCTAAAAGGATATAAGTCTTATGTTTGAGTGTATATTCTGAGATTGGAGACCCGTGTTGGGTACTTGAACTGTGTTGATTTGGCATCTTGAGATGGATCAACATCGAAGGTACTAGTTTTGGAAAGCTAGTATGTGTTGTGGGGTTTAGAAAGGAATCACTTGCATTGGTTGGTCATGTCTATGTACATACTATTTTGAGTCGATGATTTTATTATATTAAGTATGTTTGAGATACTTAAGTATGTTGCTAAGCACGCACCTTATTTGTTAGGTGGTGGCTTTTGACGTGTATATTTGGGAGGCATCATCACTTCGGCGATCACTACTATTACTAGCTTTGTGTATTATCTAAGGAAAGTCTATAGCCTCGCTTTTTATTATCTTGTAAATGATTTTAAACCCGCGAGGGGGAATACATGCTGTTTTATAAAGTGAACGCAAGTTGTTTTTGGTATGCTGGACCCTAATATGATGATAAATGCCTAAGTACCATTGTCTTATGAAGTCCCTGAAATTCATGAACTGTTAATTACCTTGCGAGGTAAACGCTAATACATATGATAGATATATTTGGTTTGACAAACCTTATCCTAGGGTATGTATCCTCTGTGATCACCTGAAAGGGATATTATGTATAAGAGGTCGTTGTTATATGACAATATTACCTGTTGTAGGGGGCGCCGTAAGTGATTCGGTTGACGTGTTGGTTAACGTTCAGTTGCACGTGCTTAAGGCATTTATCGATATATATATATGATTTGTCTGTGTGACAAGCTTAAGATGATTAAAATCTTGTGTTCAAATTATGATTTGTAAAACCTATTGACTTGCTCAACCGTTGTGTTGATGATTTTACACATGTATTTCACGTAATCAAGATGGATGGCAGCGGAGCATGTGAGGAGGAAGTTGGTGCTTACTTGTCTAAAATTTTATATTATTTATTTTCCATCCTTTGAAGTGAATAAATGACTTTTAAGTCTTTGATAAATGTATTGTGATTGGTAACGGTTTTTGGGACTAAACGCTACTCTGATTTATATTGGGATGGGAAACTTTTTAGACAAGATTGTATAATATTTTAACGTCTCTTTTGAGGTCGTTTTCTATGATTGTGTGTGATGTGCTATGAGTAGCGCCCCAAAGTGGTATTCCGCTGCGTGGTAATTTGGTGGTGTTACAAAATGGTATCAGAGCCACAAGTTATAGAGAACTAGGTCGATTTTGAAAAACCTAAACTATAACTTTGGTGTGTTCTAAAAAGTTTTAAGCACGCAACTACTCTGCATGGCTCCGGTAAGGATCTTCTTGCATTACTTTATGATTGATTGGGATTATGTGAACCTATGTGTATATAGGAATGGTAGTATGTATATTTATGAATATACTATGGTATTTAAAGGCATTGTACGCGAAGCAATGGTCCTTGAATGATTGTCGTACCTTTTATAATACGGTTTCGTATCGGATTTGGCCTCACCATAAATCACCGATCTTGATAATTATTCATTATCTAAATACGAGTGTGAAACTCGTTTGATACTTTGAGTATGTATATATTGTTTTTGAAACCTATTCCATATCGACTTGTTTAAGTTCGATTAGTATCATCGTATCTTATCGTATTGTATCGTATCGTATCGTATCGTGATGTGCCATTTTAGGACATCTACTTTCGAAACGTAGTTGATTGATGTGATTTCGTGTTCCGAATACTTCTTATGATTTTGAAGAATCATTTATCTGAGGCGACATCTCCTAGGTAATGCGACGTGTGATTTGATTTTATATGACTACGTTTTATTGGTGAAAGGAGGATGCCAATGTTGGACTTAAGATATATATATCCTAACCAAATATATATAGCTTGGGTACAACAAACATATGCTCGTAGTAGTCATTCGGTTGAGTGACTTAATGCCTCGTATCTAAATGGAATGGGACATTTAGATATAGAGATTTTAACTCGTCCAACTATGAGTTGTTTAAGGTTGTCTTTTTTAAATGGATTGGGACATTTGAATAAGAAAATTTTAAACCACTGGACCTTAGATTGTCGTGATTTCCTTATTCAAATGGAATGGAACGTTTGAATACGGAAATCATGATATAAGTTTATTGACACCTTGTATTTACTATGGTATTTTGATATGATAACGTGTTGAGAGATAGTAATACTTGAGTAGGATGACTTATAATCGTTTTGTTGAAATGGATTGGGACGCCTTTTCATTTGAACAAGAAAGTTATAAGTTCCCGAACCGTAAATTTATAAACTCTTGTATACATAAAAGGGGACGCCTTTTGATGTAGACAAGGAGTTATAAATGAGTGGACCCAAGTATGTATGGCTCGATTTGTGGATGTTTGGTGTGCGTACGTCATTCTTCGAATCATGTTTCCTTGATATGAATCGTTTGGTGCCGTCGTCATTATGATGATTGTCGATTATCATCTATGTACGAGTAACCCGTTGGACTTCTCTCGAGTTATGATTTGTTTCGATGTACCATTTCTAATGTGTCTCGATGATCGCGAGCTTTATAAGTAGATTGTTAAGAACCGTTAACCGTTCCGAGAATAGGCGACTTGTTTAAGCGTCACCAGGGATTATGCGTATATTTGTGGATTGTCTGAGGATCGAGTTATCAATGAAAGCTTATCCTGGATGTGAAGATCTTGTAATTTTACATGTTACTATCGAAGGGTTACCGAAGACTTTTCTTGATGACGAACCCGTGGGGCTAATATGACGAGCAAACGAAGAATATGATGCATCACCTTGAGCATTGAAGTAGAAATTATTGGGACGCCTTTGTATGATGAATGTTGAACAGAAGTTAGAGGGACTCTTTTGTATGTTGAAGACTAGAGAATAAGTTAATGGTACGCCCGATATGTTGTGAATCTTCGCCAATGGACCGAATTTCTTAATGATTGGAGTTAATAAATTTGTTATCACCTCGAGGAGTATGTTGTAGCTGACACCGCAAGTGGAAAGACTTTGGAGATCGAGTCGTATTATCAAGGGTTCGTTCAAGGTTTTCTCGATGATAAACGGTGGAGATCTATATTTGATGTTTATGTTAGACCTTTTCTTTTTATGTACTTATATGGTGTGTGATATACTTTAATGATCGTAAGTTGTGAGAACTTGAGACGACATTGTCCAATGACGCCCGATCATGGAGAACACGTACCATGTAATATATTTTTGACTTTGAATGGCGATGTTTATTCAGACTTGAATGTACGTGGGCGGAAGTGAGATGGTGTCTTTGTTTTATCTTTTGAGTATGGATCCGCGTGTGAGCATACTCCGATGAGGAAAATATTTTTCTTGTTATTTTTTTTATGTCCATGGCCATCCGGCCAGTGGCTATTCCTTAATTTGCAATCTTCCTTTTTAACTGAACTTACCCGAAAATCCTTTCATCTGTTCTTGTCATCGAATGAGCTTCGTGTAATTCATAAAATTTTCATGTGTCGAGCTTGAATGAGTGATTGGTGGTTAAGGATTTATTCATCCCCTTTAGGTGAGATACAACTTGATGACAAGTTGTGTTTTGTAAGAAGAACTAGTGGAGATCGTGGACCGGAATTTATGTGGGATCGTGAGGACTTCTTTAGAAGGAAGTAACCTCGTCTTTCCTAGTGGTATGAAATACAAGTATGAGGTGAGTCGAGCGTCGGGACGTCGCTCCCTTAAGGAGGTGAGGATGTAATAACCCGAACTTGACGTCACTATTTTATCCTAACTATGTAACATATTTTTAATTTCTAAGTAATGATGAGTATTATTATATTTGACGGTTTTAGTTGAAACCAATAATGTGTGACTAAATTTAATTGTTTTGACGATTGAAGAGTACTAATAGTGATCGCGATGCCAATGATGCCCAAATATTATATTATAGTATCGATTATTTCGATATTTGATATTTTTGAAATTTTTGTTTCATTACGAATTAAGTCGAGTCGGAACCTTACTATTTCGTTTCGTGTGCGTTTAATTATTTAACCGATCAATTTAACAAACGAGATTTATATTTTTAAGAATCCGGGAAGAAACCAGACTCCCGTAATTTTTTAAAAACCGACTAGGTACCATTCCCGCTCTTTAAAAGTTATTTTGCAAAAAGGCCAAAAGATAGCCTTATTTACACTTTCTACCTCCCTCCGCTATACATAAACTTCAAAACAACACACACTCACTCCATTTTTAACATCAAAAATTTTGTGTTCTCTCCTCCTTTCCCTCTCTAGCTCACGGCAACACCACCACCACCCAAATCCACCATCAAATTTCATGATCTTGCAAATCCAATCAAAGACCCATTCTTATAATTGAAGGATAAACATTTTGGTATGGTTTTTATCAACATGCAACAACTTTTATTTTTCATAAAGATCTAGTGTTAATTTGATCCATTTTTTACGGTTGCATGTATTGTCTTTGTTGTTAGGATCAATTCTAATCAATCAAACAAGCTTGGAAAAGATTTTATCTTCGTGTTTATGACCATAGGAGCCACGAAAATTTGGGGCTTTATGGTGTTCTTGATCATTTGATCACCTAAAATAAATGTAAGGTTCCAATTATATGTTATTATTATTATAACAATTTTTATTTGAGTGCATACAAGTAATTATTAATTTTTGGTGAATGCATGTGGTCATGCAAGTAATTCTAGGTGTTAGGTGTTGCTAGGAATAATTAATATGGGTTATTTGAGGTGTTGATGAAGTTGGAAATGGGTCAAAATGAGTTTTGATGTGATTTTTAAAGTGTCAATTTACATCAGTGAGTTTAAGGCATATTTTCGTGGGTTAAAGTTTGAGAAAGTGTTGGTATTATAGGATATTGTTGTAGTAGTCGTCGAGACGCTCGTTTCAATATAAGATAGAGCTTTTAACTCCAAACGAGTCAAACGTTATGCTAGTTTGATTATTTGTGTACCGGGAGACGAGTGTTGACACAATACAAAATTGCTGTCAATATTTTGATCGAATATCGGGGCCTATAAGTTGAGTTTTAAAACTGATCAAAGGCTGTTTTTAGGTTCTAAACTTAGAATTTAGAGTCTATTTTCAAAGTCAAGTGGCGATTTTATAAATGGGAATATTTAACAAGGTCAAAATAGTTTTACGAGTCAAGTGTGTAAAATAGTCCGGTTTTTAAAGTCTAAAGATGTGTCAAGCAGGTGGTTCTAAAATGTGAATCATTTGATGAAATTTAAACTTAGTCTTCTACAGATTATAAGTGAGGTTGTCACCAAGTTTCGTCGTAAACGGAGCTGTTTAGGTAGGGTAAAACAGCGTGTACTTTTGGTAAGTACCAGCTGAGTACTATTTGGGAGGTACTTAACCTCGCGTCATAGTTTGAGACGAGAGGCTAATCTATTAGCTTCTCAAAGTTCTAAAAGGATATAAGTCTTATGTTTGAGTGTATATTCTGAGATTGGAGACCCGTGATGGGTACTTGAACCGTGTTGATTTGGCATCTTGAGATGGATCAACATCGAAGATACTAGTTTTGGAAAGCTAGTATGTGTTGTGGGGTTTAGAAAGGAATCACTTGAATTGGTTGGTCATGTCTATGTAGATACTCTTTTTAGTCGATGATTTTATTATATTAAGTATGTTTGAGATACTTAAGTATGTTGCTAAGTACGCGCCTTATTTGTTAGGTGGCGGCTTTTGGCGTGTATATTTGGGAGGCATCTTCACTTCGGCGATCACTACTACTACTAGCTTTGTGTATTATCTAAGGTATGTCTATAGCCTCGCTTTTTATTATCTTGTAAATGATTTTAAACCCGCGAGGGGGAATACATGCTATTTTATAAAGTGAACACATGTTATTTTTGGTATGCTGGACCCTAATATGATGATAAATGCCTAAATACCATTGTCTTATGAAGTCCCTGAAATTCATGAACTGTTAATTACCTTGCGAGGTAAACACTAATACATATGATAGATCTATTTTGTTTGACAAACCTTATCCTAGGGTATGTATCCTCTTTGATCACCTAAAAGGGATATTATGTATAAGAGGTCGTTGGTATATGACAATATTACCTGTTCTAGGGGCGCCATAAGTGATTCGGTTGACGTGTTGGTTAACGTTCAGTTGCATGAGCTTTAGGCATTTATCGATATATATATATATATATATGATTTGTCTGTGTGACAAGCTTAAGATGATTAAAATCTTGTGTTCAAATTATGATTTGCAAAACCTATAGACTTGCTCAACCGTTGTGTTGATGATTTTACGCATGTATTTCAGGTAATCAAGATGGATGGTTGTGGAGCATGTGAGGAGGAAGTTGGTGCTTACTTTTCTAAAATTTTATATTATTTATTTTCCATCTTGAAGTGAATAAATGACTTTTAAATCTTTGATAAATGTATTGTGATTGGTAACGGTTTTTGGGACTAAACGCTACTCTGATTTATATATTGGGACGTGAAACTTTTTAGACAAGATTGTATAATATTTTAACGTCTCTTTTGAGGTCGTTTTCTATGATTGTGTGTGATGTGATATGAGTAGCACCCCAAAGTGGTATTTTGTTGCGTGGTAATTTGGGGGTGTTACAACCACCATGTTTATTACCCCATGATTTAATTAACATGTTTGATTAATAGTTTTTAATAAACCCATGATTTCATGTGTTCTTGATCTAATAAAATAATTAAAAAGAAAAAGTTTAAGGATTACCGAATGCGTGAAACAATTAGATGACAATAACACGAACACCACACTTGAATTTAATCAACCAAGATCAACAAGCACCCACTCCTTGTGCTGTTAAAACCGGCGGCCAAAGGGAAGGAAAAAGGGAGGCTAGGGTTTTGTACTTTTTAGAAATCTATTGTAATATGAAATTATGTTTTCCCTTTTTTCTATTTTAGCAAAAATTAAAGTGGGCTTGGCCCTTTTCTTGTCTTGTGTCTGCGGGTAGTTGGGGCCCACAAGGGAAAACCCAATGTTTTCCATGTTCTAAAATGTTACGTGTTCTCGTGACTTTATTCTTAATTGTTCATGTTATAATATATACTTGTACGTAATTGTAATAATAATTACGTAAATACATAATAATAGGTTCGTGATTATTTACGTTCATGTTTTCATGTTCGTGATTATAATTATTGTTGATAATAATAATCGTGTCTTAATACGTATTAAATACTTCTCATGTAATAACACGTACGTAATACTTGTAATTAATATTCGTGAAACGTAAACATGTTATATAAGGAAAGTTTTAATCATGTACGTACGATTATATATGTATTGTTCATGGTAAAAGCATGCGGGTTTTACAACTTTTCCCCCTAAAAAGAATAATTCGTCCCCGAATTATAGATAACGTAAACTGAAAGAGAAACATACCCGAATCAAAATGGAAGGGTATGTAAGATAACAGGACGTGAAGGTGACATGGTAGAAAGGAACGTGGAACGTGACATGTCTTGAAAGGACATGAAACGTGACGTGACTGAAGAATCTTATTGAATTATGGAAGGATTTGAGGATAAAATTTGGATGGACTCGACCGTTTCCAAGTGGCTTCCCTCTCGGAATGGTTCCTCCACAAGATCTTGACACAAATGATAAATCTTGGTCCTCCTGACCTTGACATGAAAACACGATGAGTTCCTGGTTATCAACATAAGATAGATCCCCTGAATTTGATCGAGGGAATAAGAATTAACGTGCAAGGGTAACTAAAACGTTATAATGCGAAATAACCCAAACTAACTAATAATAGTACTGTCTTAGCAACGATACACGAAACATACTGAAACGTAGTACGTGAAAAATTGTGAACGTGATACGTGAATAATTTTTAACGTGATATGTGAAGCTATGGTGAGTGTAGTATGAGCAAACATATCGTGATCAATGATACATGTAACATATCGTGAACATGATATGAGGAACGTGGATTGAATATGACATGTGAAACATATCGTAAACATGGAATACGGCGGCGGTAACGCCAAATGCTATAAGGAGAGACGTGGAATGTGACGTGAAACGTCTATCTGAGGATAGAGAGTTATACTAAACTTGAGTCTGGTCTCTCAAGTTCTTGCAAAACTTCCCAGAACGAAAATGAATGTAAAATCGTAAACCAGGATACGATCATGAACATGAATAATGTCATGAGCGTGAGTGTGAAAGCAAGTTGTAAAATTTGAACAAGACGTGAACGTAAATGAGGAGCACACATGCGAACCTTTGTCTAGCCCGATAGCTGAGGGATTACCAAGTGATCGGATGAGGCTTGGCTGGAACATGTCCGATCAACCTGATGGCTCTGAAATCCTTGCGGATGTAAGGATTCTGCAGACTTGATCAAACTGTTGACAATAACCCAGATAACATCATGCTTCTTCTGAGTTTACGTTACTCTGGTAACCAAAATCCATGGAGATCTTGTCCCATTTCTGTTCACATTTTCTGATGATGGAAAAACATCCTAGTCTGTTGGTGTTCTATGTTAGCCTGTTGGTATGTCAGGTACTTATATACGAACATAAATGTATCTTGCTTCGTAGAAACTTGATACATAGAAGTTTGTGAAACTCCGAGTCTCCGAAATTAGACTTCTCTTAGCGTAGGATCTTCCTTGAACACCTAACGTAGTGTAGGGTTCTCGCCTTTACGCATAAGCTGAGTCATGATAAGATTAACCGTGAGAATCCATGTGATTCAGCGTGTCACTGTAATCAACCAGAATTTATATTGGGAAATTTCAGGGTGAAATTTTTCTTGTCGTAGAATTTACAACATAGTGCAAAAATGGTCTTCCTGCTCTTCTCTAGACTTAGAGAAAATCAGGTTATTCTTGACGAAACACTGATGAATTTGTTTACGAGTTCGTGGAAACTCAATTTATTAAGTCCATAACGCTGCTGGGGAATTTATGAGAATAATACAAAATCATGAATCTAGAATGACCGAGTCGTGTTCGAATAGCAGTCATGGAAATGTCCTGCTCTTTCACTCGTCACTGTTGGCAGCATGATCATGAATCCGATCGTGGAAAGTGCTTAACACCCTAAGGTCGATTGGACATGTTGTCAATACGTGGAGGAGAATAACGGTTATGAATGGTGATTTGTTTAAATCGACGGTAGTCGACACATAATCTCATGTTACCGTCCTTCTCCTTGAAGGTTCTTCTAGAATATATGGGAAGATTTTGGAATAATCCGCTGGTTATGCGTAAAAGGACTTCAGTGGTCGTGTCTTAACTGACAGCTAGAAAATTTAGTAGTCATAGCTAACAAGGCACGTGCTTGTAAAGCATAGATAATTTGTACATATTTTCCTGATGGAAAACCATGTTGAATGCATTAATAAGTGTGAAAACACTTATCCTTTTGCCACTAAAATCAAGGAAAAACAAGACCTAATCATGTGTTTAATATCATAAAAGTCGGAATTACGCGTGGTTTTGTGTTTTTGTGTTAAAATAGGTATAAATAATCAAAAGAAGAGAAAACACGGGATTTCACGGTCAAATGTTGAAGAAAAGTCCAAAAAGAGACGAAGACAAAGTCAAAAGACCAAAAGTGCGCCCAAGTTCACGAAAACCGGCTAAACCGACAAGAGTTTGAAGAAAAAGAACGAGGATGCCAAAAACAAGTCCGTTTTAGTGGATGAAAGATTTTAGCTTAGTGGGTCCCACATTTGCTTGATGGGCCCACGAACCCATTTAAGAAGTTGTTGTATTTGCTTGGATCAAAAGGGCCCATAAAAGCCCAATTACAATAAACAATAAACAAGTCGGACTGTTGAAATAAAGTTGGGCCAAGCTAAAACCCATTCACCTCAAACCTGGGACAAAGAAAGAATTCATTCGGGCCATGAGCCCATTTGTCTTGCTAAATTTACACACGGTTTAATTTTGTACTTCCATATTTGATAAACACAAGTAATCTCATCGGTCAACCCATTCCCTCACAAGTCAACTCACATAAACTTACCTTGCACCTTCACCCTCACACGTGTCTATACACGTCTCTCCACCCCCACTTCACATTTTAACCCGTCCCTCAACACACATTCTTTTTCACCCACGTGCACCCCATCTCACGTTTTTGGTCAAACGAAGCATTTACTCCTCACCTCACTTTTTAATAAATAAATTAATCCCACACACACACACACGTGTACCCCCCCAACCGTTACCTATTCACCCTAAATAAATAAAAGATTTTTTTTATTTTCACCCCATCCCCACATTTGATATTTACAATGCATTTCACCCCACTTCTTTCTTCCCCCAAAAATCGCAGCAACAACATCACCATTTTTTTACAGCAAACCCTAATTCACCCTTGATAAAAAATACCCAATTAAAATTGGGGGTTTTACCCTCATGGATTAATTCACACAAATCCACTTAAATCCCCCCCCCCCCCCAAAAAAAACGGAAGATCCACCAAGGGTGATGGCCATCTCTCACCTACGTGGCCTATTGCCTTATTTTGATTGGTGGAAACACCACATCTCTCCAAATCCACCAATAAACATACGCCATCTTGGCAATCCGTGGCATGAGTGGATTTCAGCCGTAGATTAAAGAAGAAAAGAGAGAGAAAGAAGAAAAGATGGAATGAAGGGCCATGATTGGATGCTTAAGGTTGAAGCTATGAAGAGGGTTTGAGGGTTTTCCCTATAAAAACCCCCATTTTCACATGTAAAAGGGGCACTTTTCTTATTTTTAATTTTCAGTTAAATAGATTGGGATTTAATTCTTGTATTTTTAAATTTCAGTCGATTGTAATTTCTTTTAATTAATTAATGAAAAGTTGTTTTTAGATTAATCTTGTCTCAATTTAAATTCTGTCAAGTTTTATTTAAATCTTTAAATCCAGTTTTTGTTAGTGTTAATCTTTATTATTATCATTCGGTTATATAAAAAAAAAATAAAAAAAATATATGTTTACTGTTCTTCGAAGAGTTTTTGGATCGAGCTACCGTTGGGTTCGATTGGTTCATAGTAGCTTAGAGATGATGATGATGTTCGAGATGATGAAGGAGGTGCTTGTTTTCGGATCATAAGGTGGCACAGCGCCAACCTTCGTCACAACGGAAATCACCAATAGGTTCTGTTCTCTTTTTAATGTTCTTGATTAATTTTAGTTTATTGATATTTTCTTCTATTGTCTATGCTATTTATCTGTTTAGTTTGTTTGATTTAATATTTGCTTTGTTCTGTTTATGTTTAATCTGCGTTTGTTATGATTTGGTTATGTTTTATCTGAGCTGTTAGATTAACTTATGTAGTGGTTTTGCTTATTTGTTATAATTTAAGCTGTTTGGTTTATTCATTGGTTTGGATTTGCTTGTTTTAGATTTCAGCTAGCTTATTTGGACTGTTTAACTGCTTAATCTGCTTAATCTGTTTTCTCACTCTTTAGCTTATTTGTTTTCAGCTTATTTTAAATAAGCTTATTTACTGCTTATTTTAGGTAGCTTATTCTGGTTATTATAACAGACTCTTAAGTCTGTTTGTTCAAATTCCAAACATCAAAGAAATAAAATAAAAAATAGTACATAAAAGCAAAAATTTTGTCTGGCCTGGGGATCGAACCCCAGACCTCCCGTATCACAGACCAGCGACTCAACCACTTTATCTAGTACTACTTTTGTGTTCTTTAATACTCCTTTTAATTAATATAGTTACTTTTTTTATTGGCAGTTTTAATAGTTTAATTAGTATTTAGTTTTGTTAAAACATAAAAGTATTTAAATAGTTTTTTTAATTCCGTTTTTATTTACTTTTCAAAAAAATATAAAAAGACAAAAAAAAAATTCATTTACTTTATAACATTAAATTTGTTTTCATTTTATTTTGTTTATTTAAAATAGATTTCATTTTAAATTTACTTTTATTTTTAAATTCAAATTAGTTTTAAATATTTTTATTTTAAATTTACTTTTATGAGTCTTTAGTTTAAAAAAGTTTTTAAGTAGATTTTATTTAAAGCTACTAGTTTAAAATTAATTAGATTAAAATAGTTTTCATTTAAAAAGTTTTTATTAGTTTAATTTTTACATTAGATTAAATAGATTTTATATTAAGTAGCTTTTAGTTTAAAATATCCTAAAATTACGTTTACCAAGAACAAAATTAAGTTTTACGATTAAACGGTAATCAATTCGAGTAGAGTCGAGGAAAACGAACATTAATTGCTTAAATTTGGATTAACAAAATCCTAGTTTCAAATGGCGCCGCTGCCGGGGAAATACTTTTAAAACTTAAAACTATTTAAATACTTTTAAGTTTTAACAAAACTAAATACTAATTAAACTATTAAAACTGCCAATAAAAAAAGTAACTATATTAATTAAAAGGATTATTAAAGAACACAAAAGTAGTACTAGATAAAGTGGTTGAGTCGCTGGTCTGTGATACGGGAGGTCTGGGGTTCGATCCCCAGGCCAGACAAAATTTTTGCTTTTATTTACAATTTTTTATTTTATTTCTTTGATGTTTGGAATTTGAACAAACAGACTTAAGAGTCTTTTATAATAACCAGAATAAGCTACCTAAAATAAGCAGTAAATAAGCTTATTCAAAATAAGCTGAAAACAAATAAGCTAAAGAGTGAGAAAACAGATTAAGCAGATTAAGTAGTTAAACAGTCCAAATAAGCTAGCTGAAATCTAAAATAAGCAAATCCAAACCAATGAATAAACCAAACAGCTTAAATTATAACAAATAAGAAAAACCACTACATAAGCTAATCTAACAGCTCAGATAAAACATAACCAAATCATAACAAACGCAGATTAAACATAAACATAACAAAGCAAATATTAAATCAAACAAACTAAACAGATAAATAGCATAGACAATAGAAGAAAATATCAATAAACTAAAATTAATCAAGAACATTAAAAAGAGAATAGAACCTATGGGTGATTTCCGTTGTGACGAAGGTTGGCGCTGTGCCACCTTATGATCCGAAAACAAGCACCTCCTTCATCATCTCGAACATCATCATCATCTCTAAGCTACTATGAACCAATCGAACCCAACGATAGCTCGATCCAAAAACTATTCGAAGAACAGTAAACATATATATTTTTTATTTTTTTTATATAACCGAATGATAATAATAAAGATTAACAGTAACAAAAACTGGATTTAAAGATTTAAATAAAACTTGACAGAATTTAAATTGAGACAAGATTAATCTAAAAACAACTTTTCATTAATTAATTAAAAGAAATTACAATCGACTAAAATTTAAAAATACAAGAATTAAATCCTAATCTATTTAACTGAAAATTAAAAATTAGAAAAGTGCCCCTTTTACATGTGAAAATGGGGGTTTTTATAGGGAAAACCCTCAAACCCTCTTCATAGCTTCAACCTTAAGCATCCAATCTTGGCCCTTCATTCCATCTTTTCTTCTTTCTCTCTCTTTTCTTCTTTAATCTACGGCTGAAATCCACTCATGCCACGGATTGCCAAGCTGGCGTATGTTTATTGGTGGATTTGAAGAGATGTGGTGTTTCCACCAATCAAAATAAGGCAATAGGCCACGTAGGTGAGAGATTGCCATCACCCTTGGTGGATTATCCGTTTTTTTTTGGGGGGGGGGGGATTTAAGTGGATTTGTGTGAATTAATCCATGAGGGTAAAACCCCCAATTTTAATTGGGTATTTTTTTATCAAGGGTGAATTAGGGTTTGCTGTAAAAAATGGTGATGTTGTTGCTGCGATTTTTGGGAGAAGAAAGAAGTGGGGTGAAATGCATTGTAAATATCGAACGTGGGGATGGGGTGAAAATAAAAAAAATCTTTTATTTATTTAGGGTGAATGGGTAACGGTTGGGGGGGTACACGTGTGTGTGTGTGGGATTAATTTATTTATTAAAATGTGAGGTGAGGAGTAAATGCTTCGTTTGACCAAAAACATGAGATGGGGTGCACGTGGGTGAAAAAGAATGTGTGTTGAGGGACGGGTTAAAATGTGTAGTGGGGGTGGAGAGACGTGTATAGACATGTGTGAGGGTGAAGGTGCAAGGTAAGTTTATGTGAGTTGACTTGTGAGGGAATGGGTTGACCGAGGAGATTACTTGTGTTTATCAAATATAGAAGTAAAAAAATTAAACCGTGTGTAAATTTTAGCAAGACAAATGGGCTCATGGCCCGAATGAATTCTTTCTTTGTCCCAGGTTTGAGGTGAATGGGTTTTAGCTTGGCCCAACTTTATTTCAACAGTCCGACTTGTTTATTGTTTATTGTAATTGGGCTTTTATGGGCCCTTTTGATCCAAGCAAATACAACAACTTCTTAAATGGGTTCGTGGGCCCATCAAGCAAATGTGGGACCCACTAAGCTAAAATCTTTCATCCACTAAAACGGACTTGTTTTTGGCATCCTCGTTCTTTTTCTTCAAACTCTTGTCGGTTTAGCCGGTTTTCGTGAACTTGGGCGCACTTTTGGTCTTTTGACTTTGTCTTCGTCTCTTTTTGGACTTTTCTTCATCATTTGACCGTGAAATCCCGTGTTTTCTCTTCTTTTGATTACTTGTACCTATTTTAACACAAAAACACAAAACCACGCGTAATTCCGACTTTTATGATATTAAACACATGATTAGGTCTTGTTTTCCTTGATTTTAGTGGTAAAAGGATAAGTGTTTTCACACTTATTAAATCCCCTATACTTGACCATTGCAATGACCCCATGCAATGCATTGTTTTAAAGCATAAGTTACATTTTTCTCATAATTAATCCATCTCGGCCTTTATTAAGATATACTATTATTACTACGACGAAAAGATAAGAACTTTAAAAAGAGACAAAAATTATAACAATTTTATTAACTTGGAAATTATTTGATGGAAGAAACTCGTAAAGAAATCTAAGACTTGAATAGGGCTTTGGTGTCATGAATATTAATCACTCTCAAGTTTCACGTTCCTCATACCAAGCTTAAAAACGAGATCATTGTTACTACAAGTTAGCACAACTAACACTTACTCATGTGGTTTAATTAATCACTTAGACCCCCTTATTCCTACGGTGTATCTCTTGTATTTTATTTTTGTCTTGAATGATCACGAGGATGCATTTTTGACTTATTTCGATAATTTATTAAGGCCAAAAATAAAGTGGGACGATTTAATCAATAGTTAGCTAAAGGACAAAATCTTTTAAAACGGCTTCTCGAAACCTCATAAAGTTCATATCTTGGCATAACTCGTTTCACGATTTGAGACCTTTCTCGGACCGATATTTGGCTTGAACTTCAAACTTCAAATCTTGAGAGACGATCTTGAAATTATGGTCTTCTCTTCATTTTGGTATACATCTTCATTAGGAGAGAAAGATGCTTCAAACGTTGACCACGACTTCTTCATTTATCCTCTTCTTTATTTAGGATTTTGATATACAACGATCCGCCTCCTTTTCGGACTTGGGTCTATTTATCCTCATACCTTGTTAGGGTCTTTTTGGATATACTTCTCCATGATCTTTAGGGGAGTAATTGCTTCTCGTCGTGTGTCTTGATCCATCATATTGGTTTGGATTAATGATCTTCATAATCTCTTAGGATCTTTAGCAAAAAGTGAATCCTCATGCCTTGTGAGGGCCTTTTTGGACTCGGGTATCCCCATGCCTTGTTAGGGCCTTTTTGGATAAGCCAATATTCGCGTCCCGCTTCAATAAGTTATGCCTTGGCTATGAACTCTAATTAATACCGAGCAACTTTTAAACGATCTTGTGCTAGAAGCTAAGTAACTTTTCAAATCGTACAACCTTATTTATTGCAAATATATTTATTAACAAGCTATGGGAGAAAAAGCTCATAACTAACTCACATAAGTTAATGAAAGAATACCAAACTTATAATTAACTCTATCATCTCTCGTTCTCCACAATTTAAAATCTCAAGGAATGAGACTCGTGAATGCTTAGCCTAATAAACCAATTAAGGTCCATATGGTTAAGGATACTAGCTAGAGTAAACTTGGATAAGTAAACTCGGGTTGAGTCAAAATATTCACAACGGGCCTAATATATCAAAGATATCAAAACTTGTTAAAACCATTTTATTTATTTATTTATTTTTGACTTTAATCTTGAGATAGAAAATATAAGATGCGATGATAAAAGGAAAGAAAATAAATAAAAATACTACTAGGCCAAAATAGATCAAATGGCGCCGCTGCCGCTTCGCTCGTACGATTGACGATTTATCGTGAAGACGTTTGGATTTTGGGATCCGTTCATTTTGAACGTTACGTTTCTTGCAACAAAAATCAAAAATACAAAAAAAATCAAAAACTTACAGATAAAAAAAATTAAAAAATTACAAAAGCAATTTCTTTCCTAAGATTTGCACCAAAAAAAAATTAAAAAATCCAAAACGTAATACTTTTTCCTAAAAGTATTACAACAAAAATATTACGTATTAGTGTTATCTTTTAGTTCGATTTCTTTCGATTTTTCTTGTGAATATATATTTTCTAAAAAAATACAAAAAGATTTTTCATTTATTATATTATATTACGTAGCACAATAAATTTACCTACTTTTCAAATAAGCCTTAGTTGGGATTTCATCACCTAACTATTGTAGTCGCATCCTAAACGAAATAAAAAGGCAAAATAGATAAATACTAGTAAGACGTTTGAACTCGACATATACGAACTATAAGGTGGGTATAAGGCGACGCGCTATAAAAGGCCGTCAAAGGAAAAAGGTTTTTAAGTGCTTTGTGCCACCTCGTTTCCCCGCTTGCTTGTGCGTATATTGAGAGGGACGACCGATTATTGGTTTGCCAACTCAAGTAGTAATTAAGTATATATTTTTGTAGCTTTTTCATATTGCTCATCGAGAGGGAAAATCCTTTTCCTCTCAAAGTCGACCGAGGTCACCTACCTCATTCCAAAGTTTTAATTGTATGCGCACTCGCGCGCGTACATACATACCGAGTGGTGTACCAAATACTTCAAATTCTTCCAAAAAGAAGAAGAAGAAAAACAAAAAGACCGTCATTCAAGCCGATCCCGAGAATCTAGCTTTCGACATAACGATGGCAACGGATAATCGACCAATGATTGAGATTCTTCAATCTCACGTTGAAGGAAACGATGACGCGATTGTGGTGCCGACCATTGGAGCTAATCATTTTGAACTTAAACCGGATTTTATTCAAATGGTTTCCGCTACACCATTTTTAGGTTGTACTAATGATGACCCACACGCTCATATCAAACGTTCATCCAATTAGCTAATACCGTCAAATACAATGGGGTGCCACAAGAGGTCGTTCGCCTACAACTTTTTCCTTTTTCCCTCGAGGGACAAGCCCGGATTTGGCTTGATAAGGAACCACCCCTAAGTATTACAACATGGATCGACTTAGAGACCAAGTTCATTAATTACTTTTTCCCACCATCACGGACCACTTCTTTAAGGAATGAAATAATCACCTTTGAGCAAAAATATGGGGAAACGTTTAGTGAGTCTTGGGATCGATTTAAAGAGCTTTTGAGAAAATGTCCACAACACGGTTTCACCAAAGTGCATCAAATAAATACGTTTTATAATGGTTTGACTCTAAATGACCAAGACTCACTTAACAGTGCCGCGGGGGGCAATATTCTTGTGAAAACCATGAACGAGGCTTGGTCCATAATTGAAAACAAGGCTAAAGTACAAACCAAAAGTGTTAGGGCCACTATGGCAAGTGCTAGTTCTAGTGAGAGTTACAAGAGAATCGATAAACTTACTTCGCTTGTTGAAACACTCGCTCTAAAAACATACACCCTCACTACACATGTGCATGCCCTGAAAGATAATAGTGAAACGTGTGAGACTTATGGTGGACCACATTCATATTTCAATTGTGACAAGGTTTATAATCAACAACAACAAGTTTGTGCTTTTAATGCTAATGAAAGGGTTCCATTTAAACCTAATGTTGATGTTAACCATTTGTCTTACAATAGTACTAATTATTTGGCTCCCCCGGGTTTTGTAGCACCACAAAGACCACCCCCACCCGCCCAAAATACCCAATACCAAAATAGGAACCAAGGTCCTCAAATGGGTAATTATCAAGGGAATGCTAATCAATGGAATTTTAATGGTCAAAACTAAGGGTTTCAAAATAATAATCAAGGTTTTTATAATAACAACGGTTTTCAATCTCAATTTCAAAATCAAGGTTTTCCTAATCAAGGGTTTAATCAATTGAACATGTAAAATCCTCAAATGGACTTGGTTCTACAAAAATTGACCAAACATGAGAAAATCATGAAAGCAATGCAAGAATCTACTAGACAAATGCAAGAGTCCAACGATAAGAGATTTTTGACTATGTTGCAAACCCTTAGACCCCAAGGTGCCTTACCATCCAATACCGAGATTAACCCTCGTGCTAATGTGAGTGCTATCAATACTCGAAGTGGAGCCACTTTAGTGGGACCTTCCATCTCTTCGCCCATAAAGGAGAGACAAGGCCCGGAGGTCATAATGAGTAATCCTACTCCCTCTCCGGTGATTCCGCCCACTACCACTCCTAGTTCTAGTCCTCCATTGCCGAAAGAGCCTATTCCTACGGTTGTTCAAGAAGCGAGTCCTTCTCCTTCTCAAACTTCTAAGTCTACGCCTAATATTCCTTATCCATCTAGGTTAGGCAAGACTAAAGTGCTCACCCAAGATGACGTTCATGTCTCTAACTTTTTGAAAATGATTTCCAATGTGAATGTTAACATAAGCCTTATTGAAGAACTTGCTCAATAGCCAAAATTTGTGAAAATGTTTAAAGATTTGCTTAATAAGAAAGAAAAAATGGTTGAGCTCGTGAACACTCGTTTAAATGAGAATTGTTCCGCGGTTCTTCTCAAAGAGCTTCCCGAAAAGCTAGGAGATCCCGACGATTCGTGTTACCTTGCTCGTTTCCTCAAATCGATGATTATATGGCTTTAGCGGATCTCGGCGCTAGCATCAATCTTATACCACTTTTGGTTTGGAAACAATTGTCATTACCCAACCTTGTACCGACTCGTATGACTTTAGAGTTAGCTAATCGAACTCTCGCATACCCCGTTGGTATTGCCGAAGATGTTTTTGTTAGATTCGGTACTTTCACTTTTCCCGTGGACTTTGTCGTCGTCGACTATGAGATGGATCCTCGTATTCCGTTAATACTTGGTAGACCATTCTTAAGGTCCAGAAGAGCCTTAGTTGATGTAGCCGAAGGGGAGTTAATTCTTAGGGTTCGGGATGAACAACAAGTTTTTAAAATGCGAAAAATCACAACGAAATCACATGGAAAAGAGTCGGTCAATATGATTGATGTCCTAAATTATGACAATGACGAGATTTTTATTAATCCTTTTGGAATTGAAAAGTCTAATCAAAATGATTTTGTGATAAACTCATCCCTTCCCTTAGAGCCTCAAAATTTTGAAACTCCTATTGATGACACCGATAGTGATGACACTTTTTCAAGTGATCACACTATCTTCGGCTTAGACGACTCGTCTTTTGACCCACCCACTTTTGACCCACCCATTTATGATCAACCAATCTTTGATACCTACGATGATGGCACTTCTTTAAGTGATCTCATCAACTTTGATGACCCACCCCATGATCTTAATGCACCTCATATCTCGATGAGTGATTCTTCCATGGAGACTCCTTTTGACTTTTATACTCCAATTTTAGAAGTCGTGACTATTGAGGAGGATCCTCCACTCTTAGAGATCATACCTAATTTAGAGGTTATTCCATTTGAGGAGGATTTAGATATCTTTATAAATACCTATTTTCCTCATGAGGAAGAGTTTTCCTATGACTCCGACAATACTTATGTTTTCACATCAAGTTTGGAAGAGGATGACTTTCCCACTATGGATTTTGATGATATTTTGAGCTTAAATGTCAACACCTCTTGCTATTTTCCCATTAAGGAACCGATGTTTGATATGGGAATAGAGACTTTTGTGCTTTCATTGCATATTACCATAACACCCTTCCTTGTAAGAGACTTTTGCCTAAGGATACCCCACTTTTCTATGACTTGCGTACCACCTCGGGGTTTATTTCCTTTTGTGATGGAAATTATGTGTTTGACCCGGGTGGATTTTTATGGGGTATGCCTTATATGACTTTGCTTCACCCTTTATCATGGAGAGATTTTCCTCCCGTGGAAATCTCGGTTTTCCATGATTTTCCCATTTGAATGATGACATTCGGGAAATCGAGTCGAGCTAGAGACTCGTGATGAAAAATCAAGCATCGTATAACTAGGTTAGATTTTTACCCTTTTTCACCCTTTCCACCCTTTTTACCTTTCACCCATTTTAACCAATAAGTGTAGGGGGGAGCCAAGTAGGTTGTTTGTGTTGTGATGTTATGTGCAGGGACATGTGCTTAATGCTCCACTTTTGGTACTTTTGACGAGACCCGTGTTCCCGTGTTTCCCGTGTACCCGGTTCCTTCGATAAGTTTTTGCTATTGTGATTCAATCTTGTATATAAATAAAACGAATAGATGTAATCACTTTAGTTGTCCTTTCCTTAGCTCGATTTTAAACAACGTACTCAATGTCCTAAGTGTAGGGGAGTTTATTCTCTCACATGCTTAAACATTGAGGACAATGTTTATATTAAGTGTAGGGGGATTTTTATCAAAATTTTAGTGGGCTTTTCCATGAATTTGACCCCATTTTAACCGGAAAATTTTAAAAATTTGTCAACGTTTTTCAAATTTTTGATCTATTTTGGCCTAGTAGTATTTTTATTTATTTTCTTTCCTTTTATCATCGCATCTTATATTTTCTATCTCAAGAATAAAGTCAAAAATAAATAAATAAATAAAATGGTTTTAACAAGTTTTGATATCTTTGATACATTAGGCCCGTTGTGAATATTTTGACTCAACCCGAGTTTACTTATCCAAGTTTACTCTAGCTAGTATCCTTAACCATATGGACCTTAATTGGTTTATTAGGCTAAGCATCCACGAGTCTCATTCCTTGAGATTTTAAATTGTGGAGAACGAGAGATGATAGAGTTAATTATAAGTTTGGTATTCTTTCATTAACTTATGTGAGTTAGTTATGAGCTTTTTCTCCCATCGCTTGTTAATAAATATATTTGCAATAAATAAGGTTGCACGATTTGAAAAGTTACTTAGCTTCTAGCACAAGATCGTTTAAAAGTTGCTCGGTATTAATTAGAGTTCATAGCCAAGGCATAACTTATTGAAGCGGGACGCGAATATTGGCTTATCCAAAAAGGCCCTAACAAGGCATGAGGATACCCGAGTCCAAAAAGGCCCTCACAAGGCATGAGGATTCACTTTTTGCTAAAGATCCTAAGAGATTGTGAAGATCATTAATCCAAACCAATATGATGGATCAAGACACACGACGAGAAGCAATTACTCCCCTAAAGATCATGGAGAAGTCTATCCAAAAAGACCCTAACAAGGTATGAGGATAAATAGACCCAAGTCCGAAAAGGAGGCGGATCGTTGTATATCAAAATCCTAAATAAAGAAGAGGATAAATGAAGAAGTCGTGGTCAACGTTTGAAGCATCTTTCACTCCTAATGAAGATGTATACCAAAATGAAGAGAAGACCATAATTTCAAGATCGTCTCTCAAGATTTGAAGTTTGAAGTTCAAGCCAAATATCGGTCCGAGAAAGGTCTCAAATCGTGAAACGAGTTATGCCAAGATATGAACTTTATGAGGTTTCGAGAAGCCGTTTTAAAATATTTTGTCCTTTAGCTAACTATTGATTAAATCATCCCACTTTATTTTCGGCCTTAATAAATTATCGAAATAAGTCAAAAATGCATCCTCGTGATCATTCAAGACAAAAATAAAATACAAGAGATACACCGTAGGAATAAGGGGGTCTAAGTGATTAATTAGACCACATGAGTAAGTGTTAGTTGTGCTAACTTGTAGTAACAATGATCTCATTTTTAAGCTTGGTATGGGGAACGTGAAACTTGAGAGTGATTAATATTCATGACACCAAAGCCCTATTCAAGTCTTAGATTTCTTTACGAGTTTCTTCCATCAAATAATTTCCTAGTTAATAAAATTGTTATAATTTTTGTCTCTTTTTAAAGTTCTTATCTTTTCGTCGTAGTAATAATAGTATATCTTAATAAAGGCCGAGATGGATTAATTATGAGAAAAATGTAACTTATGCTTTAAAATAATGCATTGCATGGGGTCATTGCAATGGTCAAGTATAGGGGATTTAATAAGTGTGAAAACACTTATCCTTTTGCCACTAAAATCAAGGAAAAACAAGACCTAATCATGTGTTTAATATCATAAAAGTCAGAATAACGCGTGGTTTTGTGTTTTTATGTTAAAATAGGTACAAATAATCAAAAGAAGTGAAAACACGGGATTTCACGGTCAAATGTTGAAGAAAAGTCCAAAAAGAGACGAAGACAATGTCAAAAGACCAAAAGTGCGCCCAAGTTCACGAAAACCGGCTAAACCGACAAGAGTTTGAAGAAAAAGAACGAGGATGCCAAAAACAAGTCCGTTTAAGTGGATGAAAGATTTTAGCTTAGTGGGTCCCACATTTGCTTGATGGGCCCACGAACCCATTTAAGAAGTTGTTGTATTTGCTTGGATCAAAAGGGCCCATAAAAGCCCAATTACAATAAACAATAAACAAGTCGGACTGTTGAAATAAAGTTGGGCCAAGCTAAAACCCATTCACCTCAAACCTGGGACAAAGAAAGAATTCATTCGGGCCATGAGCCCATTTGTCTTGCTAAAATTTACACACGGTTTAATTTTTTACTTCCATATTTGATAAACACAAGTAATCTCCTCGGTCAACCCATTCCCTCACAAGTCAACTCACATAAACTTACCTTGCACCTTCACCCTCACACGTGTCTATACACGTCTCTCCACCCCCACTTCTCATTTTAACCCGTCCCTCAACACACATTCTTTTTCACCCACGTGCACCCCATCTCATGTTTTTGGTCAAACGAATCATTTACTCCTCACCTCACTTTTTAATAAATAAATTAATCCCACACACACACACGTGTACCCCCCCAACCGTTACCCATTCACCCCAAATAAATAAAAGATTTTTTTTATTTTCACCCCATCCCCACATTCGATATTTACAATGCATTTCACCCCACTTCTTTCTTCTCCCAAAAATCGCAGCAACAACATCACCATTTTTTACAGCAAACCCTAATTCACCCTTGATAAAAAATACCCAATTAAAATTGGGGGTTTTACCCTCATGGATTAATTCACACAAATCCACTTAAATCCCCCCCCCAAAAAAAAACGGAAGATCCACCAAGGGTGATGGCCATCTCTCACCTACGTGGCCTATTGCCTTATTTTGATTGGTGGAAACACCACATCTCTCCAAATCCACCAATAAACATACGCCAGCTTGGCAATCCGTGGCATGAGTAGATTTCAGCCGTAGATTAAAGAAGAAAAGAGAGAGAAAGAATAAAAGATGGAATGAAGGGCCAAGATTGGATGCTTAAGGTTGAAGCTATGAAGAGGGTTTGAGGGTTTTCCCTATAAAAACCCCCATTTTCACATGTAAAAGGGGCACTTTTCTTATTTTTAATTTTCAGTTAAATAGATTAGGATTTAATTCTTGTATTTTTAAATTTCAGTCGATTGTAATTTCTTTTAATTAATTAATGAAAAGTTATTTTTAGATTAATCTTGTCTCAATTTAAATTCTGTCAAGTTTTATTTAAATCTTTAAATCCAGTTTTTGTTACTGTTAATCTTTATTGTTATCATTCGGTTATAAAAAAAAGAAAAAAAAATAAAAAAATATATGTCTACTGTTCTTCGAAGAGTTTTTGGATCGAGCTACCGTTGGGTTCGATTGGTTCATAGTAGCTTAGAGATGATGATGATGTTCGAGATGATGAAGGAGGTGCTTGTTTTCGGATCATAAGGTGGCACAGCGCCAATCTTCGTCACAACGGAAATCACCAATAGGTTCTATTCTCTTTTTAATGTTCTTGATTAATTTTAGTTTATTGATATTTGCTTCTATTGTCTATGCTATTTATCTGTTTAGTTTGTTTGATTTAATATTTGCTTTGTTCTGTTTATGTTTAATCTGCGTTTGTTATGATTTGGTTATGTTTTATCTGAGATGTTAGATTAGCTTATGTAGTGGTTTTGCTTATTTGTTATAATTTAAGCTGTTTGGTTTATTCATTGGTTTGGATTTGCTTATTTTAGATTTCAGCTAGCTTATTTGGACTGTTTAACTGCTTAATCTGCTTAATCTATTTTCTCACTCTTTAGCTTATTTGTTTTCAGCTTATTTTGAATAAGCTTATTTACTGCTTATTTTAGGTAGCTTATTCTGGTTATTATAACAGACTCTTAAGTATGTTTGTTCAAATTCCAAACATCAAAGAAATAAAATAAAAAATAGTAAATAAAAGCAAAAATTTTGTCTGGCCTGGGGATCAAACCCCAGACCTCCCGTATCACAGACCAGCGACTCAACCACTTTATCTAGTACTACTTTTGTGTTCTTTAGTACTCCTTTTAATTAATATAGTTACTTTTTTTATTGACAGTTTTAATAGTTTAATTAGTATTTAGTTTTGTTAAAACTTAAAAGTATTTAAATAGTTTTTTTAATTCCAATTTTATTTACTTTTCAAAAAAATATAAAAAGACAAAAAAAAAATTTCATTTACTTTATAACATTAAATTTGTTTTCATTTTATTTTGTTTATTTAAAATAGATTTCATTTTAAATTTACTTTTATTTTTAAATTCAAATTAGTTTTAAATATTTTTATTTTAAATTTACTTTTATGAGTCTTTAGTTTAAAAAAGTTTTTAAGTAGATTTTATTTAAAGTTACTAGTTTAAAATTAATTTGATTAAAATAGTTTTCATTTAAAAAGTTTTTATTAGTTTAATTTTTACATTAGATTAAATAGATTTTATATTAAGTAGCTTTTAGTTTAAAATATCCTAAAATTACGTTTACCAAGAACAAAATTAAGTTTTACGATTAAACGGTAATCAATTCGAGTCGAGTCGAGGAAAACGAACATTAATTGCTTAAATTTGGATTAACAAAATCCTAGTTTCATGTATTCAGGAACCTGGACATTACTGTACAAAGTCATGAATCGTAGCAGGGTGTGGTGTTCGTAGTCCATAATTAGGATTAAATTCAACTCGTGTCTGTCCAAGGTAATGCGTTAGCAGCTTGGATCTCATCATTAGGATGAAGGAACACCTTCGTATACATGGGGAATACGAATGGCGTCCTTTATGGTCATGAGTATATGAAATATGGGTGAAAGAAATGAAAGTGTCATCGAGCAAACGTGACAGATCTCATTGATACGCCGGTGATGGTAGTGAAATTCTTGTGGCCTGACTAATACATGGCACAACAAAATGGATATACCCTTAGGAGGGTACCCTGAATTTCTTAGGGACGTTCTAGAATTTGACGTGAGTCATGTGTCTTGCCTCGTGTCTTGGAAATATAAGCATGACATGTGTCTTGACTGGTGTCTTGACATGTGTCTTCGGAAAGTATACATGAGACATGTGTCTTGATTGATGTCTTGACATGTTTCTCGAGGTGTGAAACAAATAGAACTACAAATATTAGGTTATTATACCATAATTGACGGATCGGTTGGACTACTGATCCTTTGTACTCCTGATCACGTCCGCGACCGGAACTTCTATTGCGATTGCCAGAATAGTTGCTGTCACAGTAGTGGTTACTATCGTCTTGTCTGTCAGTTTCATGACGATCATTCTCATGACTATGATTCATGTAACTAGTCAGTTGAGTGGCCGGCTGGTACCGGTTCTCACTCATATGACTGAAACGACAACTGAATAACGTGTGACATGTAACTAAGAATTAGGGACAATGATTGATGGAAATCTTCTGGTGGTGAAGTATCTTCTCATCCGATCGCTTTGATCTCTTTGTCTAGTAAGATCTCCAAGTTGTGAACAACATCAGCATCTCGTAGTGTCTCTAAAATCGCAGCATCAACCCGTAGTAACATCTCCAAGCTATAAGCGACATTAACAATTTGTAGAGTATCAGCAAGTGGAATACGCACATGGGATACGGTACATGGAGTACACATAGAATGTACATGAAATGATCGGTACGGGGTGTTAATCCCACTTCAATCCATAACACACAATACTAATGATATTTAGAGAGAGAAAGAGAAGAAAAGTAGAGAGAGAAACTATAGAGAGATTGGATGGTAAAAGATTACTAGAGAGAGAAAGTAATAATGACCAACACCCTCTTCCACACATGGAAGAGGGTATATATACCCTTGGCTTGTTGGGCTGTGGGTTTAAGTGACATGGGCTGGGCTTGGCTTTGTCTTGGGCTTACGCCCCTAACTTATACAATATTAGCTTAAAGTCCAAGCCCGGTTTTCCCGACTAACCTATTACAATACAAGACCAATAACGACTAAGATGACCTATTACATTCTTGTTCGACTATATAAAATATACGGCTAACAATCTCCCCCAATGTATCGGTCATCTTAAAAAGCTTAAAAAGCATAAGATGATTGAGTGAATACATTCTTGTAGAGGAGATCTTCCTGCTTTGGTCTTGTATCTTGGTCTTGATCTTGTTTGTAACGGTTTTGTTCCTTCATGCCTTGTGATCTTTATCTTGAGCCTTTGTCATTTGACTTTGAGTGCTTGAGATCTTCATCTTGTGCTCCTTGTGACTAAGATAACCCTTTTACATTCTTACATTCTTAGGTATCTTGATTATCGCCATCTTGTGCTCTTGTGACTTCTGAATCGACATCGGTTAGTACACAGCTACGCCACCTTCTTGATATGCAGAAACATATATAGACACGGATAAAATGGCTTTGAACATTTCATCCTAACTCGGTAGCATTTTACCTCCGGTCGGTGAAGACCGTTAGACGATATCAGATACCTTACCTGTGATCGGGTAGATTCAATTAAGAACCTCCTTGACAGGGTTTCCAGGCGGTAGTAGCCAGTTCTCTTTACTCGACCGTCTCAAAGCAGACTGCGAACGTAAAGAGTGAATCATAAGGATAAATTATCCGTATGATTAGAGTTGTCAATTCAGAATTCCTGGAACAAGTTTGATTCTAAAAGAATCGCACCATTGTTTCTTTCTAGTTTGTCACAAGCTTGATTCATTAGAGAATCTTGCTAGTCACCTACCGCAATGGTGTTTGATTTTGACACTGAAAGGATTTCCATTCGTCACTGTTAACACTAATGAGTGTCACTCTGAATGTTCTGCCAAGATCACACGGATTTTGCGAAGAAACCTGGAATCAAGTTTGAATCAATTAAGAATCGAAACTTAGTTGCTTTCCAGTTCTCACAAGTTTGATTCGTGTAGAATCGCATAAGTTACCTACCATGAGCTTGTTTAATGTTGGCTCAAGCAGGATTTCCATCTTCATTGTGAATCGTATCACTCAGATGTTCTGGCAATATCACCAGGATAATGCGTAGGACTCGATTGTGTCCTAATGAGATGTTAGATTGATCTCTTTTGGCTCTAGACTCAATAAGTGCATTTTGGTAATCGGAGGCTGGAGCAGACTGCCACCTTTTCAATATTAACTAACTCGGAGTGAGAAAGTCAATAGATACGTGTTAATCTCCGTGACAATGAGACAAGTTTCTTTTGAGAGAAACTCGAATGGCTGGGGAAGGTTTGTGCATCGCATCACTGGGTCCATGACACTTGTCTTCAAGATATGTGTTAACCCGATTTCTTCCTAAGTTGCATAGAATATTCAACTCCTTCAATGCTTACCAATACGTCATCACTAGCACCTTGTTGTGATTGTTTTAGTGCTAACTTAAGTAATTGGTCCGCATTCAGCTTCATTCCACTCCATCTTTCCTAAGGACAACTATTTCTAGCTATGGAATGTCCTTGGGTAGATCCCTCCGGTTCTGGTTGGATC
This sequence comes from Glebionis coronaria, assembly GCA_025667525.1. NCBI lineage: Eukaryota > Viridiplantae > Streptophyta > Magnoliopsida > Asterales > Asteraceae > Glebionis > Glebionis coronaria. Next base: position 630,547,594 of record CM046877.1, on the reverse strand, counting down.
ATAGGACTTAGTTTCCTATCCTAAACCACCTTTTGACTCCATCGTTCCTTCGTGGATAGCAGGTTGTTTTGGATAAAGATCGTAACCATAAAACCATTAAAAACCATTCAAAGTGCTTGATAAAAATAAAAACTTTTAACACTTTGAAAGTTTTATATTTTCGAAAAGCTCCCCCTACACACATGCATCGATATACGAAATAGTTTGGCATGTGAAGGAAAGAGTTGCACTTGAGTCTTTAAGATCACATGTTGCGATATATTACATTTTAATCACATTTTCTTCCCCTATCTCTAATATAAAAATATAATATTAGAGATACCAATTGATTAAAATATAACAATTTTCTAAAAATCGACGGGAGAGAAACATGTGTGCACGCATGAATCATGGAGCATTTTCAGTCGGGTCGCTCCCCCTCAACAATATATGTGTGTCTTGAGACAAAATTTGACAAAATTTTAGAAAAACGACACCACAAAATATGTTGAGGTATGGAGTTGAGATGCCTTGTCCGATATAATTTATTACAGTTTTAAACCATTTTCGGAATGTGTTGGATACATAAAATATGACGATTTCTAAGATTTACTCAACAGCATTAAAGGCTTGATTTTAAAACGCTCCCCCTCAAAAATTGATCAAAATAACATATGACAATTTTGAGATATGAAAACCACATATGAGGAAGGGAGTGTTGAACACACAATTTTGAAAGATTTAGAAAAATCTTTTTGAGAAATTCTTGAAAAATTGTGTTCAACGGTTTTAAAATAAATTTCGATTTACATGAGCTCAAAACTTTGAATGTTTTGTGACTAGCTTATGACCGAGAAAAATTAATTTCCCGTTGTGAGGGATAAGTTATCATCCGTGATAAACTTTCCTTAAGTGGAAGTACGAGTTCTAAGCTGACATTTACTTAGAATTCGTTTTTCATGAACTTAAAAATTTTGAATGTTTTTATAGGAAGCTCATGACCGAGAAATATTAATTTCTCGTTGAGAAGGATAAGTTATCGTCCGTGGTAAAATTTTCTTATTTGAGGTCCGAGTCCTAAGTTGTGATGTGCTTAGAAGTCATTATGAGATAAAAATCAAGCAGCTTCATTTGCCAAAACCTCCAAGTCTTCTGGAGTCATAAACTTCATACCAAGACGGCCAACAAGATACTGAAACCTATTTTGGGATAGGGATTTAATAAACAAGTATGCTATCTGGTACTCAGTTCTGACAAAGTATAATTCCACGATACTACGTTCCACTTGTTCCTTGATGAAGTGATATCTAACTGCGATGTGCTTGGTACGGGAGTGTTGAACTGGATTGCAAGAAATGGCTATGGCCTAATTTGAGTCACAATACATAGGTATTTTATCAAAGTAGAAGCCATAATTCGTGAGTTGAGTTATCATCCATAGGACTTGAGCACAACACGCGGATAGAGCCACATATTCTGCTTCAGCTGATGAGAGCGAAGTGCAATCCTGCTTCTTTGACGACCACCTCACAAGTTTATCTTCCCTTAGAAATTGTACACTACCAGAAGTGCTTTTTCGACTATCAAGGCAACCTGCGTGATCAGAATCTGAAAATGCTGTTAGATGAAAACCGGTTCCCTTCGGATACCAGAGTCCCATGTGAATGGTATTCTTAAGGTACCGAAAGATCCGTTTAACCTCTTTGAGGTGCTTTTGAGTAGGTCTGGCTTGATATCATGCACAATAGCATGTGGCATGATGAATATCAGGCCTGCTGGCTGTAAAGTACATAAGTGACCCGATCATACTGCGATATCGCGTTTGATCTAAGTTTAATAGTTTTATAAGTATATTTATTTACAAGTTAATTAAATTAATTTAACATGGCATATAATTAACTTAATTAAAACATAGACTTAGGTTTATTATTATTATTTAATGATACATGATTTTAACCTAAATATTTATTTATTTAATTTAGACTATTGTAATTAATTTATTATTAAAATATGGCATATAATTAATTAATTTCCATTACTTAGGTTATATTAATATAAATATTAATACATGTTTTAACCTAAGTATTATATACACTTTAATTTAATTAAATCATGATTATATTTAATTAAATCGTATAACATATAGTATTTAATTAACATGTTATAATTAATAAAATATACCATTAATCACATGAATTAGTATATTTAACCAGTAAAAACTTAAGCTTATCGTATTAGCTTGATAATCCAACTTATTTCTAATTATGGAAACTTTCAATTTCAGGAAACTTACTATTTTTAAGAACTTTCTATTTTTAGAAACTAATCTATTTTAAGCAGTTAATCTATTTTTGGAAACCTTCTATTTTTAGAAACTTTCTATTTTTGGAAACTTTCTATTTTTGGAAACCTGCTATTTTTAGAAAGTTACTTATTATTACACAACAAGTATAATAATACAAGAAATACGAGTAATACTTATTCAGAATATCTAGAGTACATGATAAACACAGTATAACGTTAAAATCAGTAAAACAATACATGATAAAACCAATTACGCACTCAGTAATTAGAATACTTATACTCGTATACTATTTATGTAGCATTAGTGAGATAGAAGTACGACTCTCTTCCGTTCGTCTTCTTCGTTCACTGGACATACGGTACGGATTCTCCGTCCTTTTAGTATGGATATTCTTTCCTTATTAGGATTCCCCGTATGCAGCCAACTGTTTTCCTAGTATACGTTTTATATGTTTTGAATTGCTTATGTTTAATTTAAAGGCTTGAGCCATATACATGCATGACTAGTTCACTTAGTTATGGAGGTACCATAACCATAACACTGGAGGCACCAGTGTTATGACTTCACCATGGCGGAGTGATAGCTCGTGGCGTCCCTTTCAGATTTTGGCCATATTGTTAGGTTATCATGTGTGGCGTATGGGTGCATCCTAGGTTACATGTTTTTAACAGATTATTCAGGTGAATGTGGTGTGTGCCTTGCATCCTTCACAAGGAGTTGATCCCTCCTACCCAAAACTTTTATTAATTAGAGGCAACCCCTCTAATTGCATGACGAGGTCACCCCTCCAAGTATTCATGCACGTTGATATTTCATGACCTATATTGGCTTAATGGTTAACATGTTAAACAGTTTTTATAAGATAAACATAAGGCTTTTCAAACTATAAAACCAGTTTTACTAAGTTATACTAGGTTTTCCAGGACTTAATCAATTCCGCTGCTATATGTTGTATATGCTTGTGTTATTCATTCTATGCTTGTATATCCGTGGAGCGTTATGCTCAACCGTTTTCCTTTTATGTTCCCAAACGGCAGGTACTCAAGGGCGCTCATAGACTCTAAGCGTACGTGCATATGGATTGGAAGCTTTCTAGCCTTCATACTTTATGCATTTCATCATACATTTTGCTATTTGTTTCTATGGGCATTGTTTAGTCCTTTTCCTTTACAGTACTTATGTTTGTGTGTGATGAGCTTATACTTTGGGGTACCGATGTTTGTTTCCGGTATTTCCTTTATGGTCATGTAATGTTTAAGACATTTTCCTTGTATGCTTTGATGACACGCCATAATTACGCGTGACATTCCATTTACCAAAATGGGGTGTTACAATCATGGTATCAGAGCCCAAGGCTTCGACCTGTAGGCTCTCAAAACACGACCTGTGATTAGTGGGTAGTTACTATGGTCTTCCTAGAACTGACAGTCGGTTTTCATGCATTCATTGTGTTCATGCATTCATATATATGTCATTGTCGCAGGTCTATGACTAAGTAATGGTTGGTACATGACTGGCCCTATTTAGTCGCATGTGCTTTTATCTAAACTTTTAACTTTGGGACCGACCCATTGGCGTCCCCTCACCATGTCTTTTGTTTTGAGTGAACTGACCATAGGTGTTCACTCTCGCGCATATAAAAGTTTTCATAAAACTGCATCATGCATTCATGTACTAGTTTTCCTTCATAAATTTTTTCTCATGATTTATTGATATAAAATTTTTAATGTATATATTTTATGTTTTGATCAGTTTAATCATGTATTTTATGTTAAACTGTCAAATGGTTCTCACATGCGAGCAGGAATAACTCAATGCAGTAGTCCAACTTGCGATGCAAGCTTTGCTTCCTCAGCTGAGGAATGAAATCAGGGCTGAGGTGCAGGCTGCCAACAATCAACAACAGCACCCAGTACCTCCTCCTCCTCCTCCATCAACATTGGTCACATAGCTGGAGAGATTCAACAAGCAACGTCCTCGATCCTTCGAGAGAACTAATAGCCCTAGTGAAGCTAAAAGCTGGTTGGCTCATATTGAGAAGATATTCGATGCACCTGGGCTGTGACCCCATCTTCAAGTCGAGGTTGGCCTGTTACAAGTTCGATGGTGATGTGCTAGGATGGTGGAAGGAAGTCAAGCAGTTTGAGGGAGGTGACAATTGGGTGGCTGGTTTGACTTGGGCTCAGTTTAGGGAGTTAGTGATGGGACAGTTCTTCCCCAAGGCTGAGCAAGACAAGCTGAAGAGGGAGTACCACAGAATCAGTAGAGAGCTGGGGAGAACAACAACGAGTTCATGCAACGCTTTCTTCGTTTGGCTGGTTTTCTTGGCGTAGCAGCAGGTATTGCCGAGGAGAAACCATACCACTTCCGGTGGGCTCTTCGTACATCGGTCGCCAACAACTTGGTGTGTGCTACTTTCAACATGGTGGCACAAGTTGCCGATGCAGCACGTAAGCTGGAGATGCTACAAGAAAGAGAAGAGTTCGGGGAAGCAGAGAGACCCGAGAAGAGGTAAATATTCGTGATTCAGCGGTGACCACGCCGAATTCTTTCAATATTATCCAATATTTATATCTCTCTTTAAACTGCATCTTTCAGACAGAAGACTGGAGACCGGTCTCAGCCGGCTACTCAGCAACAACCTACTCAGCCCAAGGGAGACGGTCAGAATCAAGACCGTTCTGCTACAGATAGGCGTGGCGATAATGATAATTACCGTAACAACGCTAAAAACTCCAACAGCAGCAGGTCCTTACACTTACTCATTTCCTTACGTTACATGTGATATTTCATAATTCTGACACATTAGCAATATTCTACCAGGAATCATGGTAACGGGAGGGACCAGAACCAAAGAGGTTCACAGCCTATCCGTCCAGCTATCATTGGTATTACATCTTATTTTTCCGTATTGTCCTTTTGTACCTATAAACCATGTCTCATGTATACTGTTCTTAACAGGCTCCCAGCCAGCAGGGGCACCTGCTGGAGGGTATACTCACCCTCTTTGCACTACCTGCAACCATAGGCACCCAAGGCCATGTCGCCGCGACAGCGACGCATGCTACAAGTGTGGCCTTACTGGTCATCGCATGAAGGACTGTCGCAAGGGCGAGATGGAGGGCACATCTGGACATGCTGATTCCAATCCGCCTCCTACTAGTGGATGCGTTTACACGACTTCTCGCGACCAGGCCAACAAGTCTACAGGTACCATCACTGGAATCTTGGATATGTATGGTCAAGCTGCATGTGTTCTTTTTGACACAGGTGCTACTCATTCGGTCATTTCTACTCCTTAGGCTAAGAATGTTAGGATATCCCCTATGCATTTAGAGAATGTACTAAACATTTCCACGCCTTTAAGAGACTCTGTACGCATAACCCATGTGTACAAGAGCCTTACCCTAGAGTTTGATGACAAGATTCGTCCTGTTGACGCACTTCCGCTGGACATGAGTGATTTTGACATGATATTGGGCATGGACTGGCTATCTAAACATCACGCCACCATAGACTGTCATACATATCGGGTCATCTTCGGTGATGCAAATGCACCAGAGTACATTCACAACGGGTTCGTACCTGGAAGGTCTGTACAAATTATATCAACCTTACAAGCACGTGCATTACTTTCACATGGTTGTGAGGGCTATCTAGCTACTATTCATGACGTGGATGCTGAATCTTCATCAATTCAGAATCAGCCAATAGTTTCAGAATTTCTAGACGTATTTCCAAAAGAACTTCCAGGCATACCACCTGCACCTAAAGTAGAGTTTAATATCGAGCTCATCCCAGAAGCTGAGCCGATTTCCGAGGCTCCTTATCGCATGGCTCCCATAGAGTTGAAGGAGATGAAGGACCAATTGCAAGAACTTCTGGAACGAGGATTCATTCGACCGAGCGCATCTTCATGGGGCGCACCGGTCTTATTCGTGAAGAAGAAGGACAACAGTATGCGTCTTTGCATAGATTATCACGAGCTCAACAAGATCACCATCAGAAATAGGTATCCGTTGGCACGCATTGACGACTTGTTTTACCAACTCCAAGGGGCCAAACATTTCTCCAAAATTGATCTAAGGTCGAGCTATCATCAGTTACGGGTTAAAGAGCAGGACATCACCAAGACTGCTTTCCGTACACGTTATGGGCACTACAAATTTATAGTCATGCCATTCGGCCTTACCAATGCTCCAGCTGTTTTCATGGATTTGATGAACATAATCTTCCATGAATTTCTGGAAAAGTTCGTCATTGTCTTCATTGACGACATCCTGATATTCTCTAAGTCCAAGGAGGAACACGAAGACCACCTTAGTTCAGTATTACAGATTCTTTATCAGAAGCAGTTGTATGCTAAATTCTCCAAGTGTGAGTTCTGGTTAGACAAAGTGGCGTTTTAGGTCACATTGTATCAGCAGAAGGAATCACCATGGATCCAGCAAAGGTTGAGGCTATTACCAAGTGGCCAAGACCGACATCAACGACTGAAGTTCGCAGTTTCCTAGGCTTAGCTGGTTACTACCATAGGTTCGTAGAAAACTTTTCCCGTTTAGCACTACCATTGACCAAACTGATGAGGAAAGGGGAGAAATTCATCTAGACTGAAGAAAGAGAGAAGAGCGTTGAAGACCTAAAACAGAAGTTAGTATCTGCACCGATTCTTACTCTCCCATCTAGTAAAGGTGGATTTCAAATCTATAGTGATGCTTCAGGGAAGGGACATGGTTGTGTTCTCATGCAACATGGGAAAGTGATCGCGTACGCTTCACGACAGCTTAAGCCTTATCACTAGTACAAAAATGGGTTTCGGTCACACATACCGAAATTGGTGTAGTCACAAATTAATTTTTTGTGTGACTGAATTCGCCAGTCATAAATAAACAGTCACACTTGAAGTCAGTTTGTATGACCATTACGTATTTTGTTTGTCACGCATATGAATATTTACGCGACTAAGGCTAACAAATGATTTTTGGATGAGTCGTTAGTCACTTAATATTTTATAGTGTTACTGAATCAAATTCTGGTTCAAGTAGTAGTCACATTATACCTATACATGTGTGACAAATATTTATCATACACACATTGAATGTGACAAAAAATCATATATGGTCACATAGACTTATTTTACAAGTGACAAATTGATAAACAAGGTTGTCACACACATTATTTTAATGTGACTATTATATTTTGTTAAATTTTAACCACACATGAGTTTTGTATGTGTTGCAAGTGGAAAGTAGGTATTGAAACATTTGTCATTATATTTATTTAAATGTGACAAATATTTTACAATTACTTGAATACTATGATCAAATATAATACATGATCATACTCAATAACCAAACAATTATATGACTATATGTTTTCCAATAGTCACAACATTTGAGAAATGTGAAACTAAATTATATTTATGGTCACATTAAAATGGGATTATATGTGACCAACACATTGAAAAAGTCACATAGTAAAATATTCATGTGACAAATGTTTAGAACCAAATGTAATCTCAATTTTCACTAATGTTGATATGAGTCACATTTTTTAGTGTTTGTATGACTAAAGTCACTACACCTAGTCACAACAAGTATTTTTCTATGTGACTAACTAAGCCCATAAAGTAATAGTTTGTCTCAACAAGTATTTTTTTATGTGACTAACTAAGCCCATCAAAAAAAAATTTGTCACACACATTTACAAGTGTGTGTTGAAGCTTCCTTGATAATATTCCCTGCATGCATTGAGTTCAGACTATTTGCTGCAACTCTTCATTTGCCCCAATAAAAAACTGTGGTTGTTATGGGTTGTATAAATACCCTGCCAATAGTTATATAATATATAACATCACCAACTAACAGATCATCTTCCCCAAATCAAAAACACATTTTTACTTTCTATTAACAGATCAATCCATGGCAGATTCTCAAGGAAATACTTCTGATGCAAATGCCACCCCTTTGTTGGACGAGATTTTGCAACTCACTGGTGGTGCAAATATTTCGTATGCCACCAGGGTATACTTGGAGCAACTGATTATTGAAGAGAAGGCCTTTACTAATGATATCCGAGATTTGATTAAACCAGTTAAGGTAAGCCTAAAAAGGGTGCGTACTGCACTTTTTGAAATGAAGACCAAGCATCCAGCTGCTGATTGGGAGGAGTCTATTAAAGCTTTTACTGATTTAAAGAAGAGGTTGGAGACGAAGCTTTACCGTTTGAACATTTTCAGGAACAAGTTGAAGGTGTGGATGAGTTGAAAGCTTGGTCTACTGAAACGGAAATGGTTCCACCAGCAGAAGAAAATGTTTGATGATTGTTGTGCATGGCCACATATCTTTTTGTTGTTTTAGCCTATCAATATGCAGTTTGGGTATGTCGTGTCTAAAGCAGCTCTTTTGTTTAAGTTAAAGTACTCTTTACCCATGTTTTGCTTAACTGCATATCTAATATGTATATAATGTCTAATGGTAATGGTATTGACATTTATGTTTAATTTGGTTTAATGTTTAATGCCTGCTATTGTGTTTATCTAAATTTTTTATTACATCTAATTAAATTGTTCTTTAACTTATACTTATGCTTAATATCAGTATCTGTTGTAATTTTTGGGGGTTAAGATAGCAGAATGTGATGTGTGTATGAAATTAAAGAAGGTACATGAACTGATTTAAGTATGAATTTGAGCACAAACTTGACAAGTATGACAAAATTTTGTATTATAGATTATGCAAACTTCTTGCAGACACAAATTTATACTCATTATGTCAATAGCTAGTGCACTTCAGTAATGTGTAGATTTTTGCAATACATGCTAATCACAAAATTTGTGAATACAGACTGAAATAAAAACCAACTATAACCTATTGTAACTAAACACTAGGTGTGCAGGCAATAGGACGTTTAAATCATGTTGTCAATAAGCTTAAACATACAGTCCCAAACACCCCTTATGTTGAGCAGTATATCAAAATTACAAAGGAATAATGAAATTTAAGCAAATTCAGGGCATGCAACCAATATGATATATAAAGGTGAGCAACAAAAGACTTAAATAAGCTGGATAATCAATAAAATAAGCATTCACAAGCCAAACCACTAGTGGAGTTGAAACTGATACAAACTGATGCAATAGCTATATTTACATTATGCAGTTCAGTAATTGCAACTCAAATCACCAAATTGAACACTATGTAGTATGTCACTAGCTATATAAAAAGATATGCAATTCAACTCACCAATCTGAACATTCTTTTTGAACATAAAGTTTCACTAGTATGACAGAATTCAATATGACAGATTATGAAAACTTACATGTAGTTAGCTATATCAGCAGGACACAATTGAAATCTAATTTTCATTAAAACATAATTAAAAGAACCACTAAATGTTAAAGAAATTTTACATTCAAATAAAAGATATTACAAGTGTTTTTGCAGAAAAATGAAAGATTAAATGTGTGATATGCACACAAACATAAATCCTTAAACAAGTACTAGAACCTATCCTCTAAAAGAACAAGTTAAATACGATAAAAAGGTCGATTGTGCCAACTTGAGCATGACAGGCTTCACTTGGTTTTTCGTATGACAACTCCTTCACCGTCTGCTCGATAGTAGTCACTGTGTGAATCATCACCTACATGTGCATCTGGAAAAGTGTTATCATTGTTCTGGTGAATAACTGTACTAAATTCCTCATCGACTTGGTCATATGTATCTTTGTAATGCTTGCTAGGGGTCTTGAAGACAATAGAAATATTTTTGTGTACCTGGTCTTGGACATAAAACACTTGTCCTGCTTGTGAGCCAAATATAAACGTTCATCCTTGTGGCCTAAGTTATTCAGGTCTACCAATGTATATCCAAGAAGCTTATCTTTTTTGACCGCATGTTTCTTGTGATTAACCCAATCGCACTTGAAAAGAGGTATTCTCTTGAAATGGTAATCTAGTACCCATATCTCTTGTAAAACCCCATAATAAAATAACTTTTTTTTGTTTCAACTTCTTTGGATATATGAGTATCTTCTACCTCAACACAAACCCCACTGTTCTGGTGAACTTTGCCATCATTTATTTGCGTACGAAATGTATACCCATTGATGTTATATGCATCGTATTTCACTACCATGGCGCGTGGTCCAAATGATATCCACGTAACAGTATCTGATACGCTATCTTTTGATATTGCTAACTCTCTCAAAACCTGAATTTCAACAGTTAAAGAATAGTGTTTCAGATAAAGAAATGGTGTGCTGGTGGACTTCTACCTAGCTATTGACAACGCTTCTAATTGCTACTGAGAGTTGGAGATCGCCTCATTATGTTGTAAGTGCTTATTTATTATTCTCTACTACTAGCTTAGTATTGGTTTTTGAGATGTTAAGTTAACCAATATTTAGCAAAAAACAAACAATTATAAACATCATACAAGTAATTACCTCATCATGTAACCACTTAGCAAAAGTTCTACAATGCTCAGCCTCCAACAATGCTATTCGTTTACCCGGGTTATTTTTTTCAAAAAATTATTGTGTCTCCTGAAATGAAACAATGTATTTGATTAATTTTTTTGTTTTTAGAATATTTATATCAATGAAATAGACATGTGTTAGTAATACTTACTCGATATAGGGTGAAAGTTCATCTGTATTTTGTAGTACATACAAATGAGCTTTTGCAAATAGTTCCCCATTCATTTCGAATGGTGTGTCGGCCGACAATGGCATTCCGTCCTCATTTTCATTGGTTACATCTATATCAGGTGGCAAACCAACAGATTTCATTGTTTTATGATACTCGCTAAAAAACTCTATTGTTTCTTCCGCAATGGTCTCCTTAGCAATGCATCCCTCTGGTTTGTTTCTGTTTCTAACATGGTTTTTAATAACCTTCATACATCTTTCAAATGGGTACATCCACCAAAAGCATATGGAACCACACAATATTACCTCTCTAGTTAGATGCACAGTCAAGTGTATCATAATATCAAAAAATGACGGAGGAAAGAACTTCTCAAGTAGGCACAGTGTCACAACTAGTTCTTGTTGCATCGCATCTACTTCTTCCAATTTGATTTCTTTTCTACATATAGATTTAAAGAAAAAGCAAAACCTGATAATAGCATATCGTGTGGGTGGATGCATGATTGAACGTATTGAAATTGGTAAAAACTCTTGCATCAGCATGTGATAGTCATGTGACTTAAGGCCAATGAGCTTCCTTTCCTTTATGTTGACCAAACTAGCAAAATTTGAACAATATCCCTGTGGTACTCTGAGGTTGGCTAACGTTTCACAAAATTTGTCTTTTTCAGCATTAGTTAACGTGTAGCCTGCTGGAGGTAGTGTTGTTTTGTCTTGTTCTAGCCTAGCAAAAAGCTCAGGTTTTATACCCAAAGCTGCCAGATCCAATCGTGCCTTCAATCCATCTTTCGTCTTACCAGGAACATTTAGCAAAGTTCCAACAAAACTCTCCCCACAATTTTTTTCTACATGCATAAAGTCAATACAATGTGGAACAGGATTATGCCTCCAATACCTTAGCCTTCGATACCAAATGTTGAATTTCATCCAATACGATTCAGTAGGTTGGCTTGAACTACCCTCGTCTTCCTCTGTTGCTTTTCTTTTGTTATTTTGAATTTTCCCACCTCTGCATCTTGTATCTTCCTGGTTTCCTGATGCGTTATTGTTAGTTTCCTTTACTTTTCCCCACTTATTTTGAATATGTCGAACTTCGTCGTATATTTCTTCCCCTGTCTTTGGTACTAGAGCAAGTGCAAGTTCTCGTTGTCCATTAAACGATTTCCTTTGATTTCTGAATGGATAGGTGTATGGTAGATATCTTATGTGACCAGCATAACTTTGCTTGGCTGAGGCCGAAAGTCTTACACAATGTGTATCTTTCCCACATACCACGCAACCATTGAATCCACTGTATGGGCAGCCGCATAATGTACCTAGTGCTGGGTAATCATTTATCGTCCATAACACAACGGAATGAAGCTTAAAGTTCTGTTTCGTTGACGCATCATATGTATCAACACCAAGTTCAAATAAGGTATACAGATCATCAACTAACGGTTCTAAGAAAACATCAATATCATTCCCCGGATATCCCTATATAAGGGTCGAAAGCATGATAAACTTTTGTTTCATACAAAACCATGGAGGTAGGTTGTATATGACACATAAAACTGGCCATACACTGTGATGCCTATTACCTGAGTTGACGTCAACCCCATCAGCCGATATTCCCATCCGTATATTTCTTGGATCTTCTGCAATTTTGGGGAATTTTTCATCTATGGTACGCCATGCCTGTGAATCTGCAGGGTGACGTAAAACACCATTTGTTATCCTCCTTGATGCGTGCCATCTCATGTTTTCTGCAATACTTGGTATCTTAAACAATCATTTTAGTCTTGGTATAATTGGGAAGTACCACATCACTTTGGCTGGAATGTTTTCGTAAACTTTCTTTGTCTTATTGTCGACCTTCCATCTTGTTGTCCCACAAGTTGAGCAAGTAGTCAATTTTGAGTTAGTTTTCCAGTAAATCATGCAGTTGTTGATACATACATGTATCTTTTTATATCCTGATCCCATCAGTCGCATCATTTTTTTGGCCTGATAAGTTCTTTCAACTAGTTCGTTACCAGCAGGTAGCATCTTTTTAATCAAACCAAATAATTCAGTAAAGAACTTATCACAAGCTCCATACTTACCCTTCAAGTTGAGAAGTTGAACTATTGCAGACAACTTTGTGAAGTCGGGACATCCTTCATAAAGTGGCTTCTCCGCGTCTACTACTAGTTGTTGAAACTTGGCAATGTCATCCTCGTCAAAATCATCTTTTGTAGCGTTAACCATCTCTACTTTTGCTGGGCCATCTGTTGGAATTTTCGAACCAGCATCCGTGTCGACATCCGTGTTGTCAACATACTCTGTTGTATCATCAACTAATATTTGGGCATTTGATGATTGCTCGTCCTTTTCTCCATGTTTTATCCAATTTGTGTAATTTGTATTAAACCCATATGTGAATAAATGGAATCCTACAGATTCTACTATACCCTCTATGTGGTTTAAGCAGTTGTTACAGGGACATAGAATTGTAAGTGGTCCATTATGACTTTCTGGGTGGCGGTTAATCTCCTCTTGCGCTTTTTTTTTTGTCATATTTAATAAACGCTTCTACTCCGTCAAAATATTCTTTTTTAGTCCTATTACCTCGTATCCAAGACTTGTCCATCATAGTGTTGAGGATAAATCGTACCGTATATATCCTACAAATTAAAAAAACAATATATCATATCCAAGATAAAACATTCTTAAAGGTTTAAGGCACATAGCATGAATCAATACCGCATAATATAAAACCCCAAAATCCAATCACATATATACTGATTATATAAACAAAATGCATATGAACACAACAGATTATAATCCTAATAAAAACATTACCTGATTTATAAAGTAATGAAATTAAAACTGGTGTAGATGGCCGGACAGAATAGTTGTTGATGGCTGGAGAATGAGGGATTGAAAAAAAAATTATGTGATGAGTTTAAAATTTTTTGGAGTTATTTTCAATGTTCACTAAATAACATTTTGGAGGCAATTTTTCAATTTTCAACAAAATAAAATTTTGGAGGCATGTTTTAAATTTCACTCAATAAAAGTTTGAAGATTCAACAAAATAAAAGGTTTTAAAATTTTACCCGAAAATGTAGGTTATTTATTATCTTAAAATGTAGGTTATTTGACCCGAAAATTTGACCCGAAAATGAATATTCAACAAAATAAAAGGTTTTAAAATTTTGAAGATTCAACAAAATAAAATATGACCATCATAAGAATTTGTGTATTTATGACTTATACCCTTTTATAAATATGTTATTTATGATTTATTAAACATAAGTCTAGATGGGCTTATGTGTCATAAGCTTACATTTTGTGGTTTATATCTATTAAAAAATTAATATAATGCATGAAATATATTTAAGGAATTATTATTTTAGACAGGCCAATGCGGTGGAGTCGTATTATCAAGTAACCATATAACATAAACGAATATGTTAAAAGTGATAGTATCAATATTAAGACAAAAAAAAGTCAACAAACAACAATTATTATGAAAGACGAAGTATATAAAACTTGATAAAAATTATATTAATGAAAATACATTAATTATGTTTTAAATAAGTAATATATAATATATGCAAACGTTTTATACCGCTTTTAAAAGGTCGGTGCTTAAAAGGTTTTATGACTTATTTCACCAAGACCACGTCTGAACGTAACATAAATGATGAGTAATTTGTTATCTTACTTAATTTAAAACCTAAACGTTAAACAATTTAACCCTAAACCATATAACCCTTAAACCATAAACCTTAATTAAACCATAATTCATAATCCTACATACCATAATCCCTAATCCTTAAACATTAAACCCTAAACATTAAACCTCAATAAACACTAAACCTTAAACCAATGAACCCTAAACAACCAATGAACCCTAAACGCTAAATCATAAACCGGTACATATAAACCTTAAATCCTATTTAACCCTTAAACCATAAACCCTAGCTAACTAAACCATAAATCATAAACCTTAAAACATAATCCAATAAACCTTAAACCCTAATTAAGCCCTAAACCTTAAAGTAATGCACCCTAAACACTATATCATACAATACACCTTAAACCTATAAACCTTAAATCCTATTTAACCCTTAAACCACAAACCCTAGCTAATTAAACCATAAATCATAAACCTTAAACCATAAACCAGTAAACCTTAAACACTAATTAAGCCTAAACCTTTAAAGTAATTCACCCTAATTAAACACTATATCATACACCTTAAACCATTTAACCTTAAATCCTATTTAACCCTTAAAACCACAAACCCTAGCTAATTAAACCATAAATCCTAAACCTTAAACCTTAAACCATAAACCAATAAACCTTAAACCCTAAACCCTAAACTAATGCACTCTAAACACTATATCATACACCTTAAACCTATAAACCTTAAATCATATTTAACCCTTAAACCATAAACCAATGAACCTTAAACCCTAAACCTTAAGCCCTAACCTTAAACCAATACACCCTAATTAAACACTATATCATACACCTTAAACCATTTAACCTTAAATCCTATTTAACCCTTAAAACCACAAACCCTAGCTAATTAAACCATAAATCCTAAACCTTAAACCTTAAACCATAAACCAATGAACCTTAAACCTTAAACCATATAAGCCCTAAACCCTATAAACCTTAAATCATAATTAATCCTTTAACCACAAACCCTAGCTAATTAAACCATAAATCCTAAACCTAATTAAACCATAAACCAATGAACCTTAAACCCTAAACCCTATAAGCCCTAAACCATATAAACCTTAAATCATAATTAATCCTTAAACCACAAACCCTAGCTAATTAAACCATAAATCCTAATTAAACCTTAATAAACCACACTATCTAATTAAACCATAAATCCTAAAACTTAAACCCTAATTAAACATAAACCACTTCATTAACCCTAAACCATAAACCCTAAATCATAAATCCTAAACCTTAACCCTCAACCCTATACCTTAAACTATAAACCCTAACCCTAAACCATAAACCCTAACACATTACTAAACTATAATTTTGTCACCCTAACCTTATTAAACCGACCATTCAAAATCGACCTTATTCATATTTAAGTTATTTAACTAAAATTTTATGTTTAAAATTAATTAAAGTAATATTTTATGTTATGTTTAAAATTATAACCTTTTTAAAATTAGTTAATTTTGACAAAAATGTTTTTAATAAAAATACAACATATAAGTTTTTTTATTTACTTACTATTATTTATTTATTATTAACTTTTTACAATTAAATGTTAGTTACTATAATTTTATTAGTAAGTAATTTTAAATAATATTTACATTTTCATTAAACACAAATAATATCTAGCAACCATCTAGCTTGTAACCGCCACCATCTTCAAAATCACACACAGGAAGAACAAACCATAAATCTTCATCCAATACACAATAAAAAATAAAACCCTCATACACAATAGTCGCCAATCTACACAATCATTAACGACATGACGAATCAGGAAAAAGGTAATGCAACAATCAGTATTGTTCTATTTAAATATTAGGGTTCATACGAATAGTGTAAGTTTGTTATGGTATTATGGTTTACACTAATTTTTAATGCATGTATGTGGACCTATTTCATTTTTCATTAACGTGATTCGATTTATAGGACTAGCCCTTCTTAATCTATGTCATTTTTAATTAACGTGTTATATGGTCTATGTTTCAATCTTGGTTATGGTTTTTCCATATGTGTCCGGATATGGTCCCATGTTATATTATAGTTACACGTTTTTTGGTATGATATTGTTTTAGGTCTTTTGTAATCAGTTGGATATGGTCCCCTACACAAACATATGCATAACCAAATCCAAATGTTGTTAGGGCAACCACAACCATGCTACACATACTGCCAAACACTACCTTCATCGACATATAACTAACATTAATATGTACATGTTTGCAGAAGTTAACAATATAAGTCCGATTCGGAGTTTGACCACAAGTTCTTCAAGTACTCTATGTATTCGCCCTCCAATGTTTGTAGGCATACATAATGTAAGAAGGTTCGGTCAAGGAATGCTGCAGAGGGGAGCAACAACAAAGGCAAAAGGAATGTTGGAAGGTTGGATGATGTCAGTTCTCCCTGTGTAATATGAACAAATTTTTTATGTTTTGTTGGTCTGTTATTGCTGGGCACCTGTTGCATTTTTAACCTACAGGTTGCAACAATTTAATAGATTTGTATGCATTACTATCATTATGAAACAATTATCAGTTATATCTGTAATCAACAATACGAGTTTGTTAATTACTTAATATAAGTATTTTAAGGCCATGTACAATTCACTATATTGTTCCCGAAGGGGAGAGCCTCTTATATATAATACCGCGAAAGGAAAGGAAAGAGTTATATCCATTTTCTTATAATATATGAATTCACGTTTTTATGCAGTGTAAACTAAGGGTTTTTGGTTGAATGTTAAAATGTGAAAAATAGTATAACATTTTGTTCAAACTTTAATTTTACCAAGAAACTCAAAGGGAAAAGTTTAATGTTTAATTTGGAGGCAAATTGGAGTTCAAAAAATTTGGTTGTGTAATTTTTGTATTTGGAGCCAAAATTTTCACGAAAATTTTGAATGTCCCTGCTAAGTTAATTGATATTAGATATTTAGCTCGTTTGAAAGTTCGTTCTCGGAATCCTCTCGAATTGATCTCAGTTAAAAGTGGAATGATTTGTTCTTGGTGACAAAAAGTGGATTTGGTTATCTAATCTACGAAACAGAGAAATGATTAAAAGGATAGTGATATAAACTTAAAACAATCAAAGATGAATAACTAATACAAGAATTGAATCAAATCTGAAAAAATACCATTACTAAAAAAAATAGTCTATGCGGAATGTATGTCTCATGCGGAAAGAATGGCCAATTCGGAAAGTTACTCTAATCGGAATGTTGCTGGCTACTCGGAAAACAATCCTATGCGGAATAAAAACACCTATGCGGAAAACATGCCCATTCGGAAAATATGGTCTATGCGGAATACTCCTCTTATTCGGAATAAATTGTTCTATTCGGAAAATATGTTCTATTCGGAAAATGATGCTATACGGAAAAAAGTCCTATTCGGAAAGTATTGCTCTATTCGGAATATACTGCTATGCGGAAAGTACTATTCGGAATGAAAGGCTATGCGGAAAGTACTGCTATGCGGAAAAATTAAAATGTTCCGAATAAGGGAAAATAAAACTTGGCTGCTCGGAAAATTATTCCGCGTAACAGAAATGAAAACACCCCTATTCGGAATATCCAATATTCCGAATAAGGGAAACACAAATTTGTCTAATTGGAATATCCTGGGAACGAAGAACAGATACAGACGAGTAAAAACAGGGGACACGGTTTAAATCCAAAATCGAGCCAAATACTTAAAAAGGTTTTACCACATTAAACACAAATCATTTAAATACCATAAGCAATAAATCCCAACAACAAAAACACTAAATCAACAACTTTTTAAAATCAAACTTGAATCAAACAAGAACTTAAAAACTTGCAATAAAAATGGAGATGAACAAGATGAATGAAAAGATTGAAAATGGATTAATTAATGGAAAAGTAACAAGAGTATTGAATCAAACTTACAAGATTGAAAGAAAGAAGAAAGATCACCAAACTCCCTAATGGAGTTGGTTAAGGAACGAACCAACAGGAAAAGAAAAATGAACTAACTCCCTAAAATGTGAAGGGAGAGATCTATTTATACTCCTAGTGGTTGGTTGGTGAGTGGGCTTTCTCCCTTTCTTCTTGTCTTCTCGTCTTTTCAGAAAAGTTGACGTTTTCGATTCTGATTTGGGATTTGTCGTCGATTAAATCCAACTCGTCTTTTAATTTCTTCGTTAAATAGACTCGAGTTTCTTCGACTTATGAAAATCTTCCGTCTTTAGTCCTTTTCTTCGATAAATCTTCGAATAGGCCCAGTGACTTCAAATCTTTTGCATCTCTTGGACAATAGACTTTATCTTGAGTCTTTTTCCTTGATAAATCCCGTGCAATCCCATGTTTTCTTTAATATTCATCCGGTTAGCTCTGAAAACACAATAAACACAAAAACCACGCATAATTCCAAACAAATGATATTAAATACGTGTTTTGGTCTTGTTTTAGCCCGAATTAAGTGGTAAAAGGATGGGTGTTTACACACCTATCAAATCCCCTACACTTAACCATTGCCATGCCCTCATGCAATGCTTAGTGATAAAGCAATTTTTACATTTTTCTCATAATTAATCAACCTTGGCCTTATTTAAATTCTACTAAACAACAATTAAAATACTAAGAGAACTTTAAAATAAACAAAAGGATGGAAATAACTTGTAAAGAAATCAAGGACTTACATTAGGGCTTTGGTGTTGCGAAGATTTATCACCCTCAAGTTTCACGTTCCCCAAACTAAGCTTAAAAACGAGATCATTGTTATTATAAGTTAGTAAATCAAACACTTACACACATGGCTTAATTAAATGCTTAAACTCCCTTATTCCTAATTGTATCTCTTATATTTTATTTTTGTCTTAGAATGATCATGAAGATGCATTTTTTGGACTTATTTCGATAGTTTATTAAGGCTGAAAGCAAAGTAGGACGATTTGATCAATGGTTAGCTAAAGGACAAAATCTCTTAAAACTGCTTCTCGGGATATCAAAAAGTTCATATCTTGGCATAACTTGGTTCACGATTTGAGACCTTTCTCGGGCCGATATTTGGCATGTACTTCATACTTCATATCTTCGAGAGACGTTCTTGAGATAATGGTCTTCTCATCATAATAGAGTTTCTTCACTTGGAGACTTTTGCGGGGTACTCCAACTTTGTTGACCACGACTTCATGATTATTTCTTCAATCTCTAATTGGGATTTTGAGATACAACGATCCGCCTCCTTTTCGGACTTGGATCTATTTATCCTCATACCTTGTTAGGGTCTTTTCGGATAGACTTCTCCATGATCTTTATGGGAGTTGATTGCTTTTCGTCGTGAGTCTTGATCCTTCATATAGACTTTAGGAATAATGCTTTTCACATCACTTTGGATCTTCAACAATAAAATTGAATCCTCATGCCTTGTTAGGGCCTTTTCGGACTCGCCAATCTTCGCGCCCCGCTTCATAAGTTATGCCTTGGCTATGAACTCTTATCATTACCGAGCAACTTTTAAACGATCTTGGGCTAGAAGCTAAGTAACTTTTCAAATCGTACGACCTTACTTATTGCAGATAAATAATTAGCAAGTGATGGGAGAATAGGCAAATAATTACACCAAGTGAGCTTGCGCAAGAATACCGACTTATAATTAACTCTATCATTTCTCGTCCTCCACAATTTAAAATCTCAAATAATGAGACTCGTGGATACTTAGCCTAATAAACCAATTAAGGTCTACATGGTTAAGGATACTAGCTAGAATAAACTTGGATAAGTCTATTCGGGTTGAGTCAAAATAAACGCAACGGGCCTAATATGTCAAAGATATCTAAACTAGCTACACCAATTTATTAATATTTTGACTTTATTGCGGGATATATACATATGGAAGCAACGATAAAGGATTTAAAAATTACGACTAAATGGCCAAAGTTAATAAAAAATTTGAAAAATGCTGAAAAATAGGATTTTCCGGTTAAATGAAGGCATTTTCATGGATAAGTCCACTTAAAACTTCGATAGAAGTCTCCCCTACACTTAAGATAAACATTGTCCTCAATGTTTAAGCATGTGGGAGAAGTCTCCCCTACACTTATGACATTGTTCACGTTGGTTAACTCGAGTTAAGGAAGAGACGACTAAAGTGATCAATTTCAAATGTGATTAAGAAGAAAATTGAATCACGATAGTTGAGAGATAGAACCGGGTTTCGGATAACACGGGAGCACGGTTCTTTCAAAGATTTCCAAGATTGCAGATATCCCTGTAAGCACATCACCATACAAACACAAGTGACCAAAATAGGTCCTCCCCTACACTTAGGGGGTTAAAGGGATAGATACTCGGGTTGCCTCCCGAGGAGCGCTTGTTTTTGATAATCGAGTCACGAGCCTGACTCGACCCAAATTCAGTTCATGGGGAACGTGGTGAGGGATGGAATCACCTCCTGAGAGGTGTCCTCACCAAAGTACAACTTCACTCGTTGGCCATTCACCTTAAAATTAGGTCCATTAGGTTGAGCGAGCTCGAGAGTACCATATGGAAAAATTTGGGCGATGGTGAATGGGCCGGACCAACGAGATTTGAGCTTGCCCGAAAAGATTTTCAACCGAGAGTTAAAAAGTAAGACTTTGTCTCCAACATGTAACTCTCGGTTTTTGATCTTGTAGTCGTGAATGAGCTTAGTTCTTTCCTTATAGATCAAAGAATTTTCATAAGCCTCATTCCGAAGTTCATTCAGCTCATTGAGTTGGATCTTGCGTAGGTCACCGGCTTTGTTTATATCAAAATTAGCCCATTTCAAGGCCCAATAAGCCTTGTGCTCCAACTCAATGGGGAGGTGGCACGCTTTCCCGTACACAAGACGATAAGGCGTACAGCCGATCGGGGTCTTGTAAGCAGTACGGAAAGCCCACAAAGCATCATCAAGTTTATCAGCCCATGCGGCACGATGCTCTCCCACGGTTCTTTCAAGAATTCGCTTAAGTCCTCGGTTTGATAATTCAGCCTGGCCATTAGTTTGTGGGTGGTAGGCTGTGGAAAGACGATGATTTACACCGTACTTAGCCATGACTCTAGCAAATTGGTCATTGCAGAAATGAGTCCCACGATCACTAATAATGGCGCGAGGCACACTGAATCTAGCGAATAGAGCCTTTAAAAAGTTACAAACCACCCTTGCGTCATTAGTAGGCAAAGCTTTGGCTTCAACCCACTTTGAAACGTAGTCAACGGCTACAAGGATGTATTTGTTTCCTTTAGACGAAGGGAATGGCCCCATAAAGTCGATACCCCAAACATCAAAAATTTCACACTCTTGAATAAAATTCTGAGGCATCTCATCTTTATGTGTGATTTTGCCTTGCTTTTGGCAAACATCACATCGTTTGACCATATCGTGAGCGTCACGGTATATGGAGGGCAAATAAAATCCCGAATCAAACACTTTCTTTGCGGTGTAGTTGGGACCAAAGTGACCACCGGTGGGTCCTTTGTGGCAAGCATTAAGGATTTCAGACGCTGCCGGTCCATCAACACATCGGCGAATAATCAAGTCGGCACATTGTTTGAATAGGTAAGGGTCGTCCCAAAAGTAAGTCTTAATGTCGGTGAAGAACTTTTTCTTTTGTTGGGACGTCAACCTTTCCTTGAGAATTCCACCCGCTAAGTAGTTTGCAAAGTCCGCAAACCACGGGGTTTCATTCAGCTTCGAGTTTATAGACATTAAGGTCTCCAAGGGAAAAGAATCATTGATTTCTTTGGTCGGATGATCCCCTTGGTATGGATCCTCAAGTCTGCTAAGATGGTCCGCGGCTAAGTGTTCTGCTCCTTTTTTATCGCGGATTTCGATTTTAAATTCCTGGAGCAGCAAAACCCAGCGAAGAAGTCTTGGTTTGGAATCTTGCTTTGTCAACAAGTACTTCAACGCGGAATGATCGGTGTACACAATGGTGGTAGAAAGGACAAGATAGGGGCGGAATTTTTCAAAAGCATAGACAACAGCTAAAAGCTCTTTCTCAGTTGTCGTATATTGCAATTGTGCCCCAGTCATTGTCTTGCTAGCGTAATGGATCGGTTGGAAGTGTTTGTTCACTCTTTGTCCAAGAACCGCTCCAATAGCAAAATCGCTAGCATCGCACATCAACTCAAAGGGAAGCTCCCAATTAGGGGTAACCAAGACGGGTGCCTTAGTAAGCTTATTCTTAAGCGAGTTGAAGGCTTCAAGGCACTCTTTGGAAAAGATAAAAGGAGTATCTTTTTCCAAGAGGTGGGTCATCGGGCGAGCGATTTGAGAAAAATCTTTGATGAATCGTCGATAAAAGCCCGCATGACCCAAGAAACTTCTCACACCCTTCACGGTTGAAGGTGGAGGCAACTTAGCGATAACATCGACTTTAGCACGGTCAACTTCAAGACCGGCTTTCGAGATCTTATGTCCAAGCACGACGCCTTCTTTTACCATAAAATGGCATTTTTCCCAATTCAGAACTAGGCGAGTGTCTTCGCACCGCTTGAGCATACGTTCCAAATTAGCAAGGCAAGATGAGAAGGAATCCCCGAAGACCGAGAAATCATCCATGAAGACTTCCATGGTTTGTTCAACCATGTCATGGAAGATAGCTAACATACACCTTTGGAAAGTCCCGGGCGCATTACATAAGCCAAAAGGCATTCTTTTGTAAGCGAAAGTGCCATAGGGACAAGTGAATGTAGTATTCTCTTGATCTTGGGGATCGATGGGTATTTGAAAATAACCCGAGAAACCATCAAGAAAGCAGTAATAATCATTACCTGCTAAACGTTCAAGCATTCGGTCCATAAAAGGTAGAGGGAAATGATCCTTTCTCGTGGCATCATTGAGTTTGCGGTAGTCTATACAAACTCTCCACCCAGTAACGAGACGAGTGGGAATCAACTCGTTGTGTTCATTGGGAACAACGGTTATTCCGCCCTTCTTGGGCACACAATGGATTGGACTAACCCATGGTGAATCCGAAATAGGGTAAATCATACCCGCATCAAGAAGTTTGAGAACCTCTGTTTTGATGACTTCATGGATTTTTGGATTCACCCTTCGTTGGCTTTGAATCGTGGGCTTAAAGTCGTCCTCCATGAGAATTTTGTGTGTGCAGAAGTGAGGATCAATTCCACGAATATCCGAGATTTTCCACGCAATAGCCTTCTTGTGAGCTTTCAACACAGCAACGAGGCGAGTCTTCTCTTCGTCTTTCAAATCCTTCGTAATAATGACGGGCGACTTTTTGTTGTCGTCAAGGAACACGTACTCGAGATGTGGCGGCAACTCCTTAAGTTCCAAATCCGGAGGATTTTCGACGGGAGGCGTTTGCAAAGTCGTGGCGTCGATAGCAATGACCGTGGGAGATGGAGGCGAAGGATTGTCTTCGGTGAGAAGATTGTCAAAGAAATTCATGTCTTCATCCCCCTCGGTGGGAGAATCATTAGTAGCTAAATTCGCATCTCCCATGGTAGCTTCGAGATTGTTCCAGAATAAATCACTATCTCCAACTAGAGACAACGATGAATCAATAGAGGACACGGTCTCAACATTGGGAAGAGAGGTAGGAATACTTTTGCAAGCATCATTAAAGTGTTCTTCACAAGCCTCATCAAGAACGTCAATACAGTTAACGCTCTCATATGAATAAGGCTGTTTAGACAACTTTCCCATGTTGAAGACTACTTTATCGTCACCCACTCTCATGATAAGCTCACCGGCTTCAACATCAATGAGAGTGCGACCGGTCCTCAAGAATGGACGACCAACAATGAGTGGCACACGGGGGTCCATCTCGTAGTCGACGACAACAAAATCAGCAGGAAAGGTGAATTTGTCGACTCCTACAATAACGTCTTCGGCTATCCCCACTGGATAAGCAACCGTACGGTTGGCCAATTCCAAAGTCATTTTGGTGGGGACTAGCTCTGGGAGAGATAATTGCTTCCAAACACTTAGAGGCATGAGATTTATACTGGCACCTAGATCGGCTAGGGCCATGCAATTCTCTACTCCCGGGAAATTGCAAGGGATAAGAAAACGACCCGGATCACCAAGCTTGGTTGGCAATTTCCTTAAGAGCACTGCAGAACAGTTCTCATTAAGTTGGGAGTTGGCAATATCGAGGAGCTTTTCCTTGTCGCTCAAAAGATCTTTAAACATTTTAGCATACTTGGGCATGTGAGCGAGAGCCTCAGCGAAGGAGATATTGAAATTCAGTTGTTTGAACATTTTAAGGAAATTCGAAACCTGAATATCATCCTTGCTCTTTTGCTTCTCTTTCCTCAACCTAGAAGGATAAGGTATATTGGAAGAAGAGGAAGGCTTTGGGAGTATAGGATCACTCACAACCACGGGTGGAGGAGGGGTAGAAGGAAGAGGTGGAGAAATTGGGGAGGGAGAAGGAGGAGGAATAGGAGCAGGCGACTCGTTCTCCTTAGTCACAAACACCGGTGGAGGTATAGGAAGCTCGGGTTCCTTGGTACCTTTGCCACTTCGAGTGGTGATTGCTTTCATCTCCCCTCTTGGGTTCGCAACGGTGTTACTCGGAAGAGTACCCGAAGAAGAGGGTTGACTACTTTGGAAGAAACTAGCCATCATGTTCCTCAAGTCATTCGTCTGACTATCCAACGTGTTCCGCATATCGGCTCTCAAATCGTTTCCTTGCTTGACCAAGTCTGCTTTTAAATTGCGCACTTCCTCTTGGAGGTTTCCCACTATCACATCATTGGTTCTCATGTAGGTTGCAACCTCTTGGTGTAATGCAGTGGTGGTTTGGTTGGGAGGAGCATTGTATGCAGGTGGTTGGTAAGCAGGTTGTTGGTAGACTTGATTGGTTCTTTGTGGTGGTTGTTGCTGCTTGTGAGGTGGAATGTATGGTTGTCGAGGTTGTTGTTTTTGTTGAGGAGGACGGTTAAGGTTTTGTTGTTGGTTTGGGTTGGTAGGAGGAAAGCCAGGTGGTGAAAGATAGTTGTTGTTGCGATAGCTAAGCAAGTTACGGTCACCTTGGGGTTTTGCTTGATAAGCAGGTTGAGGATAGGTGCCATATGCCGCATTCACATTCTCAGCAGGGTAATCTTGGGTGGCGGTACAAGTTGTGTATGAGTGGGGACCACCGCATATCTCACAAGGTTGGCTGACGGCGTTCACTTGTGCATTTTTGGCGTTGTTGCTGTTGTTGTTGCTGACGGTGTGGGTAACAAGCGATTTAAGAAGCGTGGTGATTTTGTCTAATCGCTTGTCGCTGTCATTAGTGCTAGCACTAGCAACATTGGTCCTAACACTCTTGGTTTGCACACGATATTTGTTCTCAATGATGTCCCAAGCAGCATTGGAAGTCTTAGCCAATAAATTACCCCCCGAGGCACTATTCAGTGAATCTTGGTCACTCATGCTTAAACCATTGTAAAAAGTATTGATTTGATGTACTTTGGTAAAACCATGTTGTGGGCATTTTCTTAAAAGATCTTTAAAACGATCCCAAGATTCACTGAATGACTCATCGTACTTTTGTTCGAAATTTATGATTTCATTCCGCAAAGCGGTAGTACGAGAGGGTGGAAAAAAGTAGTTGATAAACTTTGTTTCCAAATCCGTCCACGAGAGAATACTCTGTGGCGGTTCCTTAGCAAGCCAATGCCGGGCTTGTCCCTCTAAAGAAAAGGGAAAAAGTTGTAACCTTATCACTTCTTGTGGAACTCCATTGAACTTGACCGTGTTGGTGAGTTGTAGAAATCTTTTGATATGGTCGTGTGGGTCATCAATGGTTCGTCCCAAGAACGGTTGAGCGGATACCATCTGGATAAAGCCTGACTTTAGCTCGAAATTGTTGGCGGCAATTGGTGGTATAACAATTGGATCCGTATTGCCATCGACATGAGCTTGCAGCAATTCAATCATTGGGCGATTATCCGGAAGGTGCTCATTGTTGTTGTTATTATTCATGTTGTTGAAAGGCGGATTGTTGTTGTTATTATTGTTGTTCGGAGGTGGTATGTTATTGTTGTTTTGTACACCAGCCATGTCTAAGTTATCGAGAGGCTCGGGCTCTTGATAAGACGTGGATCGAGTGCGCATACACCTGCAAAAGAACGAACAAAGAAAAAAAAAAGCAAAAATATTTTTGGTTTTTGTGTTTTTTTACTTTTTAGGATTTTTGAAAATTTTATATTTTTTTTAGTGTTTTTGAAATTTTTTATGAAAAGTAACGTTCACGGGGAACGGATCCCAAAATCCAAGTTCTCACAAAAAACTTTTGATCTTAACGAGAGGAGCCGGCAGCGGCGCCATTTGATATTAGATATTTAGCTCGTTTGAAAGTTCGTTCTCGGAATCCTCTCGAATGGATTGATTAATAGAAGAGTAACAAGGTTAATGATTAAGGATTACAAGATTGAAAAAGAAAAAATGAAAATCACCAAACACCCTAATGGTGTTTGTGATGAGCCGAAGCTAACAAACTGGGAAAAAGAAAAAATGAACTCACTCCCTAAAATGTGAAGGGAGAGATCTATTTATACTCCTAGTGGTTGGTTGGTGAGTGGGCTTTCTCCCTTTCTTCTTGTCTTCTCGTCTTTTCAGAAAAGTTGACGTTTTCGATTCTGATTTGGGATTTGTCGTCGATTAAATCCAACTCGTCTTTTAATTTCTTCGTTAAATAGACTCGAGTTTCTTCGACTTATGAAAATCTTCCGTCTTTAGTCCTTTTCTTCGATAAATCTTCGAATAGGCCCAGTGACTTCAAATCTTTTGCATCTCTTGGACAATAAACTTTATCTTGAGTCTTTTTCCTTGATAAATCCCGTGCAATCCCATGTTTTCTTTAATATTCATCCGGTTAGCTCTGAAAACACAATAAACACAAAAACCACGCATAATTCCAAACAAATGATATTAAATACGTGTTTTGGTCTTGTTTTAGCCCGAATTAAGTGGTAAAAGGATGGGTGTTTACACACCTATCATTAATGCATATGCAGTTACCATAATAATCTAATTCCATCTCCATCTCAAATCCTGATTTTTCTCCAAAATCACAAAATATACCATAATTTTCTAACTCCATCTCCATCTCAATTACTACCATCACTAGTTTCATACCATTTCCACTTATTGTTCTTGTACACATTGGTTTGTGGTCAATAATCATGGACACTGAAAACGATGATCAAGATTATAATGTTAATGATGATGATTATTTGGTTAATAATCATGATGTAAATCACGATAATCAAGGAGATTATGAATCAGAGGATTATGGTGATCAATCAGAAGAGGATGAAGACATCAGTAAACAGAAGGTTGTTAATAAGAGGGGTATAACTAGGTTATCCAAGTTTCGGATAAAATATGGAAAACCAGGTGTCATGAAGATAAATGTAAACTTTGATGCACTGAATAGAATATCAGGGCCAAACAGATCATTGTTTATCAATTTTTTAGGAGACACGGTTCAGGAGCAGATAGGATTGAAGATTCTATCGTGGAAAGATGTGAAGGCGGAAGCAAGAGAAAAACTTTGGACTGAAACCATGGTACGCATACAAAATTTTTTACCCAACTATTAGTCTTATTCCTACATTTACTTTAACATTATGTTAATATGTGCAGCAATACTTTGAATTGGATGCGTCCTACAAAAAGTTGGTAATGAATAAGCTAGGTGAATTGCTAAGAAATTTCAGAAGTAAATTGACAGCTAAGCACATAGTTCCCAACCTAGATAATCCTGAAAAACTAAATGTAGTTCCAAAGAATTACAGAGCAATCGTCAATGCTGAACACTGGGTTGCTTTTGTAAACCACACGGCGACAGAAGAATTTAAGGTTGTTAATTTATATTTCGTTTTACATTTATAAACACCGTATGTATGTATTGTTTGGAAACTCCGTATGACAAACACAGTCTGTTACGTACTAGCAACTTCTCATCTAGTAATCTCTTTTGTTAGGTAAAATCAGCTACTAATAAATTGGCGCGTTCCAAGTCTCTTTATCAGCATACAATGGGACGTGGTGGTTATGTATATATAAAAGAGCAAATGGTAAGGTTATATTGGTGTAATATCCTAACACTGTTTTCCATGTTGGTTTAACTTTTCATCTGTATGTATTTGATGTTTGGAAGATCAAAAGAAAAGAAATTACACCAGATCAAGAACCCACCCGTGGTGTATTGTGGTTTAATGGAAGGGTTAGACAAGAAGGAAAAGAGACAGATGACGAAACAATAAAAGTTGGCACTAAGATTGTAAGTGTCATTGCAAATTTTTTTATATAATGTTTATATTTGTAAAATAAACTATTTACCATTTTTTGTGTGCAGCTGGAAGCAGAGGATCAGAGATGGAACCTTGACGGTTGATAGTAGCTCAGATTCATTATCACATGTATTAGGAAAGTAAAAAGGAGGGTATGCACGAGGAGTGGGAGGCAGAGTTACGTGCAGGAAGTTCTTTGATCTATCTAGAAGGAAACAAGGAACTGATGTAAGGATTGCGTTGCTTGAAAATGAACTTGAGAAGGAGAGACAGGCGCGTAAAGAAAAAGAGGATACAGTCGGTGAATTAACCACCAAGATGTCACAAACACAGGAAACTATTGAAAAAATGTTGAAAGTTATGTCTTTACAAGGGGTTAATATAGCCGAGTTAATGCCAAGTCAGTCAAATGTAAGACTAGTTTTCTAATTTTGATTTGATGATTTTCAGTCCGTAATACCATTAACAATTAGCATACTTATATATTGCAGGTATTACAACTAGAACATAATACATTAAGAAAAATACCTAGTGAAGAGCAAAGGACGTCGATCAGTGGTGGTGGACTTCAGAAGGGTGTGTTATTTCCAATGTCTAAGACAACTGCAACTTCGAACAAGGATTTGGACAATGCAACTGCAGCTGAAATTACAACTGCGAAGAAGGTAAGTTATAAAAAAACCATGTTTGGTTTCTAAATTGTACTATACATGACTTATTTACTGTGTTATGTATATATTCAGGTACCTACTAGAACTAGGTTAGTAAAAAATAAGACAGCATCGTTGGAAAAGAGGTCTCCACTTCAAAATTCCCAATCTCAAGAAGATATTTATCTAGCTTCCGGATCACAACAAAATCTGTCTCCCTCGCCACAACAAGACGTACTTATTGCATCATTACAAAAGAAGCGTACACCTTCTAAATCAAAACTAAATCAGTCTCCACCATCACTACCAGATGTAAGTATTTCATCATTTTTCATATAATTACTTGTTTAATTTATTTGTCATTAACGCATGTAAACATTTTTTCTTCAGACATTTAAGTGCAAACTATGGAACATATCTAGGACAATTATCATTGGTAACAGTAGGGTATACAAGTCTAAGGATGGAGACAATGTAATGATTCATAACCAACCACTACCAAAAAATTTCTACAAAGATTCAGTTGATGAATCCTTAGTGGATGCAGCAATTATACCCGATGCCGGAAATAATGGTTTAAAAACTGTTAAGAATGTAAAAGGTAGTTTCGTGGAATGGCCAAAGGAAAAGGTTATTTTTTTGGAAGAGGTACATACACTTGATTTATCATCCTACATATACATAGCTTTTCATATTTAGTTCAATGTTTAATACACGGCTTTTGTTTCCATACAGGAAACAACACCACCAAATACCATGAAAGTTGTTGTTGAAAGTGAACCAAAGATAGGATCTAAGCGCTCGATGAATGTTCCAGCAGGCAGTACATATACGACTATTACTCATATGAAGAAACAAGCTAGGAATAACAAGTCTCAAAAGACTTTACAGTACGGTGATTAAAAGTCTTTACAAATGTGATTCTATGTGAAAAGTATGTTACTTGAGAATAATACGAGATTACATTTGTTGATTTGATTATGTACATTCAATTTTATATATTAATGCAATTGAAATTTGATTTCCAGAATTTTGTTATTTGTTTTTATAGAATTCTGAAAGGTTACTAGAAGATGAAACATACTCACACTTATTCACATTCCAATGTGTGACTACATATCATAAAAAGTCACACAAACATACAATTCTATGTGACTATTGGATGCATATAGTCACACAAAATACAATTTGCTTGACTTGACAAAGCATACAGTCACACTTATTACTACTATTGGTAACTCTTTGGTTAATTGTATGTGACAAACTTAGTGCCATTAGCATGATTTGTGTGACTACATGTCATAAAAGGTCACACAAACATAAAATTCATGTGACTATTGGATGAATATAGTCGCACAAAATAAAATTTGCTTGACTTGACAAAGCATATAGTCACACTTATTACTACTATTGGTAACTCTTTGGTTAAAAGTATGTGACAAACTCAGTACCATTAGCATGATTTGTGTGACTACATGTCATAAAAGCTAACACAAACATACAATTCATGTGACTATTAGATGCATATAGTCACACAAAATACAATTGGCTTGACTTGACAAAGCATACAGTCACACTTATTACTACTATTGGTAACTCTTTGGTTAATTGTATGTGACAAACTCAGAGCCATTATCATAATTTGTGTGACTACATGTCATAAAAGGTAACACAAACATACAATTCATGTGACTATTGGATGCATATAGTCACATAAAATACAATTTGCTTGACTTGACGAAGCATACAATCACACTTATTTCTACTATTGGTAACTCTTTGGTTAATTGTATGTGACAAACTTAGTGCCATTAGCATGATTTGTGTGACTACATGTTATAAAAGGTCACACAAACATACAATTCATGTGACTATTGGATGCATATAGTCACACAAAATACAATTTGCTTGACTTGACAAAGCATACAGTCACACCTATTTCTACTATTGGTAACTCTTTGGTTAATTGTATGTGACAAACTTAGTGCCATTAGCATGATTTGTGTGACTACATGTTATAAAAGGTCACACAAACATATAATTTATGTGACTATTGGATGCATATATTCACACAAAACACAATTGGCTTGACTTGACAAAGCATACAGTCACACTTATTTCTACTATTGGTAACTCTTTGGTTAATTGTATGTGACAAAATCAGTACCATTAGCATGATTTATGTGACTACATATCATAAAAGGTCACACAAACATACAATTCATGTGACTATTGGATGCATATAGTCACACAAAATACACTAATCACATACTAAATGTCACACATATCGTATATTCATGTGACAAACTTATAAACAATAGTCACTCTTAAACAAAACTCGTGTAATCGTAGAGTGTTTACCGTCACACATATTCACTAAAACACCAAATATTGTACCTAGTTTGTTACACATTTTCGAGTATTGGTCACTCCTTTTTTTTTGCTAAGGTCACTAAGACGAACTTGTGACCAAAAGGTACCTACGGTCGCGGGACCTTTGGTCACAAAGTCTAAAAAAACCGCGTGTGACTGTATGCCTACGGTCACTCTTTTTCAGTGTGACGGATACCATTTTTGTACTAGTGTATAAGGAAAATTACCCTACGCATGACTTGGAACTTGCAGTAGTCTTGTTTGCATTGAAGATATGGAGGCACTACTTGTATGGAGAATCATGTGACCTCTTCACATACCACAAGAGCTTGAAGTACATCTTCACTCAACATGAACTGAACATGAGACAGAGGAGACGGTTAGAGCTGTTGAAGGATTATGACATTAATCTGCAGTATCATCCGGGCAAGGCGAATGTAGTGGCAGATGCACTTAGTAGAAAGTCCGGAACGATAAACGGCATTAAAATTGAGGAGGAAATTATAAGAGACTTAGAGCGACTAGACATCGAGATCATGGTACGTGGACAACACGGTTACTGGGCTAATCTTAGAGTGGAACCTGAGTTACTCTCTAGGATCAAGGAAGCCCAGAAGGATGATGGTGAAATCTCGGCGATAATTCAGAACTTAGAGAAGTAGACAGAATTTCGTGTAGACGAAGACGATATCTTATGGCAGGGCACGAGACTTTGTGTTCTTGATGATCAAGAAATCCGGGAAGCATTGTTAGATGAGGCTCATAGCTCCCCATTCTCCATTCATCCTGGTTCGACCAAGATGTACCACGACATCAAGCAATACTTTTGGTGGAGTGGTATGAAACAAGATGTTGCGACTTACGTCTCCAAATGTCTTACCTGCCAGCAGGTTAAGATCGAGCATCAGCGATCTAGCGGTCTTCTGCAACCGTTAGATATTCTAGAGTGGAAGTGGGACAAGATCACCATGGATTTTGTTACCGGTCTTCCGCAAACAAAGAGGAGGCACGATGCGATTTGGGTTATCGTTAATCGACTTACTAAGTCAGCTCATTTCTTATCGATCCGCAAGGATGATCCGGTCAGTAAACTCGCCGATACTTTCAAGAAGGAGATCATGAGACTTCATGGTGCTCCATCCAGCATCGCCTCAGACAGAGATCCTCGTTTCACTTCACGATTTTGGAAGAGTCTACAGAAATCTTGGGGTACAAAACTTAAGCTTAGCACGACTTTTCATCCTCAAACAGACAGGCAATCGGAGCGAACGATTCATACATTAGAAGACATGTTGAGGTCATGTGCGTTGGAATAGACAGGAGATTGGGACGATTACATCTGTTTGGTAGAGTTTCTATACAACAACAGTTGGCACGCTAGCATTAAGTGTCCTCCATTCGAGATGTTGTATGGCAGAAAGTGTCGCGCCCCAATTTGCTGGGATCAGGTTGGTGAGCGAAAACTTAAAGGACCAGAAATGATAGAGTTGACCAACGAGAAAGTCGCTGTAGCTAAGCAGAAATAGAAAGAAGCACGATCACGTCAGAAGAGTTATGCCAACAAGCATCGTAGGGACTTACTTTTTAATGTATGAGATCACATTTTTCTTAAGGTGTCGCCGGCACGTGGCGTTAAGCGTTTTGGAATCAAACGGAAGCCCAGTCCTCGATTCATCGGACCGTTTGATGTCATTGAGCGAGTCGGTGAAGTATCTTATCGTTTAGCGTTACCTCCGCAGCTTTCTCGCGTACACGACGTTTTCCATGTGTCCTTACTCAGAGGGTACAAGAATCATCCCCTTCACATGGTTCAATATCTACTGGAACAGATTCGTGAAGATCTTACCTTCATAGAGGAACCCGAACGAGTTCTTGACAGATAAGAACGAGTCATGAGGAAGAAGACGATTCCATCGTCAAAATCCTTTACAGGGACCATACCGAGCGGGAAGCCACTTGGGAGATCGAGGAGTATATCCGGACTTCTTACCCTCATTTCAAGTTTTGAATTCGGGTATGTTCCTCTTTTTCAGTTTACTTTATCTATAATTCGGGAACGAATTATTCTTTTTAGGGAGGAAGAGTTGTAAAACTCGCATGCTTTTACCATGAACAGTACACTTATAATCGTACGCACATGATTAAAACTTTCCTTTTATAACATGAATACGTTTCACGAACATAAATTACAAGAACTACGTACGTGTTATTACACGATAAGTATTAAGTATGTATAAATGCACGATAATTATTATCAATAATAATTAAATCACGAACTTGAAATCATGAATGTAAGAATCACGAACGTATAATTATGCATTTACGTAATTATTATTACTACTACGTACAAGTATATATAATAACACGAATATTCGATATTATCGAAAGTAAATACGAGCACACGAACACGTAAATTATTAGAACAAGCAAAAACTACGGGTTTCCCTTGGTGGGCCCTACTAGTCGTGGCAACAAGAGAAGAAGGGGCCCAGCCCATGTTTAATTTTACAAAATAAACAAATAATGTATACATTATTCATTCACAGAAGATTTTTAGAAAAACAAAAACCCTAATCCTTCTCCTTGCTCCCTTAGGCCGGCGGCTACATCATGACACAACGGTGATTGGTTGATTTTGATTTAGCAAATCATAAGAACGTGTTTGTGTATTAATCCTCTATTTGTTCCACGTGTTTTGGTAATCCGAAAACCTTTCTTTTTAAATCTTTTTATGTTTTAATGAACATATGATCATGTTTAAAAAGAAGATTCAAACATGCTAATAATCATGGTGGGGTAAATCAATTAGGGTGTTTTCGGGCTTGGTTGTCCGGCCGCCACACAAACCGAGATTCCTACGACTCTCGGCGCAGTTTGGTTCTCAACACCAACCAAGACCTAGGTCTTCGAGGTGTTTGGCTCGGTCAACGGCAGGGACAAGACACCCCTACGTGCGTCAGGGGTGTCTTGTGGTTCGGTTGGTCTCGGTAGCCACACAACCCAACCACCGGCTAAAGCCGGTGGCTATTTTTGGTAAGCAGGGGGAACCACAGCAAGCAGGGGGACCACCGGCAACTGCAGGTGGGAACCTTTTGTGTGTCAGCGGCTGGCCGAGAAGGACAAGACCACCGGCAGCAGCCGGTGGCAGTGGGCCGAGAGTAGGGGCAACCGGCTTAGGCCGGTTTGCCACTGTTTTCGGTGGAGTTTGGTTTGGCCGGTTCACGGGTTTACGGGTTCACGGACCGGTTCACGACATGTTTTAATAAAAATAATACATGGGTTCGGTTTATTATTTTTACAAGTTTAATAGTTTTACAAGTATATTTATTTACAAGTAAATTAAATTAATTTAACATGACATATAATTAATTTAATTAAACATGGACTTAGGTTTATTATTATTATTTAATAATACATGATTTTAACCTAAGTATTTATTTATGTAATTTAGACTATAGTAATTAATTAATTATTAAAACATGACATATAATTAATTAATTTCCATGACTTAGGTTATATTAATATAAATATTAATACATGTTTTAACCTAAGTATTATATACACTTTAATTTAACTAAATCATGATTATATTTAATTAAATCGTATAACATACAGTTTATTTAATTAACATGTTATAATTAGAAAACTATACCATTAATCACATGACTTAGTATATTTAATAAGTAAAAACTTAAGCTTATCGTATTAGCTTAATAATCCAACTTATTTCTAATTATGGAAACTTTCTATTTCAGGGAATTTACTATTTTTAGGAACTTTCTATTTTTTAGAAACTAATCTATTTTAAGCAGTTAATCTATTTTTGAAAACCTTCTATTTTTGGAAACTTTCTATTTTAAAAAACCTGCTATTTTTAGAAAGTTACTTATTATTACACAACAAGTATAATAATACAAGAAATACAAGTAATACTTAATCAGAATATCCAGAGTACATGATAAACACAGTATAACGTTAAAATCAGTAAAACAAGACATGAACATATAAAACAAGCTAAGTCACGATATAAAACCAGTTACGTACTCAGTAATCAGAATACTTATACACGTATACTATTTATGTAGCATTAGTGAGATCGAAGTAGTTATCTCTTCCGTTCGTCTTCTTCGTTCACTGGACATAAGGTACGGATTCTCCGTCCTTTCAGTATGGACATTCTTTCCTTATTAGGATTCCCCGTATGCAGCCAACTGTTTTCCCAGTATATGTTTTGAATTGCTTATGTTTTATTTAAATGCCTGAGCCATATACATGCATGACCAGTTCACCTAGTTATGGAGGTAACATAACCATAACACTGGAGGCACCAGTGTTATGACTTCACCACGGCGGAGTGATAGCTCGTGGCGTCCCTTTCAGCTTTTGGCCATATTGTTAGGTTATCATGTGGGGCGTATGGGTGCATCCTAGGTTACATGTTTTTAATAGATTATTCGGGTGAATGTGGTGTGTGCCTTGCATCCTTCACAAGGAGCTGATCCCTCCTACCCAAATTTTATATTAATTAGAGGCAACCCCTCTAATTACATGACGAGGTCACCCCTCCAAGTATTTATGCATGTTGATATTTCATGACCTATATTGGCTTAATGGTTAACATGTTAAACACTTTTTATAAGATAAACATAAGGCTTTTCAAACTATAAAACCAGTTTTACTAAGTTATACCCGGTTTTCCAGGACTTAATCAATTCCGTTGCTATATGTTGTATATGCTTGTCTTATTCATTCTATGCTTGTATATCCGTGCACTGAGCGTTATGCTCAGCCGTTTTCCTTTCATGTTCTCAAACGGCAGGTACTCAAGGGCGCTTGTAGACTCTAAGCGTTCGTGCATATGGATTGGAAGCTTTCTAGCCTTCTTTACTTTATGCATTTCATCATACATTTTGCTATTTGTTTCTATGGACATTGCTTAGTCCTTTTCCTTTACTGTACTTATATTTGTGTGTGATGAGGTTATACTTTGGGGTACCGATGTTTGTTTCCGGTATTTCCTTTATGGTCATGTAATGTTTAAGACATTTTCCTTGTATTCTTTGATGACACGCTATAATCACGCGTGATATTCCATTTACCAAAATGGGGTGTTACACATGTCTGTATAAAAAACTATTCTAGCAGTAACTTGTTAAGCATAGCATTTAACATATGCTCTAAAATGAATTTTCATCCAATCAAATAAGCTGATTTCTTACTGTGTTATATGCCTTTAATATCACGTTCCGATATAAGCTTAACGAAAATAAACAAATTCAGTTTCTCGACTACAACTAAATTCTGCATTATTTACATCATCATAGTAACTAACATGCACAAACACATTTCTCCCACATAAAGAAAACCATGTATGTTGATACAAAAGTTGGATGATCCTTGCTTAATTCGAATTAGGCTTAATTCGGATACGTTGGGCTCCGGCTCTTGCACCAAGTGAATGTCTTGCTGAGATCCTGCACACTAAAACAACATGCGTTAAGCTTACCGTGGGAGCGTGTCCCACAATTAGACTCCAGCGTGAGAGTAAGTAATCGATTTAGGGTTAAGAATCGGGTGTAGGTTGAGAGTATGGAGAATATGATACCTTTGTGGAACCCTTGGGGGTTCTTTATATAGGAGGTGAACCCCTAATGGGCTGTCACCGATCCTTCGGCCCCAAGCAATGGATAAGTGCCATAATTAGTTTGATCGTTATCTTCTAATTATGGCGAGTGTATATCCTCCACTTTGGGGTAAATCCCAATCCTAATAAAATTGTGTTTCTGTCCAACCATATGTCAGCCGTGCCAGGCCGTGGGCCGCACACATCTATGCGACCAGTATTCATTCGAAGCCCATAAGCTTAAATGATATTAATCCAACCCGTCCGTGATGGTCCGGATGCGGTAGTACCCGTGGGCCGGGTCCATGACCCGGTTGGGGACTATACGTCATCATGTCCCCCCAGTCAAGTTGTTATAGCCGTAGGCGTAACCTCTAGACAAACCAATGTCCCTTATTTCGTAGCCGTAGGCGTAACTTCAAATAAAGTCGCACCATAAATCGGTCGACCGGGACAACATTAATGAGTGCATTAATGATAGTCATAGTTCGCAGGTTTTGCTGCAAAAGTGCACCACATGGGCCCACCCTCGAGCTACTCAAAACTGTTTAAGAGGTGACCCGTGGGTCCCTCTGACATGTCAGTTATGTCAGTAATCCCATCTGTTGGATGGGCGTAGTGGATTACACGTGGCAATCATCCAGGATACCTCGTAAACCGAGGCAACCCCTATAAAAAGCTTGTGTGTGACTATGTACACACACAGTCCACACCTTCTACCACCATTGTTTCATTTCCATGCCTTCCTTCTACTTACTTTCCACGGACATCCGTTGTACCAGGTTAGATCACCGCGCCCTTCTACTTATAGTTATAAATCATGGTGAAAGACAATCCCACCATCACGACTGTACATAATGTGATGTCTCCGGAGAAGTATATGGAATTCCTTTCTGAGTATTATATTCCTGAGAGCGTACACCCCACCTATCCGGGTGATGGTGAAGCGATCACGGACGCTACCGCTGGGAAAATAGGTGTATATACGCGCTTGTTTGACTCGGCCAACTACC
Source organism: Glebionis coronaria (assembly GCA_025667525.1). Lineage (NCBI taxonomy): Eukaryota > Viridiplantae > Streptophyta > Magnoliopsida > Asterales > Asteraceae > Glebionis > Glebionis coronaria. The sequence continues at coordinate 630,509,040 of CM046877.1, read as the reverse complement.
GCGTTCCTCTCTCTAAGATTCTTGTAGATGTCCTTATGTATTATGATGTCCATATAACCCAACTCCACTGTATAGGGGCGTGTAAGATCAACCAGTTCGAGATTACATGCCACACATGTAGTATAACCCCTACCGTAAGTCTGTTTAGGGTTTTTATACACCTCAAATGGTTAACGGCTGGTTCTCGTTTAAAAAACGGTCGTCCAACGCACCCATGTGTTATACCAAGGCGCTAGATTCGTTGAAAAGCTGGTATGACCATTATTTTTTAGTAGATGCTAAGGTATTTCCCACTTAATTCTGTCTAAAAATAGAGCTCCAATAGATTATCCGCCCACCAAAAATACATATAACAGTAGGGATGTGAGGATATTAGATACCAACCGCACATATTTCCACAAAGGTCTACCAGAGAATTTCTTGTGCCTAGTAGGCATCAGCCGTAACTATTATGGTCGGGAGGACATATATCCCACACTTTTAAACAGCCATAGATAGGGTGGGTGTTTCTTTATATATATAGATATATGTTCATATAAACGTATTGAACATGCTTATCATCAGGCTAACGTACATGTATACATATGTCCGTAGAAATGAAGCTATTTGGGCTACTACGCCAGGGGGATCCAAACAAGGCCGCGGGGGGATTCTGACCACTTCGTGAGGGCGAGCCCCCTCTAATCATCGTGACGGCAAACATGACCATTCCTGTTGAAGAAACGCCTGAGCCGCAGTTCGGCACGCAGGAACCAGTGATTGAGAAGTCACCGCTGGACTTCACCAATGAAGATGGTGGTGAGCTGCTTCTAGAGAACGCCACTACCCTCCAAGGTGAAAACCAAGGTGAGAATATGGAGCAGCCAACCGATCCGTCCATCAACTATCTATTCGATGATGATGATGAAGAGGAAGTGGCCCATGAGACTGGAACTTCTAGGCAGCCAAAGCCTACGTCTAGGAAACGCAAATCCTCGAGGAAGGTTGTGAAAGAAGCGGAAGTGGAAGCAGGGGCCCTCAACGCGCCCCGTAAGAGGCTACAGGAGGATTGCCCCCAATACCAAGAGGGGAGCAACACTACCTTGCCCCAGGACAACCCTCTGCCCCACCCTGCCGGAACAGAAGAGATGGTAGAGACGACCGTGTGGAAGGCGCGCCGGTAAGTGTCGTGGCCCCCATCATGGCTGCAACGTAAGTATTCCTTTATACTCCTTCATGTTTGTTATATAGAAAACTTCCAAAGACTTATAAGTGTTGGCTAAATAACAGGGTTGACCCTGCGACCGTGGCGGAGGAGGGGGAGGTTGATAAAGAACCATCCCCCATGAGCCGTCATTCCACCATCTCCTCCTCCCACTCACGCAGAAGAGTCCCACTTTGGGGGTCCAGCCACCAGCCTACGCCCGACATGGAATCTGTTCGAGCTGACAAGGCTGGAATCAGAGGAGGAATGTAAAGAGTTTGTGGACCATTTAACTCCTCAGACCCTGGCGTGGGATCTCGATGAGCTCGACCACGGAACCCTATTAGAGCAGTACAACGTCACCTCAGCACACCAGATGACTGTTGGTGCGGCCCTACGACGTCGCTTTGAAGCGGCGTTGGGCCATGTGAGAAGTCCTGATAGGAAAGTTGCCCGCCGAGAAAAAGTGGTAGAGAAACACGAGCAAATAATAACTACCTTGCAATTGGACTTATCCATGGCGGAGGCAACAATAAAAGACCAGTCCAGACACGCCGCTACCCGGGAATGCCGAATCGAGGAAATGGAGGCCGATGCTCGAATCCTTCATGACAAGGTATGTTCCCCATCCTACAAAATGCCCTAATAGAAGTAGCTTATGACCATAAAATAATCTTTAGTGTTTATTCAAACAGGTAGCTGCAGCCGAGGCTTCCGCTAAGACCGCGGCTGACCAAGCATCCGCCCTCACAGATGAACTAGATAAGATGCGGATGCTGGTTAAGGGTGAAGAAGCCTTGAAAGAAGAGTTTGCCAAGGAGCGGTCAAAAATGGAAAGGCTAACGTCTGTGACCCTGAAGCAGGCGGACAACAAACTGAGCGCACTAGCTGCGGATTGTGACGAAGTGTTGTACCCCCAACTGCTGATGGCCATTGCTGGTCGTAGGTGGATGGTGGGCTAAGGAACGCGCCTAGCAGTCATGAGGGTGATGGAGGCACCTCAGTTCGTACAGTCCTTGACTAACGTCGTGTCAGATGGCATAGACCGCGGCCGACTTGAAGGTATGACCAAGGTTGCTTAGCTAATAAGCCAGAAAGAAGATATTACTGGGCACGCCTTCTTCAACCCAGGGCCGAGGCAAAAATGACTGCGTCCATGGGCGTCCTAGGAGACTTGGAGTATCCTTTCTTGTCCGAACTTGAAGCCATGAAGGATGCGTCAAACGAAGATATTATGGCGAAGCTCCGCCCAGACGCATGGCCAGAAAGTGGAGCGGACCCCCGGGCAGATCTTATACCGGACCCCAACCAACTTACCCTTCCAACTTATGATGCTAGCTCGAAAAGCGTGAAGTGAGAGAAGGCGTTGGATGAAGCGCTTGAAGCAAGCCTAACCCTGGCTCGTATCATGAAAGAGGCCCGCGGTGAGGCGCTCCTTTCTTTGATAGCCTAAGGGAGAAAAGAACTAGGTGAATTCCTTCCTCCATTGTAATATGTGTAGTTGTAATTTTGTGAACACTTGTACTGCTCTTTGTAAAGTATATTCGTCCGTGGATGTCCACGGCTTTATTTTGTAATTCAATGTTTGAATACTTAGAATATTTATGAATATATATGTGCGTGATGATCACGGTGACTTTTGTTTGTATATTTGAAACTTGTATTTACTCTTAGATATCATGTATCTTTTGCATGACGTGTCATGGCTAGTTAAGAATAATACTAAGTCTATATTTTACTAGACGTGCACTGTGTGTCTTTATCATGTCCGGCACTATATAAGTACGACATGTAGAAACTTACTACAATGTCTTGTAAGTAAGTTGTCTAGTAAGGATACATGATCCACGTCGCGGGGGTTGCATCCCTCTTATGCGACAAGTTGAATTATTAGGTTCACTTAATCCTCTTACTCCGCCTTGGAGCGAATACTACATGTACGGCTGAATGAACGCATATGAATAAGAAATAACACATAAGATTATAAAAAATAATTCTAAGGACACAAAAGACAATAATTTGCACAAGAACAAGCCGCAGAGCTAGCTAGGCACCATAGCGTTTTATTATAACGGTTACGATTTTTTGACAGAATAATAAAATCCTAAGACAAATAGAACCTAGAAAACATGAAAGCAAAAAAAAATACATGCATCTTTATTGAAGCTGTCTACAACAAAGTGTCCATGCGGAGGACGTAGCCTTTTAGAGATAGCATCTTTTAAGGTTGCAAATATTCCATGTACGATCCAAGTCACGGCCCTCTGTATCACGCAACTTGTACGCGCCTAGCCCCAAATCTTCCTTGAGCTCATACGGTCCTTCCCACTTTGGACCAAGTTTTCCTGTGTTCTCTGCGCGACTTGCCTCATTAGCACGATAGACAAAATCCACCGGCCGAAAGGAAACACCCTTGACTTTGGAGTCGTAATAAGCTTTCATCCGTGCCTTAGATTTAGCTTCATTGATAGCTGCTATCTCCCTTTTCTCCTCTAATAAGTCTAGATTGACCCGGAGTTGCTCATCGTTTGTGACGACGTTAACTTCCGACGTGCGGATTGTTAGCATCCCAATTTCTGTTGGGATAACAGCCTCGGTTCCATAGGCCAGCACGAATGGAGTGTCCCCATTAGCCGTTTTGATCATTGTTCTATGTGCCCATAGGACATGTGGTAGTTCGTCCACCCATTTGGCGCTTCTCTCATCTAAGAGCGCCTTTATTCCTTCACCTAGGCTTCTATTCGCCCGCTCCACTAGACCATTAGTCTGTGGATGTTTAACTGATGTGAAGCGCTGTTTGATGTTCAACGATGCGCACCAATCCTTGAACGGGTTGTCCACAAACTTCTTTCCGTTATTCTAGATAATCTCTCATGGCAAACCAAAACGGCATACAATATTTTCCCAAACAAACTTTTTTACCTGCTTGCCCGTGATTGTTGCAACCGCCTTAGCTTCTATCCAGCGAGTGAAGTAGTCCATAGCCACGATCAAGAACTTAACGCCTCCGGTTGCAACTGGAAAAGGACCTGCTATGTCAATTCCCCATTGATAGAATGGCGATGGGGATGTGATGGGTGTCAACTCTTGTTGTGGATGTCGCGGTACTGGCCTGTGCACTTGGCAGTCATTTCATTTAAGAATCGTATCTCATGCGTCTTGATGCATAGTTGGCCAATAGTATCCTGTGCCTAGAGCTTGTGATACTACCGACCTGGGTCCGGCGTGCATGCCGCACGACCCTTCATGATTTTGACTAATCACATAACTAGCTTGGCGTGGTCCGACACATCGCAACCACGGCTGTAGGAATAATAGTTTATATAAGACACCCTCTCAAAGTTCAAAGTGTTGTTACTTTCTTTTGATGCGGCGCGCCTCTGTTTCATCACCAGGAAGGGTCTCGTATGTCAGATAGTTTATGATCGGGGTCATCCACGTAGGGCACTCCTCATCAAGTATTGTTGCGACATCCTCTCCTGTAACGGATTTATCCTTGAGTATTTACACCAACACTTGTTTGGATAGATGGGGGAAACTCGTAGACGCGATTTTGCTAAGGGCGTCCGCCTTCTTGTTCTCACCTCGTGGTACCTGCTTGATAGAGAACTTGTCAAAACTAGCGATAAGTGACTTGACTTTCTCCAGATATTGGATCATGTTTTCCTCCTTGGCTTCGTACCCTCCTAGGATGTGATTCGCGACCAGTCGTGAGTCCACGTAGGCTTCAAGGTTGCGTACTCCCATCCTAGCGGCGACTTTCAAACCCACAATAAATGCTTCATAATCTGCCTCATTATTCGTAGCTGTGAATTCAAAACGCAAGGCGTAGGTGAATTTCACGCCTTCCGGATTTGTGAGTATAAGGCCCGCTCCCGATCCGTCCGTGCAAGAAGATCCATCCGTGAACAAAACCACGGTTCCATTGGGATCTCTTCCTTATGTACCACTGGCTCGTCCTCCTCGGGCTTCTCAATTATGAAATCTGCCAAGATTTGGCCTTTTATGGTTGTCCTTGGTCTATAGGAGATGTTGTATTCCCCTAGTAGGACGCTCCATTTTTGTAGTCTTCCTGCATCGCCTGGTTTGGAGATAAGCTGTTTTATTGATTGATCCGTGACCACCACTATTGGGTGTGCCTGGAAGTATCGGCGTAACCTCTTTGCGGTGTAAACCAATGATAAGACCAATTTCTCCATTGGTGAATAATTCAGCTCTGGCCCTTGCAGCGCTTTGTTGATAAAGTAGGCCGGAGTCTGGACTGAATCCCGATCAGTCATAAGGACTGCACTTCTTGATCCGTACGTAGCGGATAAGTACATAGTTAGCTCCTTCTTAGGTCGCGGGGCGACTAGCATGGAAAGAGCCGCTAGACGTTGCTTGAGCTGCCCAAACGCTTCCTCCGCCTCTATTGTCCAGCGAAAGTCTCCTTTCTTCAAGCACTTCTCGAGTGTTTTAAATAAAGGAAGTGACTTCTCTGCGGACTATGATAAGAACCTATTAAGACCGGCCAGCTTTCCATTAAGTGATTGCACCTCTTTGAGTGTCCGAGGGGATGGTAGCTGTATCACAGTGTTCGTCTTTTCTGGACAAGGCTTGATGCCGTTTGGATTAATCATATACCCAAGGAACATTCCTTCAGTTGCTCCAAACGTGCATTTTTGGGGATTCAGTTTCATGTTGATTTTCCTTAATGTGTAAAATGTCTCTTTGATATCACGGAGGAGTTCGTCCTCCGTATGGCTTTTGATAACCAATTGTCCACGTAGACTTCGAGGTTACGACCTATCTGTGAGTCGAAGGCTTTGTCAATAAGTAGTTGATATGTCGCGCCTGCGTTCTTGAGTCCAAACGACATTTTTGTGTAACAATACACGCCCTGACTGGTATGGAACGCCGTTTTCTCCTCGTCTTCCTCCGCCAACTGGATCTGATGGTATCATTTATATGCGTCCAAGAAACATTTAAAAGAGTACCCGCATAAGGATTCCACCTTCCAATCAATTTCTGGTAACGGATAGCAATCTTGTGGGTAAGCTTTGTTCAAGTCTGTGAAGTCCACACACATGCGCCAGCTTCCATCATGCTTCTTGACCATGACTGGATTAGAGAGCCACTCATGGTAATAGACCTCGCGCATAATTCCTGCGTCAACCACTTTGCGTACTTCGTTTAGTATTACCTGACTGCGTTCTGGTGCTCGACCGCGCTTCTTTTGTTTTACAGGGGGATATCCAAGGCGGATTTGAAGCTTATGTTCTGTGATCGAACGTGGTACGCCCGTCATATGCTTTGGTTCCCATGCGAATATATCAAGGTTTTGTTTTAGGAGAGAGCACATGGCCTTCTTCCATTTCTCGGAGAGGGTTCCCCCGATAGCTACCTTTTTCTCCGGATATTCAGGGTGGATTACCACTTTCCAATTAGGGGGTGGTGATCCTTCCTTCATAGGAGCTGGATGGATTGGTGTTGTCACGGCATGACACTCCGATGGTGGCACGGTTGAATTGTAAATAGTGACAATTCCCCCTTCCACCGGGAATTTAATCATGCCGTGTGTCGTGGACGGGACTGCCCGTATGGCCAGGATACCAGGTCTTCCAATAATACCATTGTACAGAGAATGTGAGTGTATCACCATCAAGTTCATCCATGTCGTACTTGAATGCTCTTTATCTCCATTGGTTACCAGCAAACGTAATTGTCCTATCGGCCAGATAGTGTCTCCACTGAAGCCAATAAGTGGCGACGTGGCCGGCATCAATTGGCTTTTAATTTCTGGTCGTAGCTGTACGAAACAGTGTTCGTAGATTACTTCCCCCGATGATCCTCTATCCACATACACACATACGACGGACATTATGAGTTCCAATGCTTACCCCAATCGTGAGATGTGCATCAGCCACGTTGCTCGCCGTGATCGGAGGGAACGATATTTCCTTGCCACGTGAAAAGTTTTGACTAACTTTCTGCTTCGTCCGGCGCTGCCATGATTGAACCATGTATATGGTCGTAGGCTTATCCTTTTGGGAATCTTTTTTGTCATACTTTTTTTTATCCTTCATATTCTTCTAATCCTTAACCAGGTGTTTGAGTTTGCCTGATTTAATCAGCGACTCTATGTGCTTCTTGCGCTGAATTCACTCTTATGTGTCGTGACCTTTGTCATTATGGAACTCGCAGAAGCGAGTGCCTTGACGATGATCAACTAGGGTTTTCATGGGGGGAGGTCTGGAAAATTTGCTCCTTTTGTTAACAAGATATCTCGATAAGTCATCTTTAGAGGGGTGAACTTGTCATCCGACCGTACTCCTTTCGCCAGAATTTTGTAATCCAAGCTCCTCCCATTGCCGTGGTTACCTTGGCCACCTGATTGCCTTCTAGGCGGATCATTTGATCGATAGCCGTGGTTCCCTTTTGTGGGGTAAGCCGCAGCAAATGCAGTCTCCCCTTCCACAAAATTTCGAACCCTTTCCATGAGTTCATCAAACTTCTCCGGACGTTATCATTGTGGTGTAATATGGTAAATTATTAATGTCTTGTGTAGTGTTGTTCGTACTCGATTCAATTCGAATTGATCACGGTTTAGGGTGGACTTATTGTTTTTGGTCACTAAAGGGGGGAGCTTTTGATTATCTATGTCTACTAGTAATATAAACGTTAAAGCTATTAAACATAAAAATAAAAGAAGGATATCTAACCTTGATAGCTTATCCGGAATGAATGTTCCACAGTTTATCTTGGTAAAAATAACTAAAGGTGATATATCTATTTTAAAATAAAGTTGAAAAGTTGAAAAGATTAAACTAAAAATTAAGCATTTTAAAACAATTGATGAAAGATTAAAACTTGATAAAATGTAAACTAAAAACTTTAAACTTTATAAAAATGTAAACTTGAAAATAACTAGGACAAAACACTTTTAAAATTAAACTTAAGAAAATGGCGGGAAAAATAAAATTTAAAATAAAACAGGAAACCAAAATTAAAACATAAGTCGGAATAACAAAACAGTATCTAATCCGAAATACAGAAAACTGATCTAATTCGGAATGAGAATTCCCTAACTAACCCGGAATACACAATAGGGCTAATCCGGAATCCTTCTTTATCCGGAATAATGGTTTATGTCACTGAATGATGAAAATTTGCTTATCCGGAATCACTAATTCTATGGCAAATCGGAACATGCAATTGAGTTGCAATCCGGAATCCCGTGCAAACCGTAATCCGGAATCAAGAAAAGGTACAAATCTGGAATGCGTTTGGTTCTAATCCGGAATAGTGTTTACTCCCACTATCCGGAATCCATTAGTTATGTGCAATCCGGAATAAGGGTTTCACACCCTATTCGGAATACAAACTTGATTCTTATCCGGAATGTTTCAAAGTGCAAGTAATCCGGAATACTAGTACAAAACCCTATTCGGAATAAATGATTTCACACTATCCGGAATAATATAAACACCTAATCCGGGAAACAAAATGAAAGTAATTCGGAATATTTGTTTGGATGCTATTCGGGAAACTAGGGTTTTCAGAACCCGGATAAGAATAAAAATGAGCAAAAATGGAAATAAGCTAGAATCTAAATAAGCATTTAACCAAAATTTTAACCAAAATGATTTTTAGAAAAAGCGAATAAGCCACAATTTGAAAAACTATGAAAACACTAAATAAGCAAAATAATAAAAAGCAACTTTTTAAAAGATTTAAACTAATAAAACCACTAGATTAAAAATAAGCTAAATACAAATAAGCAAATAAGCACAATAAACTAAAACATCAAGCACACCAAATCAATAAGCTTAATCTAATAAGCAAATCAATCACACAATCAACAAGAATAAACCAACTACATGATTAAAGAAACAAAACAATAGATTATGATTAAGAAAGGTAGAATGAGAATTAACTAAAAGCTTTTAATTAATTAAGATGATTAAGATTCAATTACAAGATTAAAAAGATGAAAGATTAAGTAAACATGAGAGAAAATTCTAGAGAGAGAAAATAACACCTACTTAAAAACTAAAAAAATGACTAACTCCTCCTAATGAAGATTAGGAGGGTATTTATAGGATAAGGGGATGGTGTTGTTGCTTCTCTCTTTCTTCTTGTTTTCTCGTCTTTTAAATAACTCTTCTTTCTCGACTTTGTCTCGGGATTAGTCGAATGATAAAATGAACTCGTCTTCTAATTATCTTCTTTTAGTAGACTTGGTTCTTCGACTTCGTTAAACTTCCGTCTTTAGACTTTTTCTTTGATAAGCCTTTGACTTTCGTTCTTCTTGCCCTTTTGATCTTTTGACTTCGTCTTTTGTCTTTTTCTTCGATAAAAGCCCGTGAAAGCCCGTGTTTTCTTCCTTTTTCATATTTTTGTCCTAAAACACAATAAAAACACAAACCACGCATAATTCCGCCTTTTACGACATTAAATACATGTTTTGGTCTTGTTATTATTATAATTAAGTGGTTAAAGGATAAGTGTTTCCACACTTACTAAGGCGCCTAATTAGCTCCTTGTCCGTTATGGCGTGCATGTAGTCGGAAATTTTAAAGAGCTCTGGGCAAGCTTATGTGCGCGTGCATTCGTCATTCAAACGCTCTGTGAAATCTTCTGTAGACACTCCGGGCCTTTATTATACTTCTTTATCTGAGTATAATTGTTTTGGAATGTTGTGCGTAACTGGTGGCTATTGAGATTCCTCAGTAGGGGCATTTGGCACAGATCCCGGATCGGGATTATCCAGAGTGAGGGTTGGTGGTGGGGTATCATCGGACGTGCCAACCCCACCGAGAGATTGAAATGTGTTTCGACTATTTGGTCCTCCTGTTAAGCCACCAGGAGGCTGGGTTGAGGTGACTATCCCGTCACCCCGCGGATTTCCGATTTCCCGGATTCGTGTTCCTTGGGTTTCCCTGAAAGTGTCCCTTCGTCTTTGGTATAGATTGAGTTTATTGTAGGGTCCCAAGGATGGCGCCAACTTGTTGATACAAAAGTTGGATGATCCTTGCTTAATCCGAATTAGGCTTAATTCGGATACGTTGGGCTTCGGCTCTTGCACCAAGTGAATGTCTTGTTGAGATCTTGCAAACTAAAACAAGACGCGTTAAGCTTATCGTGGGAGCGTGTCCCATGATTAGACTCCGGCATGAGAGTAAGTAATCGATTTAGGGTTAAGAATCGGGTGTAGGTTGAGAATATAGAGAATATGATACATTTGTGGAACCCTTGGGGGTTCCTTATATCGACGGTGAACCCCTAATTGGCTGTCACCGATCCTTCGGCCCCAAGCAATGGATAAGTGCCATAATTAGTTTGATCGTTATCTTCTAATTATGGTGAGTGTATATCCTCCACTTTGGGGTAAATCTCAATCCTAATAAGATTGTTATTCTTTCCAACCCTATACCGGCCATGCCGGGGCGTGGGTCGCACACATCTATGCGGCCACTATTCATTCAAAGCACATAAGCTTAAATGATATTAATCCAACCCGTCCGTGACGGGTCGGATACGGGTAGTACCCATGGGTCGGGTCCATGATCCGGTTGGGGACTATACGTCATCAATGTACATCTCGCATCACCATCCGTAACAATGCTAATATTCTACTTACATAAATGAACTACCCAAGATAAGATAAGAAATTACACCAGCAGGTATAGTCGTAAAAGGAAAAAAGTTAGCAACTTGACTATTTGCCGAACCGAGCCTGCACGTAACACCAACACATGTAAATCAGCCAAAGCATAAAAATTGTAAGTTAGATTCATGACACTTTTGCTTTATGTCAGAAGAGCAACGCAATTAGAATTTTTTTTCATAAAATCATATAAGTATAATACGGTAATTTTTATTGTAAACCCAAATTAAGTGGCCTGTTTTTTATACCTTAAAAAGAGTTCCAAAATCGAACGAACACCACGATGAACAACTCAACAACCAACGAAAATGTAAATAGTGCAGCAAGTTAAACGAATCATTTTGATTCCTCAGGAGGCTCAGATAAGGTAAGAATCGAACCCAGAGGATGCGTCTGCCATGGTTGCAACAGTTTTAAGTTGCCCTGCCAAGATACTACCGATCTTAGCATGATCGAAAGCACCTATACTCATCATAGCCCATAACGAAGCAAATTTAAGGCGGCTGTAACAAATATAACAAAAAGGCAGCGCGATCCGTAAAATGACATATACACCATCATTTTGTAACGTTGACCAAAAGAACCAAACTAACAATGTAAATGAAATGTTAATTTTAACCTTAATAATACGGAGGGATCTCGCATCCCTAGGAATAGTAAAACTTCTCATAAAGAGATTAAAATAAAAGGCTATACACTTTTGTGGCTTCCGAAATATCATAAGAAAAACCGCTCCTTCTCTCTCACAAATGATAGTGGGTGTGAGAATGCACCACCACCGCCTATTCCATCCGTAAAGCAATTGTTTCGGTGCCGCAAGAGGCTCAGATAAGGTAACAATCGAATCAACAGGATGCGGGCCGCCATGGCTGCAACAATGTTTAGTTTCCCCGCCAAGAAACGACCGATCTCATCGTGATCACAAGCACATGTACTTAAGTTTATAATTATTCTAAAGTTGATAATAAAGGGAAACGAAAAAGTCTTATGGATAGTGAATCATGCCAGAAAGCAACCGTAAAATATGTCGGCCTTTTTAACTGGCCCCGAGAATCCTTAAATCAAACAGGAAAACAGAGTTTTTCTTTTCAAGCTTGCTAAAACAGAAAGAACCACAAAAGATAACAGAAACACATGTTCAATCCGTCGCGGCTGCAAATCCAGAGACCTGCCATGCCAAGCGACGGGGCATACCAATTGTTCGAAACAATCAAAAGCCCCGGTAACAGCCATAATAATCACACATTCCAAATGTGCATGCCGACATTATACTATTCCATATATAATAATAAAAAGTACACAATGAACATGTTAGAAACAACTCGTAAAATGTAGGACCCACTTTCACAGTCCTTCATAATCATTAAATCAAAAAGGAGAACGTATACCTTTTGTTTTCAAGGTTAATAAGCTAGAAAAATGTCAATAGTGCAGCAACGTAAAATATTCATTTCGATTTTGTAGGAGGCTCATATATGGCAAGAATAGAATCGAGAGGATGCAGACGCCATGGCTGCAACAGTCTTAAGTTGCCCCGCCAAGATACGACCGATTACAGCTCGGTCGAAAGCACCTAAACTCATCATAGCCCATAACAAAGCTCATTTAAGGCGGTTGTACCAGTAAATCAACCAGGCTTCAATTTGCACCAACAACACAAACAAATGTTCAACCCGTTGCGGCTGCAAATCTAAAGACCTGCCACGCCAAGCGACGGGTCATACAAATGCTATCAAACAATAAAAAGCCCCAAGAACATACATAATAATCGCATAATCTGAAGGTGCATAGCCACGCTATGCTATTAAAAACTTAATAATATATGCAGTTTGCATTATCGTCATAGCCTTTTTTAATAAGTTGTAGCTACCATCTTATTAAGGGTACTTCAAAACGATAGCAACCATACTTTAGAAAGGTATAAGTAATAGCTATATTTTTTCACATCACTCAAACACGAAAACCAAACATATTGTATTGTCTATAATAAAAGAGGGGAATCACCTTCCCCTCTCACACCAAAATTTTTATATTCACTCTCCTCACACACACTAACGTAATCGTTTCTCCAACTGTAGCACCAATCCTTAAGAAACAGTGACAGGAATTAAAATAACTTACAAAGGGAGAAGGTTACAAACCTCGATATTAAGTTCTGAGACGACACAATGTAGTTAATAAAGAATGTGAAAAGTATCTATTTTTGTATTTCAAGGCTCAGATAATTGAAAGACTTAGTGTGTGCGGCAGAAAAGTTTCATCATTACGATTCCCGGTGTTTGATAAGTAGTTTATGCCACCAAACCAGCATGTCAGTTTTTTTTTACCAACATTCTACAAAGTGGATTAACACGTCATGGTTGCAAAGCTAATAGCTTGCCCGCCAAGATGCGTATAACCTCAAACGTGCAAAGGTTGGTATAAACATATCATGGCAGCGAACAAACTGCAAATGCAAGATCAGCGCAAATCTTATAGATTATCATTAGGGTCTGATAAGTAACCGCTAGAAAAAAGAGAATATGGCCGCCATGGCTAAAAAATAATCAATTTTGTCCCGCCAAGATGCACATACTCGATACTATAGTCAAACTGGTTATGTATGTTCAAAATTATCGTAATAGCCTTTTTAATAAGTTGTAGCTACCATCTTATAAAGGGTACTTCAAAACGATAGCAGCCATACTTTAGAAAGGTATAAGCAATAGCTATATTTTTCACATCACTCAAACACGAAAACCAAACATATTGAATCTTTAATAAAAGAGGGCAAGTCAAAAGGCAAAATGATAAGCAAATCTAAACAACCTGCTTATAAACACAACCTGCTTAGAAACACAACCTGCTTATAAACACCACTAAAGAAACCAAATCAATTACTTACATGTAATGAAGATAAGATATTCAGGATTCTTATCTTTACAAATCGCCAATAATTCAGATAACACGTAAAAGGAAACACCCACCGGCGCCACCTGCCGAACATCAACACCGCACACCATGAACGGTGGCAACAAAGACGGCGACGGCAATAAAACTGATTGTTGGTTCTGGGTATGCAGTCCAACCCACACAAAAATACATAGACCGCCAAAAATGAGTTGAGACATCATCACATATCACTCACCATAAATCAACCCACCACTCACTGTAAATCAATCAATATGTGATCATGCGTTCATATCTCATCAAGAGACACATATGAGATGAGATTAATGAGATGGTATGTGTAGATTAGATAGAGAAGAGATGAGATGAAATTATTGAGTGGTAAGATGAGAGGTGAAAACAACAGTTCAAGACACATCTAGATTGAGAGAGAAAATAGTGGGTGGAATGTGTGTGAGGTGAGGCAAGTGACGAGTGTAAATATAAAAATTTCGGTGTGAGAGGAGAACTGTTCATAGGGAACGTGATTCCTTTCTTTTATTATAGATACAATATTTTTTTAATCGTATTTAATTTATTTTTTTAATTCAATATTTGGACCCTATTTGTATTCTGGTTAAACAAAATTGTAGTGGATAAGGCAAAAACACACTCAAATTTTAAGCATAAGAATAAAAGAAAAAAATTGTATGTTTTTATTATTCATCGTATTGTTGATGCGAATGACTAAAATGATGTTATATAATAAACTAAGTTATGGTTGAAAGGAAAGGTTGTCTCGAGGGTGGGAATCGGGTCGGATTCGGGTTATTCGGGTCGGGTCAAAGTCAGGTCAAGGCTAAAAATATATTACCTGAATCTGATCCGATTTTAACTCGGGTTAATCAGGTTTGGGTCTAGTCGAGTCGGGACTATTCTGTCCGAATTCAAGTAAAAAAAAGTTTACTCTTTTTTAATAAAATTTATCTTAAACTTAAATTAAAAAAAATATATTCTTATTCAAATCAATCAAGTCGACCCGAACCCGAATTAGATATAATTTTTATACCCGATGTTTAACTCGATTTCGAATTCAGGTTTATCAGGTTAACCCGAGTAAACCGAATTAAAATTTGAACCTGACTAACCTGACCTGCTCGAGTCAAGTTTAGGTCGGGACAAGTTCGGATCAAATCGAAAATATTAACATCCCTAATTGTGTCATTTAATAAAAACCCACACCACTTTTTGAAAAATCAACCTTTCTTTTAAAATGCATCTTGCAACATTTTTGTAACAACCAAAAATTCACTCACTTTATTCGTTAAATACAAGTGTATGTCGAATAGTGTGACAACAATTTGTGTCACTATTTCGTCATTTGACTTTATATTCATGATCTTTATTATCCGATAGCGACTTAATAGTTTTTACGAGCATGTACTTTACACTTCTAAAATCATATTATAACTTAACTCAAAATTCTTTTGGTCTCATGTATATTACTATCACACAAAATAATTTGATTACACTAAAATCATCAAAAGATCTTTTATTAAAAAGAACGGAATAGGATGATTTTCTGCATAAATAAGAGAAAATCATTAGTCTTATCAGGACGGACCCCACGATTAGACTCTAGTGTAAGAGTAAGATTTTATGTTTTTAGATATATGTGTGTCTATTAAGATGCGCGAGAAAATCATACCTTTTTTGGAGTGTCAAAGCCCACCAGGCGAACCAAATACTAAGGTTCTCTAATATTTCGAGCTGTGTTCGGAGTGGGAACCTTGTAAGGAAAAAGTGCACGGTCTGTTTGCTAACCATGGCTTGTGGATCCAATCTCGTAGAGTTGATTCGATCATGGTTTGTGGATCCGTTCCTAAGGGCTGACCAACCATGGCTTGTGAATGGCACTTGTGATGCGGTTACGTGTGTCTTTATTTCGGTCGTGACCCAAGATTTGTTGTGTGGTCTAGGCCCAGTGGGCCGTATACACACTATACATTATCAAGTCCTCCCATTCCAGTGTTTTTCGTATTTACGGATACATCATTGGACTCATTATCGTTTCATGCGATATCTTCTTCCGTACGCGATGTTATCATCGCGATCGGTGATCGCTGCCTTTAGGGTTAGGTGAAACGTTGGACGTGTTTAATCCCTGACCTTTTAACCTTTTGACTTTCGAGACCTTTTGTCTGGTAACTTGTGCTACGTGATTTTGTTGTCTTTTTGTTTTCCTAATTTGCATTGTTCATTTACTTATGGGAGGTACACGTGTAATTATCCGGTGAAAAAGACTTTTAATATACTAAAATTATAAATACTTAATTTCTTTTTCATTATTGCTTTTCTCTATTTTTACTGTTGTTGTAAAATATTGAAATAGGATAAGATAAGAAGTCGCGGGAGGAGGTGAAATTGAGTGATTGATAGTTGTGAGTTGATTTCAATTATTCTTTAGCCTTAACTATGCATGACAAGTAGTGGCGGACGTAGGAAATTTTAATGTGGAGGGGCAAAAAAAAAATTTTGACGATAGCAAAGCGAAAAAACTAGAATACAAATTAAAAAATTAGGTATTATAACTTAAAAGTTAACGATTTTTAGGTTTTACAGTGTTAAATGTTGGAATTTAATGTGTAAATAGGGGGCAATTTGAAATTCGAGTGGAAAACATTTTTAAAAAACGCTCAAATATAAAGAAAAAATACACTAAAATCTCGTTTTCTTGATCGAATTATGGGAGGCGCCGCCACCCCGCACCTATAAGGTATGACAAATGGTATGAGATTGGGAATGGGTTTATAAATCCACTAGGTTTGATGGCTTTAGAAAATGGCCTGTTTTGAAGGTTTGATACCCATTTTTATATATCAAAAACCCTCTAACCAAACAAATACAGTATAATGGTAAAACCCTAGCTAATTGTTGTTATTAAACTGATTGCAAAAAGAGGCCCTCTATTTCATCATCATCGTCGTCATCATCATCAATGGGTTCCTCCATGTTCAAGATCCGTTCACTAATCCCGTCACCTCTGTTCCAAACCCTACAACAACAGTTTTCAACCCTAGTGAAGTCACGTGCCGCCCTAGCCCTCTTAAAGACCGAAAAAAACCCACAAAAAATCTTCCAAATTTGCAAATCAGATGATTACACACAAGACTCATTGAAAACATTCTCAACCGCAATCTCAAGACTCGCTGCTTTGAAAGAATTCCCCACCATCCGTGCATTGGTTCATGAATTGTTCCGTGACAGCCCAAATTTAAGACACGACAAGTTTATCGCTCAGGCCGTTCTCTGGTATGGCAAATCTGGGATGTTGAAAGATGCTTTTGACCTCTTTGATCTTATGCATGATGAAATGGATGTTCCTCACAATGTTCATTCTTTCAATGCTTTGTTGCTTACCTGTATGTTACATAACCGTTTCGACGAGGTTAAGCGCATTTATTTATCTTTTCCTTTGAGATATGGTTTCAAAATGGACGTTGATGTTTATAATACTCTCATTAGAGTCTTCGGTCACTTCGGTAAATGGGATTTGGGGTTTAGGTTGATTGATGAGATGTATAGGAAGAATGTTAAGCCCAACGCCGCTACGTTTCAGACTTTGATTGCCGGTTTCTATAACGAGGGAAGGTTTGAGGAAGTTGCTAAGGTGTTGGAGTTGATGAAGGACCACAAGTTTCCTATTGGGATTGGAATGTGTAATACTAGGATTGAGTGTCTTTGCAAGCTTAAGAGAACGGATGAAGCCAAGGAGCTGCTTGATGGGTTGTTGTTAAGTGGGATGAAGCCTAGTTCTACTACGTATCGGTATTTGGTTCATGGCTATGTTAAGGAGGGGAAGATGGATCAAGCTAAGGATATGTTTGAAGAGATGGTTAAGCATGGGTTGAAACCGGATAGTGATTGTTATTTTACGATGGTTAGGCATATGTGTAAAGGTGGTGAGTTTGAACAAGCGTTGAAAGTTTGCAAGCAGGGTATGGAGAAAGGTTGGGTGCCAAATTTTTCGACCATGAAGATGATTGTTCTTGAGCTAGCTAAGGGTTCGATGGTTCAACAGGCGAGGGAGCTCGTTGGGCAAGGAAAGGTTTCCGGAAAATGCTCAAATATATGTGGGATGAAGTCAAAGAGATTCTGTCCGAATCAGAGGATGCTTGAGATCTTATGCGGGCAATATTTGCTTCATGTTTACGGTGTTAGTAACTGTTTGCAAAATCATATTAGTAGGAATGAATTTTCAAGTTAGGTTGTTTTTAGTGCCTAGTTGTTCTTTTGAAATTGATGGAGCCTTCGGTAATTTGGATGATTGGGACTCGTTCACTTGTAGGAGCTCAAAACTTCAAATAGTAACTGAAAGACGAGACCTCGATGACTTGTTATTACCACAACGTTTTGGAAAGCTGCCTAATGGGTATTTTGTATAAATAGAATATTGTTTGCTTAACGGTTTCAATACCAGTCTTGGTTTTACTTTTAAGTTTTATCATGATAGATATCCAAGAAAATTTGTTAGCTTTAACTCATTTTGGTATGTTAGTACTTGCTTTTACCATTCACAAACCGACATGCTGGAAGTACCCTAATTTATATTTATAGTATATGATACGGACGTACTCCTTATTTTGATTAATAACTTAAACCTCTAAACACCTAAGAATGCCCACTAACTACTATACAGAGGATCTTTTAGACACACCATTTTCAAAAAGTACAGGTCTATATATGCTTTTCTATTTTTAAGACTGGCTGAATTGGTACACACCCGTCTATATCGGGGCTTATGTAATGGACAGGTCTAAAAGACTATTATCAGGACCAGTGTTAATAACTCAGACGGGTCTCTATATATCTAATCTTTTAGGCCTTTTGGTTTAAGTTCACCAGTCTACTTTGATGAAAATTATGAACACCGATTAGAACTAGACATTTCCCTCTCTTATCTTTATCCCCCAACACCCATAAACGCACATTTGCTTTCATTTTACCGCTGCTGCATACTCTCCGTGGTTCTTGGGCACCTATTGGAGCTGTGATTAGCTAATTAGCTAGCTTGTAATTATAATTATCTATCTCTTTGTTTGTTATTTCTTGTGAATTTTTTCTGTAGCTAATATGATTGGCTGTCATGCTTAAATATTTATTATAAATGTTACGTTTGGTGTGAATATGAAATACCGAATATGTGTTTGATAGAAGTACTAAGAGAATCAGTGTCAGTTTATGCATTAACATGGGAAAATTCCGAAAAGAGTCCGAAAACCATGGACTCTTTCCTAACTTATCCCAGCTAGAAATTTCTTCCCAAAAGAGAACCGGGGCAACATTGGAAGAGTGTGACAAGTGTTTTGTATTTTACTATTCAAGTACAAAGTAAGGTATCTGTAAGATTAATTTTTGGGCAACCGTGTATTTTGGCAGATGCTATGGGAGTTGGAAAGACCATCATGACAATGTCACTTCTTCTCGCTCATACTCAAAGAGGTGAATCATTAGATGGAGACACCTCAAGTCAGGCATATAGTGAAAGTAATGAAAGGGGAAATGCGTTCAGATCAATCTTCATCATTTGTGATGAAAGTAGCTAAATTTTCTGGTTTTGATAACCTTAAGAAACAGAAGCAGCTGACTCTCAGCAGGTGGCATATAGCGATAAAGTTTATTGCTTGTAAATATTTCTGATAGTCATAGATTTAATCTCATGTCGGAGCCAGGAGCTTCCTCTATTTAAGTTCACTATGGGAAAAGTCGACCAAAAGATGCCAAAATATTAACTCAGAGTGAGTTCAGCACTAACGAAGATGGCAGGTTAGGAATCCCATTCGTGAATTCTTTTCAGTTATTATTTATGTAGCATTCTTTTGACGGACATGTTTATGGTGGCAGGCCTATACTCCTCCCACCTGCTGAGATGAAGGTGATATTGTGAACCAACATAAGCTGAAAAAGATTTTTACAATGCTATTTTTCAGAGATCCAAGGTACTTGTCTTTATTGGTCTATATTGTAGTCTAATGCATTCTCTAATAAATAATTTTATGCTTGCCTCTAATTTTAGGTAAAATTCGATCAATTTGTTGAACAAGGGCGGGTTCTTCATATTACTCTTGTGCCTTCGTCAATGCTGTGATCACCCTTTTCTTCTTATGATGTAAGAAACAAATATTGTATACTTTTATGTGAAAACTACAACTACTTATTTTGAATTGGATATCATTAAACGTAGATAATTAGAATAATATTAGTTTACGTTTACTTTCAACTGAAAAAAGAATACATAAGTTGCAAAATCACAAACAACGTCATATTAAGTGGATTGTACTTAGCAATTGTAAGATATCATGTTACCAGTCACTTAAATCGGAGAATAAATAATATGATAGACTAGTAGAAAACGAAAGCATAGTATGTTTACCACCATATCCTGCAATTTTCACTAGTTATTAACTCTGTCATATTTACAAACTATACATTTTTGTTTTCATCAACCTATAGTTTCTGATGGGCAATGGTTTTGACTTTTGACAGTCGTGGTGATACTCAAGAGTATTCAGATTCAGGCAAGCTGGTAAAACGCTTCCTCAAGGGTGGTAAGGGAGCCATGGAAGAAGGCCAAAAAAATTCCTTTTAAAGCCTATATACAAGAGGATGTACAAGAGTTGCAGAAAGGGGAACAAGGCCAATGTCATTTTTCTCTTGAAGCTTTTGAAGATGCAGTTTTGACACCATGTGCTCACCACTTACGTCAGGAATGCCTTTTATCAAGTTGTGGAGGAGTCACATGTCGGGTCTCTGTCCTGTTTGTAGGTATCTTCTTTTACCGTAAAGTTCACTTCTTCTCTGCATAGACAGATAAGTTATTAGTTTTATAGAGGCAGAAACTAGGTGGGTTGGGTAACTGGTCATGATGGAAACTTTTGGTACATGTCGAAGCGTGAGGCTTAGGTAGACTTGAAACACATTATGCCTTGTTAGGTTTGCATTAGGTTGCTTGTTCTTTGTTTTGTTTTTCGAGTATCAAGAGAACGCCATCTTCATTGGGCAGAAAGGAAGTGAGCAACCAGGAGCTTATTACAGCACCACCGACAGTCGGTTTCGAGCTCATTGTGACAAAAACTGGGTGGAATCATCAAAAGTGTCTGCACTGCTGCGTGAGTTAGAAAGTTTTCGTTCATCAGGTGCAAAATGCAATGGCAACTAAACATGGGTTCATATAAGTTGTTAGTCGATGCACAGTTTTTTCTCAAATTCTAGCTTCATTTTTATATTTCAACCATGCAAACAATGGCCACTAAACACTCTCAGACATTGATTTGTGGAATCTAATGATTATTAAACTTGTGTTCAGGACTCAGGAGTAACATTTCATTTCTTCGTCTGGATGGAACTTTAAACCAACAACTGCGTGATGTCATTTAAGCATCTTACCCTTAACTGGTGGTGCAAGTGTTGCGTATATACATGCCCAAGAATTAGTCCAGATACATAAACCAGGCACCTTGATCACCAAGCCTCATCAGCAGAAGTGGCAAAATATGCAGATTGAGAAACGGGTCAAAATTTTGTAGAATAAGGACCTTTGTGGAAATTTTATATATATTCATTAGCAAGTTACAAAAGTATGTTATGTTTGTTAAATCATCAAAAACTTTCAGTAAATTAAGTTCAAAGACCATAACATGGAAAGTATAGTTTGTGTGACATTTGATTTTTGAACGGTTTTCTTTTTAGCTAAATTTTACATTTACCAATTTGACCCAATGATCAAATTCCACATACACTTTCATAAAAGCGAAAAGTATACTCTCGCACACATATTTTTCCACTATTCTACTACCTTTTCATTCATTCATGTCAATGCTCAGTTTGACATCGTTTAGTCAAACTAATTCAATTAACATTCCTATCAATCACAATTTCATTTGACAATTTAAAGTAAAAAACAATGGCCTGCATTTTGATAGTTTTTTTTTTCTTCACAAGACTACATGTCCAGGTAAAATGCACAAACCTGCATTTCAGGATGCAATTTGTAAAAATAAACAACCGCTACAAAATAAATGACATTTACTTACTAAAACTTTTGCTTACTAATAAGATTTACAATTATTTAAGTCACTATAACTTTTCCTTACTAAAACATAATAAATATAAAAGTAAGCAAAAACATTTGCTTACTCTTTTCCCTACTAAAAAAAGAGTCATTAAAAGTTTTACACTTTTGCTTACTCAATATTGAGTAAGTAATGACCTTTAGTGCTCCCCTCTATTACTTACTTTTTTCTTAAGAGTAGGAGTTGATAAAAATAACTTTTGATGACTCTTTTTTGTGTAGAAATTGATAGAAAATACTTTTGCTTACTCTTTTTGAGTAAGTATAGACCTTTAGTGCTCCCCTCTATTACTTACTCTTTCACGTTTAATTGAGTAAGCAAATGTCATAAATTTTGTAGTGATTCATTCATAATTTGTGGTAGGAAACTACCATTACATCAATACTTCAAAATATACTATCACACGAAACCATCATCAGCCTAACATACACAAACTAACTAAACCAACTGCATAACTTGCCACCCAAGAGTAACCAATACTAACCTTAAACAACTAGATTTGTAAAAATGTTATTGGTGTGAAATGTATGGAAGTTGTCACGTTTTCTTATCGTATGCATCCAAGTTTTAATATAGAGTGATGATTTGCACACTTCACTAATTTATTTGCACACTCAAATTGGGTATTTTTTGATATTTATAGCCTTAAATCATTTAGTTGTGTATGATGTATATATTAAAGGTATAATAGTTATGACATGCATATTTTGGAGTGTATTTTTAAAAAAGTTATGGTGTGTGCAAATCATTCTTTAATATAAATGACTAATTATGGCGAATGGTCGTTAGACAAAGTCATTAACACGTACCACATTATTAACATTGTTAAAATAGAAAGATTAGCAAAATATTTGCATATAATAGGAAAATTAAACTTGGATGCATACAATAGGAAAATGTGACAACTTCGACAAATTTTCAAACCAATAGTTGAAACCACATTAAGTATACCATGAACGAGTTGAGATTCCCATAGACACAATATTTAGCATAGATGAAATGAAAAAAATCTGAACCATTTATTCATTTTTTATTCAATGGTCAAGATCACACCCATCTTTTACACTTAGAGACAAAAATGTAACGTATAGATTTTTCTCACACAAAGCTTCATTTTTTGGGTAAAAACACACACATTCTCTCTAATAAATGTCGGCACCATTTTTTCGGCGACCTCCCAAAAACCTACCATCTATCGTCAACCACCACATCAAACCACTATTTTCTGGGTAGATCTAAGCCGCCTTGTCTTCTACCAACGACAACCACAATAACCATCTTTTTCCAGCAACCCTAATTTTTTCCGGCGAGATCTCAACAACTTCAAACCACGTTTTTACGGCGAGATCTACAAACATGGGTGATGATAATGAAATTAAAGCATATTTAAGTATCGTTCAATACGAAGAAGAAGAAAACCCTATGACTCAGAATCAAAATGAAGATTTAAATGTTGAAGCAAATCTCATTCAAACTCAAGATAAATCATATATGATTCTTAATCAATAATGAGTTTTATTGAATTATTATCAAAACAGTATTAATATTATGGAAGAATCATATATGATTCATTCTTTATAAAAACAATGAATATATATGATTATGTTAAAATATGATTATCAAACAGTCTTAGTATTGTGGAAGAATCATATATGATTC
This sequence comes from Glebionis coronaria, assembly GCA_025667525.1. Classification (NCBI taxonomy): domain Eukaryota; kingdom Viridiplantae; phylum Streptophyta; class Magnoliopsida; order Asterales; family Asteraceae; genus Glebionis; species Glebionis coronaria. Next base: position 630,485,549 of record CM046877.1, on the reverse strand, counting down.
TGTTAAAATGTAAAATCATATTTGATTCGTTCTTTATAAAAAGAAGAATCATATATGATCCAATCTAAAATAAGTTACTTTGTCTTTAAATTACTAAAACATAACCTAAATATTATTGTCTAACAGTTCCTAGGAACACGCCAACTTTATTCCCAGATAGCGAGACACCTGGAGGAGGAACGATATATTGCGAACCAAATGTTGAAAAGTAGTACCTACCTTTTGAGGGGGAAACTTTTGATACGATAGAGCAATGAGTCGATTTTTATAATACTTACGCTGAAAAGGGAGGGTTTGAAGCTAAAATGACATGCCAAAAGAAAACAAAAAGTGGTTTGGTGAAATCAATGTTTGTAAAACCCGTTTTAAAAATCCTAGGATCATTAAATGCAAGAATTTACGGTTAAATTTAAACTTTATAATTAATTAACATACGACATGAATCATGAATATTTTATACGAATATTATGTATATTAATTAATTATCATAAGTATTACGTATGAAAACACGAATGCCACATCCTGGAAAGTCACTGCACTTATCTGAGTGATGGTCAGTATATCCACAATACTTACAGGGAGGGTAAGGTCTGTAATTACCTACTGGTCTCCTAGTAGCCTGTTGTTTGCCCCTAAAATGTGTCTTAGATCTCTTTACAGCCATATGTTTATCATGATCTATGGTCATGTGATGAGAATTTTTACACACATTACAGTAGGGTTTGACTAACTTTTCAGTTGAGGGTTCACCTAGTATTGACTTAGGTTCAGAGGAAGTAGAGCATTCAGTGGAAGGATTAATATGTTCTTTTAAGAGTTCTACTTCTTTCATTAAAGACAACATGCGTTCTTCAGTAGAGGGTTCAGCTAAGTTCACATCGTTAATTGAGACAAACTTATAAACATTTTTCTTAACAGACAGTTTGGCAGGCACAGCAAAAGTCTTAGCTGTTGGTGTCTCAACTTTTAACTTAGGCTCAGCCTTAGCTCCTCTAGAGGAGCTGTTGGGTTCAACTCCATAGAGTTTTGGAAAAGTTGGTAAAGGTACAGTGCTTTCAATCACATCTTCAGAGACAGTGACATTTTGTAAGAGTGGATCAGATGAATGTATAGTCTCTGTGGATTTGAAAAAAATCTCTTTGGGATTTTTAAGAGCTTTCATTTTTTTTCTCTTAGCAGTTACAGCCCTAGTTATGTCAACTGGAAGTTCATCATCAAGTAACTCATTTATAGTGAACCTACTGCACAACTATTTTTCTATAACCTTGTGTAGTTCAGCTACTTGATCATTTAAGGCACTGTTTCTTAAAGTTAATTTATTAACTTCATTTTTAAGAGTTATCTTTTTAGAGTTAACCTGTTTTAAAGTTTTACATTCAGCCTTAGCAGTCAACAATTCATGTTTATAAGGGTGAAATTTATCAAGAAGGTTCTCTTTTTGTTCCTCAACAAAATGTAAATTAACTATGGTGTAATCAAGGACATGTTTACGTTCATCACTTTCAGATATAGAGATAAGCCTGTGTACCTTTTTTATTGTGATGTCAACCCATTTTCCTGATCTAGCATCTCCTTTTCCAACAGCTGGTTCATCCTCAGCAATTTCCATAAATGCCTTGACCTTGGTAGTGTCCTCTTAATCAGATGCCAGTGGCTCATCATTCCAATCATAAGCTTCAGCTAGCAACCCTTTCTCTGTCCTTTTACCATCTCCTTTCTTCTTAGACAGAGCTTCTAGCTTCAAGTTCATCTATTCTAACTCAGCCTTTAGTGCTTTGTACTTGTTCTTGTAATCCTTTTTCTCATTATTAGAGGAATTGGATTGGTGAGATGAGTTGTTATGTGATTTGAACTTGTAAGGTTTGTTGAATGATGAAGGATAAGATGGTGAGGATGTTTTTGTGGATGGATAGTCTTTTTGAAAGTGTCCAAGTTTTCCTTAGGCAAAGCAAGTTTCTTTGGATTTGTCAGTTTGTTTACTAGCTGGTCCTACTCTCCCTGGTCTTTTGTAGAATCTTCTCTGATTAGCTAGTAAAGCTCTTTCATGAAACTCGGCATTGAGGTCTGTCATGAATTCCTGGCTGCTACGAGTGCCTTCTTTAACATCTATGTCACTATCATGAGGATTTGAAGTAGAGATCAGGGCTTTGGAAGTTTCTCCCTGAACTACAAATCTTTCAGACTCAGATTTGTGTATGGTATCAATCAGCCCTTCTTCATAATTGTATTTTCCATATAGCTGAGCCAACGTGTCATTCTTGATGGAGTTATTAGCTCTTCGAGTCTGATTCATGCTCAGCCATTTTCTGGGAAGGTTGTTGACAAATGTGGCGTTTACTTCAGCTTGTGCAATGGTGACTTCATTCATAGCAAGGTCGTTGAGAAGAATCTTCAGCCTTGTATACGTTTGTTGTACCTTTTCTCCTTAAAGTGCCTTGAAAGCATTAAACTGAAGCCTAAGTGCCTGAATCTTAGTTTCTCTAGTTTCAGAGGGTCCTTCGTGACCAAGGATAAGGTCTCACCACATTTATTTGATTGTAGGACACTGAATCACAGATTTCATGATGTGTTTTGGAAGAAAGGATATAATGATGCTTTTGAGACGTTTATCTTGTTTTGCCCGTTTCCTATCTGCTGGTGTCCACTGTTTGAGGGGTTTAGGAATAGGATTCTCATCAATGGAAGTGAGCGCCATGGGAACATAAGGTCCATTTTCTAAAATTTCTAGAATAAATGGCTCGAGTCCATCGAGATAAACCAAGAATTGACTTTTCCAACTTGCAAAGTCATCTTCATCAAATACTGGCACGTTAGTGACATGAGATCCACCTCTTGAATCGAGAAGTTGAGGAAGATCGTCTTCATTTTTAGTGGGGGTTACTCTTGGTGAAGTTGTAGGTGGTGGTGTGTTGTTCCCAGAAAGTGATGGTGGTGGTGGTGGGGTGTTGCTCATTTCAGGCATGGCGGATCTTGATTATACAACTTAGAGCGATGTTTATGAAGGTTTTAATATCAAACATCGCTATGATACCAATTGAAAGTCCCTAAACCTAGCTTGAAACGAATAAGAAAGATAATTAACACAAGTAAATACTTTTCAAACGTAAGACTTTATTATTATATAGCAAGTATTACATGTGTTATGGATAACACAGTTTGATGACAATGTGTTATGTACACTTTGGAAAAATAAAGCTAACTTAAGAACATATGCACAACTGACTGTTCTATAAGTTCTAAAGAGTTAAAGTGTCAAATCTAACAAAGTGAACGACATTAACTCTTGGCTACTGATAGGTGTGAAAACACCCATCCTTTTTACCACTTAATTACAATAATAACCGAGCTAAAACGTGTATTTTATGTCATTTATGTCGGAATTATGCGTGGTTTGTGTTTTTGTTGTAATTTAGGACGAAAAGGTGAAAAGTGGAGAAAACACGACATTCACGGGCTTTTATCGAAGAAAAAGACAAAAGACGAAGTCAAAAGATCAAGAGTGCAAAAAGAACGGAAGTCCAAGGCCTATTCTAAAGATTTATCGAAGAACAAGTCTAAAGATGGAAGTTTAATTAAGCCAAAGAACTCAAGTCTAATAAATGAAGAAATTATAAGACGAGTTTAAATTAATCCCGAGACAATGTCGAAAAAAAAGTCGAAGAACTTAAAAGACGAAAAGACGTGAAGAAAGAAAGAAAGAAAAGAGTAAGCCACCAACCACTCTCCTTTCCTATAAATACCCTTCATTTCACCACATGAAGGGGGGTTAGTCATTTTAGGTTAGTTTTTAGTTAGTTTAGGAGTAGGAGTAGTTTAGTTTTAGTGAGAGAAAGTGACAGTTTCTCTCACTAGAACTTTAATCTTTCATCTTTTATCTTTCTTGTTTTTAATCAAACCTTTACTTTTTAAGCTTAATCTTATCTTAATCTTCATATTATTAATCTTTCTTGTTAATCAATCTTGTTTTCGTCATCTTTTTATTAAGTTTTTACATAAAGTTCATGTCTTTTTAATGTTTCGTGGCTTAAAGTTAATGTTTTTATAAGTTTTGATCTTCTCCCTAGCTTATTGGTAGCTTATTGTTGTTTTGTTTTGCTTATTGTTCTCAAAAAGTTAAGATTTTAAAGCTTCTTTTCGTCCTTTTACATTTTCCTAGTTTATAGGAATTTCTGTTATAAATTCGCATCTTTCAGCCTTCATTGCAAATTCATTCCTTTCCTGTATTGCGAAATTGAACATTATTAGTATTGCGAAATTGATCTTTATCATGATTGCGAAATTGTTCTTTGTCGTGCATTGCGGAATTGAACTTGATTGGTATTGCGAATTCTTCCAGCTTTAATGAATTGCGAATTTGAATGCATTCTCTAGTTGCGAAATCTTCAGTTCTCCCAATTGCGAATTTGATCTTTTCTGTATTGCGAAATTATACATTAACAACATTGCGAAATCTTGGTAAAGATTTCGCAACTCTCTTTTAATTGCGAAATTATTTCCAGTTTTATTAGTATTGCGAAATTAATGTTTTCAAATTGCGAAATTAATTACTTTTTATTCAAATTTGGTTTTTAAATTTCCCATCATTTTTAATTAGTTTTGTCTTATTTTTACTTAGCTTTATTTTTACTTGTTTCTCTTATTTTAATTCTTAAAGTATTTTATTTAAAGTTTTTAAATTTACGTTTTGTCATATATTAATTTTTCGTCTTTTAATTAATTTACTTTTAAAGTTTTAATTTTGCACCATTTTCGTTTTAATTAGTTTTAATTTTTAATTACAGTCATTTACATTTAAGTCTTGCACCATTTATTTTAAAAACAACCAAAAATATTTGTTTCACCAAGAACAACTAATCTCGCACAATTAACCGGAAATCAACTCGAAGAGATACCGAGAAACGAACTTTTCAACCTAGTAAAATCCCAGTCATTAGCTACATAACCTATTTATAGTGGTACGAGGATGACTTCTAGTGCTGGTTGATGGTGACTACACAAAACAGACAATGTCAGACATCTGTCACAAGATGCTCTTCTAATTTGGTAGTCTGCCACAACGCTTTAGGAAAACAGAGCTGACACAATTTCCCTTTTCTTCATAGACTCGTACTTTAGGCTGTAAAACTTCCCGCCTAAACACTTAGGTATATCTAAAGTGTATAGAGTGTTAACAGGTTATTGCCACCCCTGTTAACACTCAACCACTCAGAGTCCCTGATACATCTTGGCTGTTATCCATCACAGCCAATGAGTATGTTTTCAAGTAATCTTCGACTTCCTTGACAATGTCTCTGACATGGACTCCTCTATGGTTTCTCACAAAGACTTAGAACTCTGTGAGTCTTGGGTTACTTGCCTGTAACCTAGGCACAAGCAAGTTAATATCAAACAGCTTAATTTACGTTTAAATCTATTACTAAGGGAAATCTAACAAACTTAGATTTCCAACAACTTTAGATATATACAGTATGTATCAGTTTTATACTTAACACAAACTTTAAAAATGCAAATCAGCAGTATGTATAATTAATTTTAAAATTTTAATGTCTTTTAGTATATCTAGATATAAAATTGCATATAAGTACCATAATCAATTCTAACTTAAAATAACAACTTATATTTAGATATACTTTATATATCTTTACATTATATATAAGATGAGGGGTATGCCACATCATATCCACGTCATCACCTTCCCATAATTTTTTTAATTTTTTTTTTATGATTTTTCGTATTTTAATTTTTGTTATTTTGTTTTATGAATATTCGTATATTAGTTTTGCTAAAAGTAATTTGTTTTTTATAATATTTATCTACTAAAAATAATTCCCCCTTGCAAGGATCGAACATGAGACCTAATGTAATCTTGTGATATTAAGAAGCATATGCCTAACCACTAGATCAACTCAGCTTTTTGTTAAGATGTTACAACTTAACATACATAAACTCAAAAAACCAGAATGGTCTCTCTTCCATTTTCCATTCATTCAATCCATTCCATGTTTGTTATTTACTATAAATGTCAATGCCACGGGCTTACGTTCTGGGCTTAAAAAACACGCTTTATCATGTAGCCCTAATATTGATAGAATTAAAAAATACGATCCATCATTAACCTAGATAAATAAAAACCTACGCTTGATCTTATTTGAATACGGTTAGCTGCAAAGGGATTCCTTAGAGTATTTAGGATTTTATGGACGTGAGATTCGATCAAACTACAAGGGAACTAAACGGATTTTATCTACTAACCACAACTTACTCACTCACCTCCATGGAATTCACAGTTGATTGTCTCCTAGATTGGCCACATAGAACTCGAAGCTGATTGTCTCCTAGATTGGCCACGAGGAATGAGCGTAGCCAATGGATTAAAGTAAGTTACATGCTTTATATTATTCGACCAGGTTTGATTTTTTCATTTAATCATTGTTTGAGACCTAAAGTATGGGTAGGGAACTGATTGTTATTTTTTATTGATTAAATTTGTGAATGATTTTAGATATTGGATTCTTAGATGATTTGTGGCTACGAATACTGACATTGAAATTTTGAAGAAAAGGGATGTTGCTGACACGCAAAGAGCAAGTTCAGTTTGTGAGTTCTTTAAGGACTGTTTGCTTGCTTCGTAAGCTGCATATTCGTTTGGACACAAGTTAGATTATATTCCCATTTAATCAGTAAGTCTATATTACATGGTTTTGAACGTCCACATTATGGCATACCCTTTAATTAACTAAAGGTATGTGATTTTATAAAAATATTGTGTAAATAATGTGGCCAACAGTAAAGAACAAATCATTACCCCATTGTGGCAGGGTGCATTTCAATAAAAATACAAATAAAGATACTGACTTTTATATTCTATAAAATTCACGTGTATTATGTATTTGTTTTTTTACTCCACAGCAAGCCGGGCATCATCATCCGCCAAACAAGCAACATTTTCCGATATCAAACGTTTGACTTGTGTGGATTTCATCCCGAAGTAAGAATTTGACGTACTCTTAGAGTTCTAATGTGCGGATATGTGTATCATCTGAAGTCATGATCATAAAAGGTGCGTCTCTTTGACATTCACATATGGTTAAAAATAACTTGTGTCAGTTTTAAAGTTAAGGTTTATACTTTTTCTCTAATTGTGTGAGAATCTAATTTTAAGGTTTTGGTAAATTTCACTTAAGGCAAGATTCATTGTTAATGACATAATGAATTGATATTGAAGCTATACTCGATAGAAAATCCATAAATCCGCAATTTTGATTGAATCAATAATGCTAGAATCATACACATATACATGTGTTTACCATGTTTGTTGAACTGAACAGGATTGATAAACGAGACATATGTTTATATGGTCAAAACATAAGTACTATGAAGAGGAGAAGGAAACAACAAAGAACCCTATATTAGAAACACAATCAGAATGTCAACCTCAAGCTTCTCGACAAGTATTCAGACTCTTTCTTTATGTTGTGCTACTTTTTGTATTATATATCATATATGTGTATTTATATATATGTTTTTAATCCCCTTTTATTCTCTTTGTGCAGGACATCAAGTGCCAGGGCAGTTTCTTCGTGTAAGTGTTTGATTGCTCTTTTTTATACAAAGAAAGTGGACACTCACTACAACAATCCAGCCCTTCCCCATCGGGGTTTTCCCCAGCGACACGATGTCGCTGGGGAAAAGTCGCTAAACGACAAAAACTTTCTGACGTGGCAAACTTTCTCGAAAAAATTTTGACCAAAAAGCAAAGCAAATTTTCCCCAGCGACATGTCGCTGGGGAAAAGTTGACTGAATTTTGACCAAACTACTTCACAATTAATGCAAGCGGGAGATTAACCCGCCAACTTTTCCCCAGCGACATGTCGTTGGGGAAACTTTCTCCCACGTCTAATCCAAGTGATTAGCGTTAATGCGTTGTTTAATTTATGCCAAATATTTTCCCCAGCGACATGTCGCTGGGGAAACTTTTAGGATTCCCTCCAAAAGATATTAAGTTAACGCGCCTATTTTACAAAAAAGTAACAAAATTTTCCCCAGCGACATGTCGCTGGGGAAAGGTTGACTTCTATTTGACCACCAATTTTCAGAAAATGTGTAATCTTTATATAATATTTTAGTAAATATAATATATATATTAAAAAATAAAGTTATTAAAATTTAAAATAGTATCTCTTTTTATGATAAAAAAAAGTGAGACAAATGGTTAATTTTCCCGCCAATGTTTTCCGACCAAAATTTTGCCCGCCAAAAGTTAACATTCACTGATAATTGTTAACATTCATTGTTAATATTAATTAAAAATTGTTAACATTCATTGAGGCTTACAAACAGACACGCCTAAACCTAACTTTATTCTACACTGACACTTAAACACGCGCTTAATTAAACATGGATATTAAACCGATAATAGACTCATAAACACGAAAACAGATACATCATAAACTAGTTCAAACAAATGTTCCCCATGTCATCGTAAAGGTCGTGAAGTAGTGCAGCTGAATCCAATGTGTGCCTATCGGAGTTGCGGTACAACTCTATCGTACGCTCAAGTACCATTATCATTCCATTCAAGCACACACAGTTTGCACACGCTGAAGAGCTTGGAGAAGAAATTGGAATAGTTGAAGGTCTGGTAGAAGAGCTTGGAGGAGAAAAGTTCGTTGAAGGTCTTGAAGAAGAGCTTGGAGGAGAAAAGCTCATTGAACCTCCAAGAGATTTGATTAGTAGTTGGACGCGTTCGTCTTTCCATAAAAAAAATTTGCATCCATATGAAACTGGAGGTTGAACCCGTGAACGTGGACAAGCATAGTACAGTCTACCAAAGTTTTTAGTTGTCCACGATTCTCGAAGAACTACATCTCCATGTCCACACCTGCACGGAAAAGCTTCATGCTTCAACATGTACATAATAACAATTTGTTTATGATGATAAGTGTGTGTAATCTGCTGGTGGTTGTGATGATAAGGAGTGTGTGTGTTTCTCTTTTTATGCTAAAAAAGTGAGGGAAATTGTTAACATTTTCCCTCCAATGTTTTCCCTCTTATATAAAAATATATAATTATATAAAAAGTAAAATATACAATTATGTAAAACTTATTATTTTTAATTATATAAAATTATAATAATACAATTATATAAAATTATTATTATTAATCATTTAAAAGTAAATATCATGAATAGTTAAAAAAGTTTCCCCAGCGACATGTCGCTGGGGTAAGTTTCGTTGACCAATTTTAGAAATCCCTCCAAAAAATTTCATTAACGCGCTTCTTTCACAAACCGACAAAATAAGGGTTTCCCCAGCGACATGTCGCTGGGGTAAGTTTCGTTAATATCCAACGTTTATTAAACCAGCTGCGCAAAACGACAAATTCTAAACTTTCCCCAGCGACATGTCGCTGGGGAAAAGTTCGTCAAGAAAAGGAAGTTTTCCCCAGCGACATGTCGCTGGGGAAAGTTTTAACCAGACCTTATCCTCAACGATTTACAGAAACATCACTTATCTCCCAAACCCATCTCTTTCTCTTCTCTGCATAAAACACCATCACTACAGCCCATTTACACCACCATTTACACCACCATTTACACCACCAATATCACCACCATTTACACCACCAATATCACCACCATTTACACCACCAATCATCACCACCGTCATCCCCATCTGCGTAAAACCCCCACCCATCTCCATCACCCTCACCAGTCACCACTGCTAATCACCACCACCATCACCCATATCCATCTCCATCACCACTGCGAATCATCCCACCGGTCACCACTATGAATCACCCACACCACCACCACTAGCTATAATTAAAGGTTTTGTCTTTCATTTTATGTTTATATAAATTAAAGGTTTTGGTTTTTTTAATTCAATTGTTTTTTATATAAATTTATAGTTTTTTTAATTGAATGGTTTTTTTTAATTAATGTTTTATGTTATTGTAGCCGACCGCAGCCGACCGCAGCCGACCGCAGCCGACCGCAGCCGACCACAGCCGACCGCAGCCGACCACAGCCGACCACAGCTGACCACAGCCGACCACAGCCGACAGCGCAGCCGACAACGACCGACCACAGCCGACCACAAGTGACCACCACAACTAACAGTATGTTTTTTTAATTCTAACTGATAACACTTATTTACTTATTTTTATCATTTTGGTTTCCCCAGCGACATGTCGTTGGGGATTTATAAACTAGTTTTTTTTAATTAAACGTAAATCCAAACACTCGTTAACTGTAAAAAACGCAAACCCAAACAATCGTTATGTTGCTTATCGGCTTATCCGAATAAACTGTTTTTAAACAGCTTATCCTGATAAGCTTATCAGGATAAGCTGTTTGAAACAGCTTATCCCGATAAGCTTATCAGAATAAGTTGTTTGAAAACAGCTTATCCTAATAAGCTTATCCGAATAAGCTGTTTTCAAACAGCTTATCCTGATAAGCTTATCAGGGTAAGATGTTTGAAACAGCTTATCCCGATAAGCTTAGCGGAATAAGCTGTTTGAAAACAGCTTATTCTGATAAGCTTATCAGGATAAGCTGTTTTCAAACAGCTTATCCGAATAAACTGTTTTCAAACAGCTTATCAGGAATGTTATCAGGATAAGCTGTTTGAAAACAACTTATTCTGATAAAACTTATCAGAATAAGCTGTTTGATATAAATGTTTTATTGAATTAAACCTTAGGAATGTTTTAGGATTTTAGCGATTAATTTCAGAAAATTCCCGTCTGAAATTGATCAACCTATAGAAAACCCGTCCGAAGTTAATTTAATAGGAATTAACTTCGGAAAGTCCCCTGTTTGGGACTGCTTTTTGATTGTTTTGTCTCATTTAGGATATGAATGCGTATAACTGGTTTACTATTTGAGATGATTTCGACAGTGTTTCTCCTTTACTCCTACGAATATGTCTTTAAACACATATTTGGGGAGTTGAGGGGAAATGCTGCCGAAATTTTCTCAAATAGTAAATCGGTTATACGCATTCATATATGAGACGAAGCATCAAAGAGTGGGTTAGGATTGCCTTCCATAGTTGCACTAGGTTAACAAAACATCTAGGATTGCTTTCCATAATTGCCTTCCATGTAATAATAACTAAATATACGGATAAAACGTAGTTATGGTATTCGCTGATAAGAGTTGGATAAACAAACCGAAACTTTCCAAAGAATTTAATGACGGTCTTACAAAGTTCGTCAATCATTGCCGGCCGTTGGTGAATTCTGCGGGGAAAATTAGATGTCCATGCAAAAAATGTCGAAATGTATTATGGAAACCCATCGATGGGATTGGAATGGAAATTGCTATAAACGGGTGGGACCCACTTTATACCACATGGCTCAAACACGGTGAACCGGCTCCACGTGCGCCAGTGATAGATAACCTAGGAGAACCTATGATGAGTGACATGACAGCGTTACTCAATGATTTTAGCTATATTCCTTCGAATGAACCAACACAAGGAGATAATATTGGTGAGACTAGTAACCAACCGACTCAACCGCCTCAAGCCACTCGTACCGAGTTTGAAGAGTTGTATGCAATTGCCAACGAGGCGATGTATGATGGTTGTGAACATGTGTCTCGACTAGACTTTATGGCAAAATTTACCTATTTTAAGGCTAAAGGAAAAATGACAGATTCTTTATTCAATGAAATATTAGAGTTTCTCCGATATATGTTACCCGATAGTAAAGGATTCAAGTTCCCACTGAACTACTATGAAATAAAGAAGACATTTAAAACGATCGGGTTAGGTTACGAGTCGATACATGCTTGTGAACACGACTGCTGCTTGTTTTGGGAGGATAATACGAATCTGCAATTCTGTCTGGTGTGTAAAACGAGTAGATGGAAAGACACTAACACACCGGGGAAGAAAGTTCCTAGGAAGGTGTTGCGTTACTTTCCGATCATTCCTAGACTACAACGTTTGTACAAGTCTAGACACACTGCAAAAGACATGACTTGGCATGCTACTGGAAAGTGTGCGGAGCCTGGTAAGATGCAACACCCGGTTGATGGCGCGGCTTGGAAGAAGTTTGACTTGAAGTATCCAGAGTTTGCAGCAGAACCAAGAAATGTTCGACTAGGGTTGTGTGCTGATGGTTTCAATCCGTTCGGCAACCTTAGTCAGAGCTACAGCATGTGGCCGGTTGTATTGACAACATACAATCTGCCTCCTTGGTTATGTATGAAAGAAAGTAACTTTATGCTGACGTTGTTAATTCCTGGCCCTAAATCCCCGGGCAAGGACATTGATATTTACTTGCAGCCTTTGATTAAAGACCTGAAGACTTTGTGGCACAAGAACGGTGTTGATACTACAGACATTATTTCACAAAAGCAGTTCAAGATGAGAGCGATGCTTTTATGGACTATAAATGATTTTCCTGCTCGAAGTAGTTTGTCTGGGTGGAGTGGGCAAGGTTACTATGCATGCCCTACATGTAACCTAGAAACTCCATCTATTCCTGTCACAAGCAAAATAGCTTATGTTGGCCATAGAAGATGGTTAAAGAAGCCCCATAAATGGAGGAGTTCACGTGTTGACTTCAATGGCCAAACTGAACAGAAAGATCCACCTAAAGATTATAATCAACCGCATGTAATCGAAGCGCAACATGCTAGATTGCTAAGGCGTAAGCCGGGTAAACATCCGAAACATGGGGGTGTGAAGATTTCCCGCAATGTTACAGTCGAGCTTAACTGGACTAAACGGTCTATTTTTTACGAGCTTGAGTATTGGCCTTTTATTTCACTAAGACACAATTTAGACATCATGCATATCGAAAAAAATGTGTTGGAGGCCATCTTGAACATTTTGTTAATGAATGACAAAAGTAAAGACACCGCAAAAGCAAGACAAGACTTGAAAAAGATGGGCATTCGAAGACCTTTGTGGCTAACCGTAAACCACAAGGGGAAGACTGTGAAGCCCCAGGCTGCGTATTCTTTAACACCAGAGAACCGAAAAAAGTTTTGTCAGTACATCAAAAGTGTTAAACTACCAGATGGGTTCGGATCATGCTTCAAGCACAAAGTGACCGATAATGATACAAATATAACGGGCCTGAAGTCTCATGACTGTCATATAATGATGCAACGTTTACTTCCTTACGGACTTCAAAATTACTTGCCCGAACATATTGCAAAACCAATAATTGCACTGTGTTCCTTGTTTAAGCAACTCTGCTCTACAACTTTGATGGAGGAGGACATGTTGAAAGCTTCGGTCAAGGTGGTTGAAATTCTATGCGAGCTTGAGCGCATATATCCTCCTGCTTTCTTTGACATTATGATTCACTTGCCCATCCATTTAGCTCTAGAGGCTCTTGAAGGCGGGCCTATTCAACCCCGGTGGATGTATCCATTTGAAAGATTCATGAAGAAGCTAAAAGGTTATGTAAGAAATAAAGCTAAGCCGGAAGGTTCGATCGCGGAGGGTTATGTTGCAGAAGAAGCATTGACTATAAGTTCTCAATATTTTCGGGGTGTTACCACGAAATTTAATCGTCCCGATCGTAATGTGGACCCCCCTCCCTCAACGTGTAAGTTTCAGGTGTTCCGATCGGTATGCAAGCCGATTGGTTTACTGTCCTTTCCTCATTTTCCTACCGACGAGTACAAGAAAGTGAGATGGTATGTACTTAACAACAGTCCTGAGATCGACACGTACCAAGACCAGTTCCGGAGGTACGCGTTTTTTAATTTTGTAACTTTTTTTTCTTAACTTATCATTTCGACGACTTATTCTAATAGCATGAACGTTTTTCAGGTTATTTCCAGAAAAAGACAAGCTAGAAGAATTCCCCCACTGGTTTAAGACGCTGGTAAACTAACACTTATTTTGTGTACTTAAGTGTAAAAATAACAATATCATATTTTTAGTTTTCTATCTAATCCTATCTTCTTCATAGATCTTTGAACGTCACGCACAAAATCCCCAAGACCCAGAGTTTAGCCCAACCAGCGAGTTATTCGCTTTGGCTAATGGACCATTAAGGGCTCCAATGTCAGTAAACTGTTGCGTAGTAGATGGTGTGAGGTATGTCGTGCAGAGCCGCGATGAACGTCGCGTAACTCAAAATAGCGGCGTTTATTCGACTGATCCTGACGGGAAAACTAACACTTATGGTCGGCTTCAAGAAATCCTCGAGTTTGACTATTTGTCGTTTAAAGTTGCGTTGTTCAAAGTTAAGTGGTTCGACACTCGCAACACCGTTGGTAGAGTCAAGAAACTTATCGTTAGAAACGGAATGACACAAATCGTCGGCTCTGGTGAGGCGTGGAAAAGTGAACAATACATCCTCGCAACACAAGTCAAACAAGTCTTCTACCTTGTAGATCCAGCCAAACCCAACGTGAAGGTCGTCGAACATGTTAATCATAAAAAGTTTTTGAACAACGGTGTAATCGTGGTAGAGAACGAACCTGATATTATACATTTGGACAACTCATCTGATCTCCCACCTTCTACTAGTGATCTCCAACCTTCTACTAGTCATCTCCCACCTTCTACTAGTGGGAATGACTTCGGTAATTACACCTTCTATATAGATTTGCATATAGATGGTGAATCAACAGAGGTTGACGCACCGCCAGATAACGATGATGTTCCTAATGAAGACGATGATGATGAAGACCCCCTTCCTCATGATTTAGCAGATTCTGATGTTGAAGACCTCATCAAAGATGATGATGGTGTTGAGAAATTTTATTCTAGTGACGAAGAAGATTAACTTTGTGTTGTAACTTGTAAAATACACTTATATATTTGAATGAATGAATGAATGAAATTGTTGTGGATTGTTTAAATGTGTAAATTTATTTTGATATTTAGATTTGTGCATGCTTGTATTATTTTGTTCATGAATTTCTACATGTTATGCTAATTTTACTTGTATACAGATGACTGATGTTGCACGGGGCCACGGCGGGGACGGTGGTGGCGAGGATCCTTCACGTCCACGTCCTCCATCATTCGGTTGCGGGGGTTGCTTCGTCAACCGGGGTAAGAATTTCTGGATTATTGTAATACAAATTTGATACACATATTTAACTTGTTTGCCTTAACTTTTATGACTTTATCACTCACTTGATTTTGCAGGAAAAGGAAAGAAAAAGCCCAATTTGGGCGGGAGGAGAGCCGGCAGGCAGAATACCCGGGAGAAGACCCGCTGCCTGAAATTACTGGATGCGGTGGCTGAGAATCAAAACCGGCCGGTCGAGGTCGACTTTGTACCCGGTAGAGGTGACCTTGTTATACCTATCGGCCCCTACGCAGATCATTGGGGAAACTTATTCGGGTGTGTCGTTAGGGAAATACCTTTGTATTACCCTTCGTGGAGCAAGGTACCCGAAGGGTACAAGGTGGCGGCCCGGACAGCTATTGGGGTAAGTTATCATTTTATATTTATTTAATTATCGTGTTCATTTATTTAATTATATATATTTATTTAAATTTGTTTTTTTTATTTATATCATATAAATAAATAAACAAATTTAAATAAATATATAAATTATATTGCTAACTCCGTTTTTAATGTGTTGTATTGTGTATATTTATTTAAATTCGTTTATTTATTTATATCATATAAATAAATAAACGAATTTAAATAAATATATAAATTATATTTCTAACTCTGTTTTCAATGTGTTGTATTGTGTATATTTATTTAAATTTATTTATTTATTTATATCATATAAATAAATAAACAAATTTAAATAAATATATAAATTATATTTCTAACTCTGTTTTCAATGTGTTGTATTGTGTATATTCATTTAAATTCGTTTATTTATTTATATCATATAAATAAATAAACGAATTTAAATAAATATATAAATTATATTTCTAACTCTGTTTTCAATGTGTTGTATTGTGTATATTCATTTAAATTCGTTTATTTATTTATATCATATAAATAAATAAACGAATTTAAATAAATATATAAATTATATTTCTAACTCTGTTTTCAATGTGTTGTATTTGATTGCAGAAAAAATATGATCTCACGCCGTACGTGAACACCCCTCGGTGGAAGAGTATTTATGATACCATTAATCACCAGCTACAAAAATCATACAATACCAGCAAGGCTAGTCTGAAGCGAGATTACTTTGTAAAAAACCCCGAGACTGGAGAATACGATTTGGATCAAATCAGGCGGAACAGACCGGACGAGCACACACCTGAAGTGTGGGAGAAACAGATAGAGTTTTGGACTGACGAAGCTAACATGAAGCGATCCTCAACAAACAGCCAAAATCGGTCCAAGGCAACACTTGTCTCCCGACATGGTTCTCGGTCGATCCCTCGCACTCGACATCTCATGGTAATTATTATTATTATTATTATTATTGATTTTACATTATTATGGTTTTTTTTTATTTTTTTTATTTTATTATTATTATTATTGTTTTTTATTTTTATTATTTTATTATTATCATTATTTATTTTACATACATATTATTATTGCCGCATTTAATTAGATTGATCTTACTTACGTGTGTATGTACAGCAAAAGTCGTCCGAAACCCAACAGGAGCCTACAGAGATCGACATGTTCTATCGTCTGCATACGAATTCAGATGGTGTATTTATAGATGAGCAGTCTCTCCAGTTGTATGTAAGTATTCTTTTCAAAACACACTTTAATGAATCATTGATTAATAATCTAGCAACCCGACTAATATATTTACTATATTGTGTTATTGTCACCACACAGGATCAGATGAGGGAGCTAGAGGCGACGGGTGAGCACACCACTGCCGAGATCAACAGGATGGTGCGAGGAGGCAAGTTTCGCGGCCACCATCCTGGCGTGGGTATGGTATTGCCAGGATACACCAGTACTCCCCCGTGCTTTCCGCCACCACCCCCTGAGACTCGTCGGGATCGGGATGTTGATTTCATGATGGGCTTGTTCAGAAACGACCCCAGGTATGGCGATCTTTTTGCCGCATATGAGAGTGGTGGTGCCAGCGGGAGTGGGAGTCGCCCGGATGATGATGCTGGTGCCAGCGGGAGCGGGAGTCGCCCGGGTGATGATGCTGAGGATCGGGAGGGTGGCGATGACGCGAGCTAGTCGTGTCATATATGTGTTTGTTAGTATGGTACATAGTTTCTTTATGTTCATCTTGACTTGTTTCCCTATTATCCTAAATTAGAACGCTTGTTTCCCTAGTATCCTTAACTATCCCGACTTATTCCTAGTATCCATGTGATCATTAGAACGTTATATTATATTTGGTGCAAGTTGAACTTATTCCGCGTTTGTGTTGATTTGTATTTCAAGTTTACTTTATATGTGTCTTTTGGTGAGCAAATACAGGTTTTGGTTACAGGTTTTGGTAGATTTTTTCCGGAAAAATTCCGGAAAAAATCTGGAAAACGCCTGCTGTGCAGGCAATTTTAAAAAAAAAACCTGCAGACTCTTCCCCAGCGACATGTCGCTGGGGAAAAGTTGGTTATTCGTTGACAAGTCAAATGTATCAAGATTTTCCCCAGCGACATGTCGCTGGGGAAAATTTGGATAGCGTTGACTAGTCAACGGCAACGCGTTGACAAGTCAAAAGAAAGGAAATTTTCCCCAGCGACATGTCGCTGGGGAAAATTTGTAATTAGCTAAAATGGTTAAGTTTAACTTAATTTTTTTTATTTTGTAAGGATTTTCCCCAGCGACATGTCGCTGGGGAAAATTTTGCCACCGTGGCATCTGTTCTTCCAGGAAAAAGTCTGTGGGGCCCACTTGTCGCTGGGGGAAGTCGCTGGGGATACTTTTAACAACTAGCTTACCCCAGCGAATATACCCCAGCGACATGTCGCTGGGGATACGCTTCCCCAGCGACATGTCGCTGGGGAAACACCAAAAATATCGCTGGGGTAGGGCGCGATTGTTGTAGTGACTTAAATTAGGATAGAGGCGGTATTAATTATAAACCATCTTGATTAAATAAGGGTAATTCATTATATTGTTTTATACACAGGCAAACACAATGCGGATAAGCAGTTTAATTGTGTTACATGAGCACGGAGGCTCATGTATGGGATTGTTATCTTTGATTCTTGAATTCAGCTAGCAAGTTTGTAGTTATGGCTGAAAATGGTGCAATCGAGGCTAGGAAGAAACTACTGCAAGGCTGTTAGAAGTGCTATTGAACAATATAAAGTTTACTAACCACTGCAGCTATTAACCATATTTCTACGAAAAAGGTAATCTGATCATTTGTCTCACGCGTTATACCCAACACCCTTAATTCATGTTTTTGCATGTGTGTGATCTTGGTGATCTTGAGTGCAGAATAGGTGTTAAGGTGATCTGGAATTTTCATTCAAGTTGATAGGTGGAATCCTTTCAGGTGTGTTTGTCTCCTAAATACAATCTGTTTCTCTCATCTACAATGAAAATGTTAGCTCGCTAGGTAACTAATTGATGAACACTAAAATTACTTATCCAAATGTATCCAGCCGAACACAAGTCCAATCACCTGAAATATGTCTTTAGTTGATTTTATTTAGGGTATTTAGGCTACCTGATATTAAAATATGCAGATGATAGGTGTTTAGTGATAATTAATGTTCGATGGCTGAAAATTAGATATGTCGCTTTGACTTTTATGCTCAGATAGTCAAATAAAATAGTTTTGGCCATTAGATATTCAAATTCACAATTGTTTATACATAAACTAAAGAGATACCTGTTCGACTAATGTTTGTAAGCCAAATTGGTTTTGAACAAAACCAATATTTTAAATTTGACATTAATAAAAAATCCTGCATTCATAATTCTTTAGACAATAAACACATTTGCACATCATTAGGTGTAGTGTCCAGGTTTGTTGGAACACATACAGCAACCGCCTGTCCATTCTTGCAAATCGGACATATTTACAGTCGCATCACGATTTGTGGCTTGAAAATGCAGTGTGGATTCTCATGAATACAAAAACTTCCATACCTGGTAACACTTTTCATATAGAACATTTTTTCAATAGTTAAACTTCAACCAAAATTTTCAAATAAATAAGGATCAGCCAACTGAACAAACTTATTTCGATATTTCAAGAACGGGTGGTACTTCACTTAATACAGCAGAGTGATATTTCAAACGGACTGTCCTTGCAATAAAGGATCAGCCAACTGAACAAACTTCTTTCGATATTTCAAGAACGGGTGGTACTTCACATAATACAGCAGAGTGATGAAGTATTACTTTATAAGCAGCAAAAAACATAGGCATGATTTTGTAATTTGTTTTTAAAGTAGTTAATTTTCAAGTAGGATAAAAAACATTTTTATGTGTTTAGTCTGATCATTTTCCACATAGACCCCTAAATGACTTATTAAAAACTCTCAAATCACTCGAAAAATATAGCTTTAAGATATAGAAGGATCGATAAACAACACTAATGCATCTACTTTAACTTCTTTGGACATCGTTGTTCCTGGCATACCTAGAATCTTAGCGCACCAGCAAAAAGGTTCAGCCCACCCTCAGCAAGCTGTATCCATGATCTCTTAAACAGGGGAAATTCATTATATTTACCAAAACCATATAAAGAACATATAAAATCTCGAAATCTGGTCAAAAATAAGGAAAATGGGCATTTGTGTATGTGTTCTTTGTTATTTTGTATAGGCTCTTAGATTATCTTATTGTATAAGGGTATAGTTTGTTAGATGAGTGAAGTTCCTGGTCAGAATAATAGTGGTATTCAGTACACTGTCGACACTTGCTGATTTGGGTAGGAGATTATACCGGAAACTATATACAACTTGCATAACTAAACATGAATATCAGATTGACTTACAGCCTTATATGTGGTTGTAAGTCAATCTTCATGTCTCGAACTATATGTGGCTGCAAGTCATCTGTTGAAGTAAATACACATGTGTAAAGCACAAATTAATTACCATCTTTGTGGCAGCTGGTATAGAACTAACTTTTTGACGACTGACCAGATAATCAAACTCAAATTGATCCAAAGACCCAAAACTGCTTATTTGTGTAACTTTTTGGGTTAAGAACTTCTCAAACTGACATTATGGCTGAATCAGCATATACATATATATAGCATAGCAATCAAAAACTAATATGAGCTCAGAAATTTTCGTTGCCACTACTTTTAAATCTAGGCATAATATACAAGAAACTAGCTTGGTTGGACATTTTCAACTGAACATATACTAGAACAACCAGCGAACCAATGTTTAACCAAGAGGACAGGAGTACATGCCCCAGTCCCTCATCTAAGGTTTAACTTTGAAAGGTCACGATACAAATAATAGAATTTTACGTGAAACGATTTTAGGATGTCGTATGGAAATAATGACTGATGTGCTATGTTAGATCTTAACCTCATACCTTCACTTTCTGTAGCTGCATTTTGGTCTTATCTGCGTAAACATCATGAATTTGAAATCTTATTAGTGGCTTAATAATATGGCAGTTTATAGGAAATGTATTTTAAGTATGTACCATAGTTTAAGGTTCTTCATCCTCCTCATCAATGATGTATCCTTTGATAAGATGAAATTTATGTACCCTTTTATATAAGGCACATATTGTCTAGAATATAAGTGGTCTACATATTTTCTTTTTGGAGCACTTGGTGCTCCAGCAGTAGTACTTACGTTAGCTATTTGACGAGTCTTCCGTGGATTCAATGATACAAAACACCAGTATTTTTTCTAGGTAATTGTATCTTAAATTCATCAGCTATGATTTATTTGTGTATCTTGAGTTGATAATCTAATTAAGTTGCAATGATTTTGTTTATTTGGATAAACAAATTACACTTATAATTATAAAGTTATTTGAGAAATAAATAGCGTCGGGTCATTTGTTTCGTGCCTACTTCTTTAACCCTTTCTAAGCGAGGTAGTGTGTGTGTGACCGGTTTATGCTGTTAAAAACCAAGTGACTGATCCTCAAGTTATAGACAAAGTGATATTCGTCTTCTGGTCTTAGATAAAGTGATTACTCAAATCACAGACCAAGTAACTACTCTACGGGCTATAGACCGTATGATTACTCAGCTAAGTATATGTCGGGCAATTACTTAGGGGGTTACTAAAGATAGAAAGTATATGCAACAAATTGAAGAGGGAAAATGATGTTTCCATCGATTTAGACTTGGCCTTATATTAGTAAGATAAATGGTGATGGCACTCATACGAGTAGATCAGAAACTTGATTTGTATTTTACGTACGTGTCTATGTTTTTATGGAGTATTAGATTTCGTGGCATTATTGTTTAGATTTAGTGGATTTATTATGTTCTGAGTTCATCATTTTTTATCAATTGCTAAGTAGCAGTCCCAAACATCACACACTGAGTTACCAAACATCACACACTAAAAAGTTTGTGGAGTGGTTCAATTCACAGTTTGCAGATAAATGTCATATGTCACTAACAGACGACAAATAACTCCTGATCATTCACCACCTACACTAGGTAGATCTTTTGGGGTTTAAAGTTGATAATTACTTTTTGGGCAGAACCCATTGGAAAAAGGGAATTCATGTTGAGCTTTTAAGTAAAGATTATCGTGAAAAATATGTATTGAACATGATGATTGTATCTAAGCTTTGTAATTAAGATAAGTGCATAAGTATATGTTAGTAGGCTTGATTTGTGTTCGAGTTGTCTCAATGACTGTGTTTAGGATTTCCTACTGAGGTTCTTTTGTGCTTATTTTTACGTACATAAGTAGTAGTAGTAGTAGTATAGTACTAATACAAAGTTAGTTGGCAACCGTGGTTTAAATGACTTGAACATAAAATATGGTTGTCATATGAAAAGAAACAGATTTGAGAGTAAAAAACTTGCAGTGCAAAATAAAAATCATAAGTCAAGCGAATACTAGATATGTTACTCTTCAATTCGTGTAGCTCTATTTCTTTTACATTTTGCAGCAGGTAATAACGGCCATAGTTGGCAAAAGGTCACGAGCTTTGCTCATAAGATATTAGAAACAAGGTTTTTGGGTTTTCAAATCTTCAGTAACGCATAAACCCTACAAGTAAGCTAATCTAAACAACCATGTTAAAGGTTTTTTTCCTATCGACTTGATTTTAATAACAATAGTGATGGTATTGAATTTTAAATTGCAGGTGACTTGAGCTCAAACAATATGGAGAACAGATATGGTTGATAATGTTGTTGGTAAATTACAATGACGAGCGATGGTGCTACAATCTTAAATGCTCTTCATATCGATAACCCTGCTGCTAAAGTCCTTATCGGTATTCTTATATTAGTCCTTTTTATATTTTATCCATTGCTATTAAAACTATCACATTTTTCTCGAGGCTGATGTTAAATTCTTATTTTTATGATTAGACATCTCGAAAGTTCAAGATAATGAGGTGGGTGATGGGACGACGTCGGTGGTAGTTTTGGGGCTGGCAAACTTTTATGGGAGGCCGAGAAGTTGGTAACCACCAAAATTCATCCAATGACAACATCTCAGATCTGTTTGATTGTTTGTTATCGATTTTAAGCTTCTACTTAACTTTTGTGGGAAACCTAACAGTGGATCAAGAAAAAGATAAGTGTCATGACGTCGGATGAATAAACCTAACTCTGGAGGACACTTATACTATCTTGCTTCTACCACCTGGTGAAGATCCAGAAACATGCCAATAGTTTTTGAGGATGCGCAAGAGAGAAAACCATTGATAGACATAGGGTTTAAAGTCGAAGTTAAGCGAGGACTTAAGTGGGTTAGAGGAAGGTTTTTCTTATAATGATATTCAAATTACCACATCAAGTATGCAAAGGGTATTACTGAAAACAGGCAAGTACCAACTTTGAAAACCCTATGTGAGAAAGTTGAAGGGAGCTTTTGATTGAGCCAAAGAGCGATTTACAACTTTTTTATATTGATGATAGCAAGGTATGTTGTGCATCTTGATCAACAGGTTTTTTTCTCTTTGTCCCTCTTTTAGATATGTTATTGCCAAAATGATTGTGCTGAAATAAGTAATCTCGAACCCTTTTTGATGTTAACGGGTCGATTAAACTTCTGTTTATTTCTAATATGTGGAATGATATGACCCGCACCACGTGAAGCTTGATGTAGAACTGAAGTGCAACAAAGGAGAAGACATGTTAAGTTACTCTGCATATACTGATGCTTGCTTGGTAGGTTTATGTTTCTTTCATATTGACTCATTGTTTATCTGTTTAGTGCTCTTAACCTAAAAATGGTCTGCATTTTTGGGCGTCATGAGTCCTGATTTCATTTTATCCTACTTGAGTATCACGAGTTAAGACTTTGTAGCTAATATTTAAACCATGAATGTTGATTTTGAAATCAAATTTCTATATAAGAAAGATTAGTTCCAGATTCTAATAAGATAGGTTATACTAATTTTCATAATTTGTATACTACACAGAATAGAAGGCTAAATAATAAGTAAAATGGTTGAATGATTTCAATCACAGTCCATAGATAATAGTAATAAAATTACTTTGTTAATAAAGTAATTATTAAATGGGTATTTATGCGGCAAGTGCAAAAAAATGTTTAATAGTCTACCTGATCACATGTAAAGTTACACTTTAAATCCGTGTTTGCTGGTCACCTCAACTCTTTTAGTCTGGTTACTAACTCGCTTGACTTAGCAATCTCACCACCCTTAGTTTTTAACTGTCAATTGCAATTCTCATTATTGATTGATATGCAGGAAAAGAACTAGCCGATGCCATTGCAAGGCTTGCAGATATCTATGATGGTGAAAGTGGTATATATAACTCATTTTAGTTGATACTTTAGTTTCACAACATAGACATCATGCATAATCAACGTTCCTATTTTCGGGATCATTTGGATTATTTAGAATTAAAAACGTTACATCCATAGTATAGAGTATTTTGTGTAGTACAATAGTGAATAATGTGTGATAAGTTGCTTGAAAAATTTCCTGAGGCGAGTGCCAAATATAGTTACTTTTCGGTTTTATATATTAATGTTGGTTTTGTTCAGTTTAGTTTGGTTTCGGATTAATAACACAAAAAGTACACATAAATTATATATTCGAGGTTTGGTTAGGGTTTTTATCGGTTTAATTCGGTCCGGTTTTTGGTTCGTATTTGTTTCAAAATCGAATTTGAGTTCCGTTCGGTTTGTCTTTCCGGTTGGGTTCGATTCTGTTTTGAACCGATTCTTAGCCTTAATAATTTATGTGCCCACGAGATTGAAATTTCCAAAACTTAAAGTTATCATTTAAATTACACAACTCTTTTTTCATATTATATAATTGCATATAGATGCTATTAAAGATTTCAAAATTAACTTTCATAAATAAATATGACGGTTTAAAAAAAATGAATATAAAAGGAACATAAAATACCTTAGGGCATCTAATATGATTTAGTTCATTTAAATATTAAACTTTATTTAAATATCAAGAACTAATTTTTACTTTTCCTATTCATTTTAATCTAATAGATTAGATTAAACACAAAATCTATTATCACCCTCTTTTTTCAAACACTAATATCTCTTAAACTGTTAAATCGTGTATGGAACAAAATATGCCGTTACGAAAAACATTTAATTATATTTCTCTAGATATGTTATATGATACAATTTCGACAATTTTGTTTTTCGTTTTTTTCACCTTTTTTTTTCGTTGTCGAAAATGATCATATATACTAATATCATATATGATATAACTTATCATATATGATATAAACCAGTTCTCATATAACTTATCATGTATGGTATAACTATTCTCATATATAATATTTCACGTAAATTTTAACAATAAGAAAAAAACGATTTTTTTCTTTCAAAAGTATATCATTGTGTATATCTTTAGAAAGATAATTAAATGCTCGTCACGATGGTATACATTTTTTTTGTTTAACACTTAACCAATGTATTAACACCCGGTTTTTTTGCTAACCCGGTCAAGTCACCGATTTACCGGGTCACCGGTTCAACCGGTTGAACCACCGGGTCAAACCGGTTTATGTCAAATGGAGTACCTACATTTTTAATTTAAGTGTATATGAAGAAACATATACCTTATTATTAGGATAAGAAGTATGTAAGCAAAAACAAACTACTAAAATATTTGTTTTTTATATTTAACAAAATCAATCATGATTCTTTATTAATGAAAAAGACCAGACGGTCAAGATACATGCATACAACACATTTACCTCGAAACTTCCTCCTACTTTTACTCAATTTCCCAAAACATGTACTGTAACTCACTTTATCTTCTCAAAACAACCATATTTTTTTAAACCACAACTCACATAAAAATTACATACACAAACCCCTTAGATACAGCCATCATCCCTTTTTTTTTAGTTTATCAAAACAATAACTCACATAACAAATATACATCATCTTCCACAAAGAAAAGTCATCATCACAACAACTTATAGTTCATCATCACTCGATCTTGTCCGAATACATCATCTTATATTCATTCTATATATTTTTTTGATACGCTTGAACCGACCGATTTTCGGTCTGACGGTTCGACAGGGTTGACCAAAACCCGGCGGTTCAATCCGGTCCGAGTTTTAGTAAAAACCCGGCTCACAACGGACCGGTTATCACTCCGGTTCCCGGTTCAACCGGTTGAACCGGACGGTTAGAACCGGGTTTTAAAACATTGCACTTAACGGTTTATGAGATATTTAGATTATAAAAAAATAGATGAAAAATAAAATATATTTAATCTTATTCATTAGATGGAAATGAGATGAACAGTAAGGATGAATCCCCTCATATTGAAAAAATATAGTAACCAAACAACTCATCTTTTATGAATTGAATTTAAGTATTAAAACTTTTGACACTCATACTTACATAAACACAATGAAACCAACAATCAGAAGTCATACCCGTCCATCGGACGGGTTTTGCAACTAGTATATATATATATATATATATATATATATATATATATATATATATATATATATATATATATATATATATATATATATATATATATATATATATATATATATATATATATATATATATATATATATATATATATATATATATATATATATATATATATATATATATATATATATATATATATTTATAGAGGAGGGTTAATGTGAGAACAAAATTAAAGTTGTAAAAGTAAGAATCAATTACAACCATTAGATCATTTAGTTAATGTTAGATGAGAATAATGGTTAATGCATGGCATTTTTGTAATAAACTAGACCATGAGGGTCTTTAATATCACAAATATAAATGTTTTGTCAATATTGTCATTAGTAATCTCTTAATTTGTTGGATCGGTGTTTCAATTTTTTCCATAAATTATAATAAAGTTTTGATATGCAAAAATAATGAGATTTATTTAACAAATTTTAAAATACATAGCAAATTTTGTTTAACTTTTTCATCCAACCCTTCATCATTTTTTTCTGTTATTTCGCTTTTGTTATACAATTTTCGTCATGATACTATAAACCATATACATCAGCAGTCAAATGATACACAAAGTCCAGTATAATCATTGACCAATTTGAATATTTCAATTAATATGTTACTACAAAACTTTGATGTATTGACTTGAGTCAGCAGATATACATCACCACTAACTGGAGTACAACCCAACTAATACATATATATATATATATGATAATATGATATTTCGAAAATAACTGATGAGATCGTGATATATTTTTTTAAAAATAGCTTATGCATCATAGTACATTATCTTTAAAATAATTGTTACGTCATGTTATATTATCTCTAAAATTATTGATGCATCATAATACAATATCTTTAAAATTAAATTATGCATCATAGTACATTATCTCTAAAATATTTGATGCATTGTGGTACATTAACTCTAAAATTATTGATGCGTCGTGGTACATTATCTCTAAAATTAACTTATGCATCATAGTACATTATCTCTAAAATAATTGATACATCGTGATATATTATCTTTAAAATAATTGATACGTCATTATCTCTAAAATAACCAATACATCGTGATACATCAACTTACCTCATAAAACAAGTATAAAATAAATACCATGTGGCATCATCTCGAAAGCTACTTCCAACTTTGGATAAGCAAAATGAAGTAAACAAAGATAAAATATACACGAATCATTAAACTTTTGATATAGCCTGTGTACCATATATAAAAACGTATGGCCTTGAAAAAAAATCATAAATAAAAAGCTTTAGAAATTTACAAAAATTAAATCTTGTGAAACATGTATAACTTCGTGTAGTCTTGGACCAGTATCACTAAAATATTTGTTATTTTGAATAAATTTCGTGGTACTTCACCTTAAATCTCAAAAAATGCAAAACAAGTGCAAGCCCATCTTGAATAGAAATGATGATATGAGTTTTCGAAGGATACTTAGTTTCAGCAAATAGGTTGTCACTTTCAACATTATAATAAAATTTCTTGATAATATAGTTATGAATCTTGATAGTAATGTATAGGTATGACATATGTGTAAAACAATGAGATGATGTATATAAAGACGGTGGTAAGAGAGGTGTAACAAAGGATGATGATAAAGTTTTTTACTTAGGAAGGGGGCTGAGAAAGAGAGAAAAAAGATGAGCTATGTTGATGAAAGAAAAATAACATTATTCCTATAATACCCTCGTAGTTATATACTTTAAATTTTCAGTTTTTTCTATTTATTAATTTCATTTAATTGCTATTTACTTTAATCCTATTGGTTGTTGAGTGGTTCTTACTTTTTTAACTTTAAATAGTTCTTATTTGATCCAAAATCTATATATATATATATATATATATATATATATATATATATATATATATATATATATATATATATATATATATATATATATATATATATATAGATATAAATAACAATTTACATCTAGATATACTTTATATATCTGGATATAAAGAGAATTTATATCTAGATATACTTTATATCTATATATTAGTTGTTTATTAAATAAAAACTTTAAAAATACAAATCAACAGTATGTATAATCAATCCTAAATTTTAATGTCTTTTACATATATATCTAGATATAAAACTACATATAAGAAGCAAAATTCCTTTTAACTTTAAATAGCGATTTATATCTAGATATACTTTATATATATATATGGATATAAATAAGAATTTATATATATATATATATATATATATATATATATATATATATATATATATATATATATATATATATATATATATATATATATATATATATATATATATATATATATATATATATATATATATATATATATATATATATATATATATATATATATATATATATATATATATATATATATATATATATATATATAGTGTGACTTTATTTATAGAACCCATCTTAGTGACAGAACTTGCAGAACTCTTGTTTGTGAAGGCAAACATGTATGTTTCAAGAAGTACATGTATGTTTTAGAGAATATTTGTATTCACGAAGCATATTTGAAATTATTTTTGTCTAAATTAAATAAAATTAATAAAAAGATATCCAAAAACATACATGTTTGAGGGCGTGCATGCATGTATCTGCACGCATTCAAAAACATACATTTTTTAAAGCGTGTATGCATGTATGTGCACCGATCCAAAAACATACATGTCCGCTTTCAAAAACATACATGTACTCCTTCAGACATACATGTTTGCCTTCAAAAATAAGAGTTCTGCAAGTTCTGTTACTAAAATGTGTTCTGTAAATAAAGTCCCTATATATATATATATATATATATATATATATATATATATATATATATATATATATATATAGAGGAGCGTTATTGTAGTGACCGTTGTTAAAATAAAAACAATAAGAATCATGTTCAACCGTTAGATCAATCAATGTGGATTAGATTTAGTTTTAATAATTAATTAACTTATAATGGCATTTTTGTAATAAAGTGTTAACAATAATGACAATTTGCATAGTAAAATGGTGATTAGCTTTTGGTTAAAATTTTGCAACGTCTACAATTATGGATGTCTAATAAATACTAGTATTTATTATGAACCAATTTTTTTTAACTTTGAGGATTAGTGATTTATTTGGGACACTAAACACTTGTTTGGACGAATATATTGAATCTTTGTACACAGTGTCACTTTATTTTGCTAGATTCATATATATATACACAGATTCTTGTTACGTAATTGATGGCACACAAATTTGTATTAGTAACAACATAGATCGTTTGACACATTTTAATAACACATTAAGTTAATTTCTTTTGATTCTTTAAAATTTCATGAAATATCTTACCATTAAAGTAAGTCAAAAGACTTAATTATAAATAAAAATAATAATGTGAAACTAATTATCACTAAAAGTGAGTCGTCAATATTTATGTGTCACTACATCTAAAAATAATAATGTGAAACTAATTATCGCTAAAAATGTGTCACCAACATTTATTTGTCACTACATATAAAAATAATAATGTGTAATTAATTGTAATTAAAAATGAATCATTTATATGTGTCACTACATCTAAAAGAATACTGTGCCACTTATTTATTAAAAAAATGTGTCATAAATAATTTACGTGTCACTACATCTAAAAAAATAACGTACCACTATTTATTACTAAAAATATGTAATTTTTATGTGTCCTACATCAAAAAAAACTAAGTTTCAGTATTTAACACTGAAAATGTGTCATTTTCACGTGCCACTACATCTATAAATAATAATGTACCACTATTATGTGTCACTACATCTAAAAGTTAATGTGTCACTATATGTCGAAAATAGATATGTATCATAAATTTATATGTCACTATATACATTGACACCACGTTCCCATTACTAATAAATACTGTGATATGTCATGATCCTTGATCCAAAAATCAACCATTGTATCGGCAGGAGAAGTTTTGGATAATTTAGACATGAAAAAGTATTACATGATGATCATTTAAACATAACAATCAAGCAATTTAGAACGATTGAATGATAGAAAAATATAAAAATTCAAAATTATTTGGATAACTTTAGTTTTTCGCAAAATAGAAGTTCTAAATTATTACATTAGTAAAAAAAAGTAACTTGATAGTATATAGTAACTCTTTCTTAGCAAGAAGGTTCTCACAGTATATAAGTTTATCTTTGACCAATTCTTGTATGACCATTTCTTATATAGCTATGCGTTAAAAAAGATAAAACGTTTCAATAAATATTATAATATAATATTTCATCTTCAATTATTCCTCTCTTCTTTTTATTTCATAACGTAATCAAATTTTAAGTGAAGATCAATTGTAGCATTTTTTAATAATCGGAAAATGTCACAAAAAACTACTCTTCAACGACCACAACTATGTGGGGCATGTGTCACCGCCCAAGTGTAGACCCGCCTTTGGATACTCTTTTGGCGCCTAAACAAATTGACGAGTAGCGAGCCAAACAAAATCTACTGCAATTGGTTACTACCGTTTTATAGGCGGTTGCAAGGAACGGTAAACAAGTACATAGTAACGGATTAAGCCGAACAACCAAGAAAATGACTAATTTTTTTTAAAGTACCTCCGGAGATAAAGGTAGTGCGATGGTAATGGTTGATCATATGCTATGATGATGGAATTTAAAAATATACATCTTGTGATGGTGTTTGATTTAGATAATATGTTTCTTGAGATATAATATGAAAAACTAAATGACAGTTAAAAAAATGAGAGTAGAATGAGTAAATGATTAAGAAGTAATATATACCCAAACTACCCTTTAAACATATAAATTATCCTTTTCTTTTATTTTAATTAAGAATACCATATGTCATGTTTCTATTGGTTCTTACCGTTTTTATTTTAAGATTGTTTCTTACATGAACGCAAATATATATATATATATATATATATATATATATATATATATATATATATATATATATATATATATATATATATATATATATATATATATATATATATATATATATATATATATATATAGAGGAGGGTTATTGTGAGAGCTAACTTAAAATTATAAAAATAAGAACTAATTATAACCATTGGATCAATTAGTTGGTCTTTGATGAGATTAATAATTGATTAATGAAAAATATAATAAATAGTCATAGTTTGAAGGGTATTTTAGGGATTTAAGTTAATATCAATTTTATGTTTTTTCTTTTTTATTTAAAAACTCTAGCACATCGTCATCTACAATAATTTTTTATTAGATATCTAAAGAGAATAAGTAAAAATATTTATTGATACATTTGGATTAATAAAATATAAAAATCTATACAAAATATGACTTCTCCAAATAATGATTTGGACTTATCTAAACATGTTGATACATTGCTGCATTAAATCTTAAAAATGAAAGAATTCCATCCAATAAAATAACAATACAAATTAGAGTGGTCTTGTACGTCGGATACTTGGTACAACAAGGCTAGTTCTTGTATGTACTCATCAAAATCAAACAGCGGATCCCATCGAAGAAAGCAAAAGAGATCGATGTAACACTTATATCGAAGCAAATCTTATATCCAACCTGATTAGTTTTTTATTGATACATTGAAACCGAATAATAGTAGAATCCGATACACCATATGCATCTTCAATTTGTGAACTACCATCAGACTCGGTACACCGGTACATCAGCGCATCATATGCTACTAAAAAGACGACCTCGACTGGAAAACGTTGAGTTCAGTAAAAAAGCTAGCTACCAACTTGAACTCATAACAAAAAATAATTAGCTCACGACCTCGACCTCCGCCTAGGATCTAAATGACAAGCTTGTTATTTGCTACATGTTATTGGAGCCAAGTTGTAACCACTCTAAACAACAAAGGATTATACAAAACACGGCATGATACATAACCCGAACCTAATGGGTAAAAGGAACCCAAAACGAAATAACAAACTTGATGATATATAACTCGGATTACCTTGCATTCATTTGGTAACCAACCCGATACACAAACCGATGGATACAAGCGGTTCTGGTGATACACTTACTCACGACCAAGAAGCGGGTGTTTCATGGGGTTCACATCTGCTCATCTTGTCTTGTGTAACACCTATCACTACAACCTAAACATAGATCCAAATGTGAACTGTGACCCGAAATAGTTAACATAAACTTCCATCTTCACCACTTAGAACCTGTGGCCATACGACCCAACACCTACTTGACCCGAGCAAATCTAATTGAAATCTTACCACAATTTACAACACGAGCAATATCAACGCGTTAACAAAAAACATGACACCGGTCTTAACAACTCGATTTAAATCAAATGTCTTACTACCTAGAACCTCACATTCGAATCCTTTAACCGAATTCGTTCTTGATAATTAAAAATGAAAAAGAAAACCTGAATGGAATGAGCCGCTAGATCGAAACCTCAAACCAGATTTTTAATAAACTTTGCGTGTGGATCTCGAAGGCCAAGATGATCTCGATCAACATCAGAAAGAGTTTTGACAAGTCGGTGTGATTGTGTTGTGAGGCAAACAATGGTTGTGGACGGCATCACTGTGTGGGGCAGATGAGTTGTTGTAAGGAGGACAAAAGGAGCGTAATGAGATGTGAGAATGGAGGAGTTATAATATACTAGTATTTTTTTTGATGAAAATGAAAATAATCATGTAGCAGTTTGCGGATTCACCGAGAAAAAGTTGGTCAAAGGATATAGAGATGATTTAAATTACTAAATTTCCCTGTTGTTTTAAATTATAAGTTTAGTTTATTTAACAGTTAAATTTTCATTTATTAATTTTAAGTGCCACATGTCATATTCCAATTGGTACCTATTATAACCTATTTTAAGGTGTAACACACTTGAACGCAAATCTATATATATGTATATCTATATCTATATCTATATATATATATATATATATATATATATATATATATATATATATATATATACATATATATATATATATATATATATTTAGGATCAAATGAGAACTTTTAAAAATTATTAAAATAAGAACCTAATTAAAATCATACAAGTGGCAACTAATTTAATACATGTAATAAATTAAATGTAAATAACTAATAAAACTAAAAGGGTATATCAGGAATTATCAATTTATATTATTAATCCTGACTGTTATAATTTCTCTCCCTACAAAATATTTTAGGTATCCAAAAAATAGATCTGAGATGCTATTTTTCTTAAAACCCACATTTCGACATATTCATCTCACAAAAACGGAAGATTTATTCTCGCCACAATATCATTGTCGAACTCGTCTCTACCTTCATAACTCGACGTATGGTGGTGGTTTTTATATTTTACCGAGCACTTGCCGCTGAAGAAACACAACCGGTATTTTTCAGCGAAAAACTACCGTCGCCAACGACTTGCCGGAGAAGAAAATTATTGTGCCTGGATATGAATAGCCGGAACCACCTCTCGTCGCGAGCGGATGTGTTTAGTATGGTGGGCTGGTGTCGTTGGTGCTACGGATGTAATAGTGTACCAGACTATGACGGTGGTGGGATGGTGCGATGATGTACCGGTGTATCGGAGTGCGAAGGTGGTGGGCTGGTGCGATTATGTACCGGTGTACCGAGTGTGATGGTGGTGGGCTAGTGCGATGATGTACCGATGTACCGAGTGTGATGGCGGTGGGCTGATGCGTTGATGTCAGGTGTACCAGATATTGATGGGGTGAGCGTTGGTGCCGGAGTTTTGTGGAAGTGGTTTTTGGTTGTTATATGTCGTACTGACGGACAGGTTTGTGGACGTTGTGAAGGTGGTCAGGTAGCATGGGAACTTTGTAGAGGATGCTTTTGGTCAGGCATATGTGTTTGTTCGCCAAGGGTCATGTTGCAGCAGTCAAAGGTTAAGGTATAGACTGGTGGTTAGTGGTCATGTAGCATGGGTATATATGTAGAGGCCGGTTGAGACAACGAGTTATACTACTTTTCTAGTTCAGTTTGGCATGTCATTGTTCAGGTCAGTGATGTCATCTAAAAATGTCAAAATGTACCATGTATTGACTGAAAGTATCAACTGAAAAAGTCTCCATTTGGGGTTTTTTCTTGTAAATCATTTGGCTAGATGATATGTGTCTAGCCATACTACCTAGTTATGTATCACTTTAGTTTGTATTTAGTATCAAGAAATTTTGTACATGAATGTTTCATTAGTGCCAAATCAGTAGTTCTTTATGTCATGTATCATTTAGTATTATATGTTTTGACGACAAATACAATAGTTCTTTACATCTATATGACACAAATTCTTGAAAAAAGTAAATTGGCACTATAAAAAATCTAGAATATATTAAATTTGAATTGATAATCTTAATTATTCGAGGTGATGGTTATTCAATGAACGAAGTCTTTTATAAAATGATTTCATTAAACTGATACAAAATACCATTACTTTTCTTTTTATTACAACAATGCCATTCATTTAATTAAAAATAATCTTGATACATCTAACATAATCCAACGGCTCACAAGCGTACCTATTATAATATACTTTAAGGTGTAACGCTCAATAACATCACCCTATATATATATATATATATATATATATATATATATATATATATATATATATATATATATATATATATATATATATATATATATATATATATATATATATATATATATATATATATATATATATATATATATATATATATATATATATATATATATATATATATATATATATATATATATATATATATATATATATATATATATATATATATATATATATATATATATATATATATGTAAAACCCGCATGCTTTTACCATGAATAGTGCCCTTAAGATCGTACGTCCTAGATTAAAACTTACCCTATTTAGTATTGATCACATTCATGTGCTAATAATCAAGCAAGTGCATACGTGTATGACATGATAAGTATCGATTACGTACAAACTCATGATAAACAGTTAATAGATATTTCACGTGAACATAATTAAATCATGATCACCATTTTAAAACACGAACTAAAATAATTACGTAAGTACTTAATTACGAGTGTAAATAATACGATAAACTACATGATAAAATAAACAGAAACACTTTAAACACGAACACGTTTAACCATGAACGAACACGAAACATCGGGACACGAGAAAAGGTACGGGTACCCTATGTGGGGCCCCATACCCACGGCACACATAACTAAATGGGCTTAGCCCATTGACTTTTTACATGAAAGGGGGGGTTATGGTAAATATTCATTTCATTTTTACATTTCAAGAAAATAAGCATTTAACCTAAAAAGGTTTTTCTCTCCTCCTCTTGGTCTCTTTGTGCCGCCACCTTAAGGACCACCATAGGTGGTTGTTGATTGATCTTGATCATAAAAATCATTGCTATAAACCGTGTTTGTTCATCCTCTTCCAAACTACGTATTGGTATATCATTCTAAACCTTTCTTTTCATTTCTTTTTCATCTTTGATTATTTTCATGAACATGTTATTTTTATTTTTGTTAAAACATGATAATTAAACATAGATCTAACATGTTTTGGGGTTAATTAAAATCAAAGGATGATATATGAGGGTGTTTGTTTTTGGCCGCATGGTATAACCAACCCGAGGGGGGTTCGGTTTGTTTTTAGCCGACCACCACCAAGACCATTTTGGTCTTGGTTGGTGCATGTGGGACCCACGGCAGCAAGGGGACACAAGTACCCCGAGTTGGCTCGGGGTACGGTGTCGAGTTCATGCCCGATTCATAGTTCGTTGGTTAAATCATGATTTATGCTACATGTTAATATTATGAATTATGAACTTAGGATATAAATTAATTAATAACATGAGATATTAATTAAACCATGACTTAGGTTATTTTTAATTATTAATTTAGCATGATATTAATTTAACCTAAGTATTTTTATGTTATAAGTTATAATTAATTAATTATTTAAAACATGCTTATAATTTATTAATTTAGACATGACTTAGGTTATATTATTAATACATGTTAATATACATTTTAACCTAAGTAATTTATTCCATTTTAATTAAAACATGTTATACTTTAATTAAAATGCTTAACCTATAGTTTAATTAAAATGCATGAAATAATAATTAAACTATACACTATATCATATGACTTAAGAAATAAGCTTATAAACACTTAGACTTATATTTTAGCTTATGCAACCAGCTTAATTCTAATTATGGAAACTTCTATTTATAGAAACTTAATTAAATAAGGCAACTAATCTAATCATGGAAACCTTCTATATATGGAAACTTATTTAATTAAGGCAGCTGATCTATTTTTGGAAACTTTCTATTTTTAGAAACTGATCTATTTTAAGCAGTGAATTCTATTTTTGGAAACGTTCTATTTTAGGAAACTTTCTATTTTTGGAAACTTTCTATTTTTGGAAACTTTTTATTTTTGGAAACTTTCTATTTTTGGTAACTTTCTATTTTTGGAAACTTTCTATTTTTGGAAACTTTCTATTTTTGGAAACCTGCTATTTTTGGAAAGTTACTTATTATTACACAGTAAGTACAATAATACATGAATTACCAGTAATACTTTATCAGACTAATCAGAGTACAAGGTAAACACGGATAGGGCTTTAAACAGTAAACCATGACCTAAAAACATACAAAGTAAGCTAAGATGAGACATAAAACCCAGTACGTAATCAGTGATTCGATACTTATACACGTATGTATTCATGTAGCGTTAGTGATCCAGAAGTAGGAGTCTTTCTTCCGTTCATTCACTGGACTTGAGGTACGGATTCCCGTCCTTTCAGTATGGACATTCTTTTCTTATTAGGATTTCCCCGTATGCAGCCAACTGTTTTCCCCAGTATTTGTTTATTGTTTTGAACTGCTTATGTTTAATTAGCATAATCTATAGCCATATACAAGCATGACCAGTTTCACCTAGTTATGGAGGTACCATAACCATAACATTGGAGGCACCAATGTTATGACTTCCCCACGGCGGAGTGATTGCTCGTGGCGTCCCTTTCAGTTTTTGGCCATATTATTATATCATGTGGGGCGTATGGGTGCATCCTAGTTACATGTTTTATTCAGTATTTCATGGTGAATGTGGTGTGTGCCTTGCATCCTTCACAAGGAGTTGATCCCTCCTACCCAGACCAGTATATTAATTAGAGGCATCCCCTCTAATCAGCATGATGAGGTCACCCCTCCAAGTATTCATGCACGTGACCTTTTCATGACCTATATGGGCTATGGTATATATATGTTAAAACAGTTTTCATAAGATAAACATAAGGCTTTTCAAACTATAAAACCAGTTTTCTCAATACTTAACCAGTCTACTCAGAACTTAGTCTTCCACTGTTATATGTTACATGCTTATCCTATTTCATGCTATTTTGTACATCCGTGCACTGAGCGTCTTGCTCAGCCGTTTTCCTTTTCATGTTCCCAAAACGGCAGGTACTCAGGGACGCTCGTGGATCTCAAACGTACGTGCATATGGACTGGAAGCTTTACTGTCTTTCCTTACTTTATGCATTTCCTTTACTTTAATACAACTTGCAATGGACATTGTTTCGTCCTTTCCTTTTACAGTATTTATGTTTGTGTGTGATGAGCTCTACTTTGAGGTTACCGATGTTTGATTCCGGTATTTCCCTTTTATGGTCAAATAATGCTTAGACATTTATCCTTGTATGCTTTGATGACACGCCATGATTATGCGTAAGATTCCATTTCCAAAATAGGGTGTTACAATTATGGTATCAGAGCCAAGGCTTCGACCTGTAGGCTCTCAAATATGACCTGTGATTAGTGGGTAGTCACTACGGTCTTCCTAGAACTGACAGTTGTTTTCATGCATTCATCATTTTTAAGCATACATATACATGTCATTGTTACAGGGTTTTTGACTAAGTAATGGTTGGTACAGGACTGGCCCTATTTAGTCGCATGTGTTTTATCGAAACTTTTAGATTTGGGACCGACCCATAGGCGTCCCCTCGATATGTCTCTTGTTTTGAGTGAACTGACCAGAGGCGTTCACTCTCGAGCATCAAAAGTTTTCATAAAACTGCATCATGCATTCATACAAAAATTTTCTTGCATAAAATTTTTCTCGTGAAATTTTTGGTATAAAATTTTTTTCATGTATATATATAATTTATATTTTATGTTTTGAACTGTTAATCATATGTTTTATGTTATACTGTCAGATGGTTCTCACACGCGAGCAAGAGCAGCTCAATGCTGCAATTCAGGCAGCCATGCAAGCCTTGCTTCCTCAACTGAGGAATGACATCCGTGTTGAAGTCGAAGCTGCCAACAATCAGCAGCAGCAGAATCAGGCACCTCCTCCTCCTCCTCCTCCTCCTCCAGTGACACTAGCAGTGTGGCTGGAAAGATTCAACAAGCTCCGTCCTAGAGCTTTTGAAAAGACTGATAGCCCCGGCGATGCTGAAAGCTGGTTGACTCATATCGAGAAGATTTTCAATGCTATGGGCTGTGACCCCGCATACAAGGCGAGATTGGCATGCTACCGGTTTGAAGGCGATGTACTCAACTGGTGGCTAGCCTTGACG
This sequence comes from Glebionis coronaria, assembly GCA_025667525.1. NCBI lineage: Eukaryota > Viridiplantae > Streptophyta > Magnoliopsida > Asterales > Asteraceae > Glebionis > Glebionis coronaria. The sequence continues at coordinate 630,447,003 of CM046877.1, read as the reverse complement.
CAGTCGGAAGGAGGTGATGATTGGGTCGCTGGTTTGACATGGGCCCAATTCAAGGAGAGAGAGATGGAGCAGTTCTTTCCCAAGGCAGAGCAGGACAAGCTCAAGCGAGAGTACCATGGGATACGACAGAGAGCGGGCGAGAATAGAAACGAATTCATGCAGCGCTTTCTTCGCTTAGCTGGTTTCCTGGGAGCAGCAGCTGGTACTCCTGAGGACCAGGCACACCACTTTAGGTGGGCTCTTCGCACCTCGGTCGCGAACAATCTGGTGTGTGCTACGTTCAGTACAGTAGCACAAGTGGTCGACGCAGCAAGGAAGCTAGAGATGCTGCAGGAACGAGATGAGTTCGGGGAAGCTGAAAGACCCGACAAGCGGTAAACATTTCGTATTCAAACGGTAACCAAACCGCATCCTATCATTATATTTTCAATAATCATCTCTTAAACTGTATCTTCCAGGCAGAAAACTGGGGACCGGTCTCAGCCGGCTACTCAGCAGCAGCCTCATCAGCCCAAAGGAAACGGTCACACTAACGACCGTTCTGTTGTGGAAAGGCGTAGCGGTAATGATAATTACCGTAACAACGCTGGACACTCCAACAACAACAGGTCCTACTATTTACGCATCTTCTATTGATTTCATGTTATATCTCTCATGCTGACACTATATTAACCTCTACCAGGAACCACGGTAACGGGAAGGACCAGAACCACAGGGGTTCGCAGCCTAACCGTTCAGCTATCACTGGTGAGCATTTTATGATGCATATGTCTTATACTCGTGCATATACTTTATCTTAACACATTTTGTCATCAGCAGGCCCTCAGCAAGCAAGGACTCCTGCTGGAGGATTCACTCATCCTCTTTGCAATACTTGCCATCGCAGACACCCTGGCCCGTGTCGTCGTGATTCCGACGCGTGCTACAAGTGCGGTCTCCCTGGCCATCGTATGAGAGATTGCCGTAAGGGTGAGATGGAGGGTACCTCGGGTCATGCTGATAGTAAGCCACCGCCTACCACTGGGCGTGTCTACACGACATCTCGCGATCAGGCAAACAAATCTACAGGTACCATTACTGGAATTTGGTATATGTACGGCCAAGCTGCATGTGTTCTTTTCGACACGGGTGCCACTCACTCAGTTATTTCCACTACATATGCTAAGAACATCAGGACACTTCCCTTGCCATTAGAAAATAGGCTTACCATTTCCACACCTTTGAGGGACTCGGTATTAATTACTCATGTATACAAGAGTCTTCCTCTATAATTTGACGATAAAGTTCGTGCAGTAGATGCACTTCCCCTAGACATGATTGAGTTCGATATGATTCTCGGCATGGATTGGCTATCCAAGAACCATGCTACCATAGACTGCCACTCATATCGGGTGATCTTCGGCGACATTAATGCACCAGAGTACATTCATAACGGGTTCATACCCGGACGGTCTGTACAAGTCATATCTACCCTGCAAGCACGTGCACTACTGTCACATGGCTGCGAGGGTTATCTAGCTACGGTTCATGACATGGATGCTGAATCTCCATCGATTCAGGATCAACCAGTAGTATCGGAATTTCAAGACGTCTTCCCAGCTGAACTTCCAGGCATACCACCTGCACGAGAAGTGGAGTTCAACATCGACCTTGTTCCAGGAGCTGAACCAATCTCTAAGGCTCCGTATCGTATGGCTCCCATAGAGCTAAAAGAACTAAAGGACCAACTGCATGAACTTCTTGAGCGAGGGTTCATTAGACCAAGCGCATCTCCATGGGGCGCACCGGTCTTGTTCGTTAAGAAGAAGGACGGCAGCATGCGACTTTGCATAGACTACCGTGAACTTAATAAGATTACTATCCGCAATAGATATCCACTGCCACGTATAGATGATCTGTTTGACCAACTTCAAGGAGCCAAACACTTCTCAAAGATCGATCTAAGGTCAGGCTACCATTAGCTAAGGGTTAAAGAGCAGGATATTGCCAAGACTGCTTTTCGTACCCGCTATGGCCATTATGAGTTTGTAGTCTTGCCATTCGGCCTGAATAATGCTCCAGCAGTATTCATGGATCTGATGAACAGAATCTTCCATGAATTCCTTGATAAGTTTGTCATTGTATTCATCGATGACATCCTGATTTTCTCAAAGTCCACGGAGGAACACGAAGACCATCTCCGTACGATACTACAGATTCTTCGTCAGAAGCAGCTGTATGCGAAATTCTCCAAGTGTGAGTTCTGGTTAAACAAAGTGGCATTCTTAGGTCACATTGTATCAGCAGAAGGGATCACTATGGACCCAGCGAAGGTTGAGGCTATCACTAAATGGCCAAGACCAATGTCAGCGACAGAAGTCCGCAGTTTCTTGGGCTTAGCTGGATATTATCGCAGATTCGTGGAGAACTTTTCCCGTTTGGCACTACCTCTCACCAAACTGATGCGAAAAGGAGAGAAATTCGTCTGGACGGAAGAACGAGAGAAGAGCTTCGAAGACCTAAAGCAGAAGTTAGTATTTGCACCTATTCTTACTCTCCCATCTGGTACAGGTGGATTTCAGATCTACAACGATGCATCAGGGAAGGGACTGGGCTGTGTTCTCATGCAACATGGGAAAGTGATCGCGTATGCTTCACGGCAGCTTAAGCCCTATGAAGAAAACTACCCTACGCATGACCTGGAACTTGCTACAGTGGTGTTCGCATTGAAAATATGGAGGCACTACTTATACGGAGAATCATGCGACATTTTCACGGATCACAAGAGCTTGAAGTATATCTTCACTCAACATGAATTGAACATGAGACAAAGGAGATGGTTGGAACTGTTGAAGGATTATGATATTAACCTACAGTATCATCCCGGAAAGGCTAATGTAGTAGCAGATGCACTCAGCAGAAAGTCTGAAATGATCAACGGCATTGAAATCAAGGAACAAAACATAAGAGACTTGGAGCGGCTAGACATCGAAATCATGGTACGTGGGCAGCACGAATACTGGGCGAATCTTAGAGTAGAACCCGAGTTACTGTCTAGGATCAAGGAAGCTCAGAAGGATGATGGAGAAATATGGGCGATAATTCAGAATTTGGAGAAGCAGACAGAATTCAGAATGGACGCAGACAGTATTTTTTGGCAGGGCATGAGACTTTGTGTTCCTGACAATCAAGAACTCCGGGAAGCATTGTTAGCTGAAGCTCACAGCTCCCCATTTTCTATACATCTTGGGTCGACAAAAATGTACCATGACATCAGACAGTACTTTTGGTGTAGTGGTATGAAACAGGATGTAGCCACTTATGTCTCCAAATGTCTTACCTGCCAGCAGGTTAAGATAGAGCATCAGCGATCGGGCGGTCTCCTTCAACCGTTGGATATTCCAGAGTGGAAGTGGGACAAAATCACCATGGATTTTGTTACCGGTCTTCCGCCTACCAAGAAGAAGCACGATGCCATTTGGGTCATCGTCGATCGACTCACCAAATCAGCTCATTTCTTACCGATACGCAAGGAAGATCCGGTAAGTAAACTCGCAGATACTTACAGAAGGGAGATCATGAGACTCCACGGTGCTCCCTCCAGCATCGTCTCGGACAGAGATCCTCGTTTCACGTCGCGATTCTGGAAAGGTCTGCAAAACGCTTGGGGTACACAACTTAAGCTGAGTACGACCTTTCATCCTCAAACGGACGGACAGTCGGAGCGAACAATTCAGACATTGGAAGATATGTTAAGGTCGTGTGCGTTGGAATGGACAGGTGATTGGGACGATTACATATGTTTGGTCGAGTTTGCATACAACAACAGCTGGCACGCAAGTACCAAATGTGCTCCTTTCGAAATGTTGTATGGCAGGAAGTGTCGCGCTCCAATCTGCTGGGATCAAGTGGGAGAGCGAACACTCGAAGGACCAGAAATTATAGAAATGACCAATGAGAAGATCGAAGTAGCTAAGCAGAAGCTGCAGGAAGCACGGTCACGTCAGAAGAGTTACGCTGATAAGCATCGTAGGGACATACATTTTAATATGGGAGACCACGTCTTCCTCAAGGTTTCGCCGGCGCGTGGTGTTAAACGCTTCGGGATCAAAGGGAAACTCAGTCCTCATTTCATCGGACCGTTTGATATCATTGAACGAATCGGTGAAGTATCTTACCGATTGGCGTTACCTCCTCAGCTTTCGCACGTGCATAACGTGTTTCATGTGTCCTTACTCAGAGGGTACAAGTATCATCCCCTTCACATGGTTCAGTATCCACTGGAACAGATACGTGAAGATCTCACTTTTATAGAGGAACCCGAACGAGTTCTTGACAGGCAAGAACGAGTCATGAGAAGGAAGACGATTTCATTCGTCAAAATTCTTTGGAGGGACCATACCGAGCGGGAAGCCACTTGGGAAACAGAGGAGTCTATCCGGGCTTCTTACCCTCACTTCATATTTTGAGTTCGGGTATGTTACTTCTTTCCAGTTTACTTTATCTATAATTCGGGGACGAATTATTCTTTTTAGGGGGGAAGAATTGTAAAACCCGCATGCTTTTACCATGAATAGTGCCCTTAAGATCGTACGTCCTAGATTAAAACTTACCCTATTTAGTATTGATCACATTCATGTGCTAATAATCAAGCAAGTGCATACGTGTATGACATGATAAGTATCGATTACGTACAAACTCATGATAAACAGTTAATAGATATTTCATGTGAACATAATTAAATCATGATCACCATTTTAAAACACGAACTAAAATAATTACGTAAGTACTTAATTACGAGTGTAAATAATACGATAAACTACATGATAAAATAAATAGAAACACTTTAAACACGAACACGTTTAACCACGAACGAACACGAAACATCGGGACACGAGAAAAGGTACGGGTACCCCATGTGGGGCCCCATACCCACGGCACACATAACTAAATGGGCTTAGCCCATTGACTTTTTACATGAAAGGGGGGGTTATGGTAAATATTCATTTCATTTTTACATTTAAAGAAAATAAGCATTTAACCTAAAAAGGTTTTTCTCTCCTCCTCTTGGTCTCTTTGTGCCGCCACCTTAAGGACCACCATAGGTGGTTGTTGATTGATCTTGATCATAAAAATCATTGCTATAAACCGTGTTTGTTCATCCTCTTCCAAACTACGTATTGGTATATCGCTCTAAACCTTTCTTTTCATTTCTTTTTAATCTTTGATTATTTTCATGAACATGTTATTTTTATTTTTGTTAAAACATGATAATTAAACATAGATCTAACATGTTTTGGGGTTAATTAAAATCAAAGGATGATATATGAGGGTGTTTGTTTTTGGCCGCATGGTATAACCAACCCGAGGGGGGTTCGGTTTGTTTTTAGCCGACCACCACCAAGACCATTTTGGTCTTGGTTGGTGCATGTGGGACCCACGGCAGCAAGGGGACACAAGTACCCCGAGTTGGCTCGGGGTACGGTGTCGAGTTCATGCCCGATTCATGGTTCGTTGGTTAAATCATGATTTATGCTACATGTTAATATTATGAATTATGAACTTAGGATATAAATTAATTAATAACATGAGATATTAATTAAACCATGACTTAGGTTATTTTTAATTATTAATTTAGCATGATATTAATTTAATCTAAGTATTTTTATGTTATAAGTTATAATTAATTAATTATTTAAAACATGCTTATAATTAATTAATTTAGACATGACTTAGGTTATATTATTAATACATGTTAATATACATTTTAACCTAAGTAATTTATTCCATTTTAATTAAAACATGTTATACTTTAATTAAAAATCTTAACCTATAGTTTAATTAAAATGCATGAAATAATAATTAAACTATACACTATATCATATGACTTAAGAAATAAGCTTATAAACACTTAGACTTATATTTTAGCTTATGCAACCAGCTTAATTCTAATTATGGAAACTTCTATTTATAGAAACTTAATTAAATAAGGCAACTAATCTAATCATGGAAACCTTCTATATATGGAAACTTATTTAATTAAGGCAGCTGATCTATTTTTGGAAACTTTCTATTATTAGAAACTGATCTATTTTAAGCAGTGAATTCTATTTTTAGAAACTTTCTATTTTAGGAAACTTTCTGTTTCTGGAAACTTTCTATTTTTGGAAACTTTCTATTTTTGGAAACTTTCTATTTTTGGTAACTTTCTATTTTTGGAAACTTTCTATTTTTGGAAAGCTATTTTTGGAAAGTTACTTATTATTACACAGTAAGTATAATAATACATGAATTACCAGTAATACTTTATCAGACTAATCAGAGTACAAGGTAAACACAGATAGGGCTTTAAACAGTAAACCATGACCTAAAAACATACAAAGTAAGCTAAGATGAGACATAAAACCCAGTACGTAATCAGTGATTCGATACTTATACACGTGTGTATTCATGTAGCGTTAGTGATCCAGAAGTAGGAGTCTTTCTTCCGTTCATTCACTGGACTTGAGGTACGGATTCCCGTCCTTTCAGTATGGACATTCTTTTCTTATTAGGATTTCCCCGTATGCAGCCAACTGTTTTCCCAAGTATTTGTTTTATTGTTTTGAACTGCTTATGTTTAATTAGCATAATCTATAGCCATATACAAGCATGACCAGTTTCACCTAGTTATGGAGGTACCATAACCATAACATTGGAGGCACCAATGTTATGACTTCCCCACGGCAGAGTGATTGCTCGTGGCGTCCCTTTCAGTTTTTGGCCATATTATTATATCATATGGGGCGTATGGGTGCATCCTAGTTACATGTTTTATTCAGTATTTCATGGTGAATGTGGTGTGTGCCTTGCATCCTTCACAAGGAGTTGATCCCTCCTACCCAAACCAGTATATTAATTAGGGCATCCCCTCTAATCAGCATGATAAGGTCACCCCTCTAAGTATTCATGCACGTGACCTTTTCATGACCTATATGGGCTATGGTATATATATATATGTTAAAACAGTTTTCATAAGATAAACATAAGGCTTTTCAAACTATAAAACCAGTTTTCTCAATACTTAACCAGTCTACTCAAAACTTAGTCTTCCGCTGTTATATGTTACATGCTTATCCTATTTCATGCTATTTTGTACATCCGTGCACTAAGCGTCTTGCTCAGCCGTTTTCCTTTTCATGTTCCCAAAACGGCAGGTACTCAGGGACGCTCGTAGATCTCAAACGTACGTGCATATGGACTGGAAGCTTTACTGTCTTTCTTTACTTTATGCATTTCCTTTACTTTAATACAGCTTGCAATGGACATTGTTTCGTCCTTTCCTTTTACAGTATTTATGTTTGTGTGTGATGAGCTCTACTTTGGGGTTACCGATGTTTGATTCCGGTATTTCCCTTTTATGGTCAAATAATGCTTAGACATTTATCCTTGTATGCTTTGATGACACGCCATGATTATGCGTAAGATTCCATTTCCAAAATGGGGTGTTACATATATATATATATATATATATATATATATATATATATATATATATATATATATATATATATATATATATATATATATATATATAGTTTAGATCATATGAGAACTTTTTAAAGTTTAAAAATAAGAACTATT